>CAMRHE010000121.1:3655000-4092500 GCA_947044405.1 Leptodactylus fallax | reverse complement strand
CCTATACATCAGAGCCTAGCCTTGTAGATAACAGATACAGCAGGTTAGTAGCAGTGTATATAGTCCATGCTGCAGGGTCTAGTGATATATAGCCTATACAACAGGACCTAGTAGTGTATATAGCCTACACATCAGAGCCTAACCATGTATGTAACCTATACAGCAGGGTAGTAGCAGTGTATATAGCCTACACATCAGAGCCTAGCGATATATATAACCTATACGGCAGGGTCTAGTAGTGTATATAGTCTATGCTGCAAGTTCTAGTGATGTATATAACCTATGAAGCAGGGTCTAGTAGTTTATATAGTCCATGCTGCAGGGTCTAGTGAGGTATATAACCTATACAGCAGGGTCTAGTAATGTATATAGCCTATACATCAGAGCCTAGCAATGTAGATAACGGATACAGCAGGGTAATAGCAGTGTATATAGCCTACACAGCAGAGCCTAGCCATGTATATAATCTATACAGCAGGGTCTTGCAGTGTATATAGTCTATGTTGCAGGGTCTAGTGGTGTATATAGCTTATACATCAGAGCCTAGTGATGTATATAGCCTATGCAGCAAGGTCTAGTAGTGTATATATTTTATGCTGCAGGGTCTAGCAATGTATATAACCTAAGCAGCAGGGTCTAGTAGTGTATATAGCCTATACATGAGAGTCTAGCAATATAGATAACCTATACAGCAGGGTCTAGCAGTGTATATAACATACGCAGCAGGGTCTAGCAGTGTATATAGCATACGCAGCAGGGTCTAGCAGTGTATATAGTAGGTCTAGTAGTGTATATATTTTATGCTGCAGGGTCTAGCAATGTATATAACCTAAGCAGCAGGGTCTAGTAGTGTATATAGCCTATACATGAGAGTCTAGCAATATAGATAACCTATACAGCAGGGTCTAGCAGTGTATATAACCTATACAGCAGGGTGTAGCATTGCATATACCGTATATGCAGCCGGTTCTAGCAATGTCAGCATCTGCTTTTCATTGACGCCTATCAGCTGCAATGTATGCCTGCCCATACTACTTGTCAGGGTGGGTCACCAGATGTGGACGTCCCCAAACAGATGTCGTTCCGACAGTGCAGAATGATGACGTCACAAAGGCAAAGTCAGTATGGGAGATATCTGTGTTATTCTGGGGTCAGAATTTGTCCTCATTCTTAGGCCTTGTTCATACACTACAGTTTAGTGCAGATTTTGTATGCCCTTTTCTTTGTTTTATCCAAACTATCTGCTACTGATCTCCCCCTACATGTATCATCCGAGCCTACATAGGGGGCCAGAGATAAGCGGCTATCAGATACCTGACTACACTTATCTCCTAAAGAACAAAGGATGGGCATTAGATTGTCACCAGTATCCGCCATGACTTATTTAATGTGTATGTTCAGCCTTGTTATTCTTTTCTTTTGTGTTTCCAATTATGGTTTGTGCTAAAACCATGAAACTTACTTGTGTGAACAAGGCCTTAAAGGGGTTGTCACATAATGACAACTATTCATGGCCCTATTAGGTCCCCTGCGTCTCTCTAAGAGCCAGAATGGAGGATCCCTATGTCAGAGCAGCTCTCTCTCACATGCCCCTGCATGACATGGACAGCCATTCATGTGTATAAAAATCTGTTAATTTTCAGTTCTTGTATCACACCATGTCTGATGAAGGGAGCGAGTACTCCTGAAAGCTTACTTATAAATATACTCAGTTAGCCTCTAAAAGGTATCGCCTGATTTCTTCACTCTTCCAGCCATTCATACATGACTGACTACACGGATAATAAAACCTGACATCATAGGTGCTACTGGGCATGTTGTGTGAACTGGTGTCGAAATGTCATCTCCTATTTCCAGGCAGGAAAGAGTTTGTGATGTCCCCAGCGGGTAGAGTACGGAGCGGATGAGATGCTGCTTTATTAAAGGGGTTTTCCGAGAGTTAACTATTGATGACCCGTCCTTGGGATAGGTTATCAGTACTAGATCAAGTGGGGGGTCTGACACCAGGGACTGCTCAATGGACTGCAACAGAACCTGGGTGAGCGCCTCTTCCACTCCCCAGGCCAGTGACATCACATTCATCACATGGCCTGTTTGCAGCCTCATTCATTGTTGGGCTGAGCTGCAATACCAAGTGCAGCCACTATACAATGTACGGCGCTGTGCTTGATATTTAGCGAAGAGATCGCAGCGCTCACCTGGACACTGTGGTCTCTTCCAACAACTGATCTGCGGGTCCCAGGTATCAGACCCCCACCCTAAGGATAGGTTATCAATATTTAGCTTAAATTAGGGTTTCTTTTGCAGCAAATTTTGAACCAGAAAATGCCTCAAAATGAGGTCCAAAACACAGAATGAACATACCTTAGGGTGCGTTCATCTCTACATTGGAGACTCCGTTGCAGTATGAGTCCAAAATTGTCGGACGAAAAAGTCCCGCAAGTCCAACTCTTCTGTTTCACTGAACAAAAACCTGATGGATCCCATTACAGTTAATGGGGGCTGTCGGGCTCTGTATGTGACCGCTGTTGTAGTGTTCCACCTATCCGTTGTTCTGATCCTCTGTGTGAATCTAGTGTAAGGCTAGGTTCACACAATGGAATATGGAGAGGAATTTGAGGCAGTGTTCCACCTCAGTTTCCTCTCCAAATTCCGGGCCTTCGCCTTTCGACCATGGCTTTGCTAGCTGACTTAGCCCCTGGGACAATGGGGCCAATTGGTCTGAGCCTGGGCCATGGATTTGGAGCATCGAGCAGGACGCCTTTTTTTTTTTTTTTAACATGACTAAAATCCGCCTCAAAATCAGCCGCCAATTTGTAGTGTGAACCTAGCCTTAGCCTCAAACAGGATTCCTCTTTCACCATCAGTCGGTGTCACATCCCCCATCTTCAGACCTGCAGGGTCAGGGAGTCAACATTGATTTTTTTGACCCTGCAAAGCTGGGAGTGTAAATGACCACCATGTTTTTTTATAGGCACTAAACAGGGACACATATCTCAGCTTCCTGGACCCCTAACAATGGGGAGATTTTCAGATCCGATGATCGTGCAATGTGCACTATTTCTGCACACGTCATAGTGATCTGTAAAATGGAGGCTTCATCCTAATCCCTGTGCTTCTCCGTCTCCTTTCTTCTCGTCTCCTTTACACTCCCCTCATCTTCCTCTGGCATTCATGGCGGCGGCTGCTCGCACTTTTACATTCAGCACCCTCGCTGTGACAGTTATCTGTAATGACACTATCACAGCCCTCTTTCTACTTTGCTGGACTTGTTTCCATGGAAACTGACGGTTTTTACTCCCCCATCCTTCTGGGAAGGAAGCGAGCGTCTTTCCTTACGACCCAGTTCAGCCATGTTATTGGCAGGGAGGCCGCTCATGGCTGATTCATGGCAAGGGGGTGGATGGCTGCTTAGATTTTGGTAAAAATATTTGGCAAAAAAACTTGGGCCTACAGCCTGGTTGGCTTTGGTAAAACTGTATGTTTTAAACTTTATTGATAAATACGATGTGAACAATTCCAATTGCTGGAATTTTTGGATGCTGTACACATCAGCACATATGGGGGATGACATAGAGAATAAATTTGCCCGATCCCCCCCAATTTTCAACTATCTGAACAGACCGGATGACTATGTAAGGTGGATGGGACCTTCCCTGACAATATTGGGGGGAAAAAAGGGACTGCATGTGTTGAATATCAATGTCTGATTCGAGCTGTTTGCTTGACAGCTTTTCCTTCTGACTCCCCAGGCCGAGTGTGTGTGTAATATGAATCGAGAGAGGGACTACTGTGGCAGGAAAGAGTCGGAGGCCTCCATATGCATTACATAGTCAGGGGGCAGACATTGTAATGACAAGATGTTTGCATATCTCTATGTTGGCCCATCACTCGGCTCGGCTGTTATTTACAGAAACCTATAGCAATAATGACCCGGAACATACGTGTCATTGCGGCATGTATAAATCCCACATGCAAAGTTTGTGCACCTGAGAGGGTGTCTAATCCACGTCCTTCTGCTCTTCAAACAATGAGTTACAGTTTCCATGTATGTTTCGGTCATACGGGCTTGAACTAATGACTTGTTGCTGACAGACTAATAAAGCTACTGAATTCAGCAGGGTAGCGTGATAACAGGTGGGCGGCCAGGGTAGCAGGGCATGGGTCAAGAGTGGCTAAGGAGGATATAATGTGACCTGTGTATTAGGGTCACCGACTGTGGTTCAAGTTGGCCATAAACTGGTCAATTTTCCCATCTACATATATATATAACTTTTCATCAAGACCAGTGTATTGTATGCCGGTCTTGATGTTCCCTGTGTCATCATAATGGTGCCCTTGTGCCTAGGCACAAATTTACACCAGCCCATTCTGTTGTAGCGTTCAGCGGCGCTTCTACTGATGAACGTGATGTCACCTGGTCTGTGCGCAGCTCAGTCCATTCAGCTAGGGCCACGCGACGATTTTGGCCAGAACTCCATAGATCGCCATGTCGCTCTGTGACTCCTTTGCTTATGTTAATGAATTCAGTCACACTGCAACCCAGGGGTGCCGTGACCACTGCAAAAAAGTCAAGCAATCTTAGACTTTTTTGTGGCTAGAAGTCACGATTGCGGCACCCCTGGGGTTGCAATGCGACTCCATTCACTAACATAAGTGATGAAGTTGTGTGGTCCGAGACTTCAAGTAAATGGGGCTGAGCTGCATACGATGTATGGGGTTGTGACTAGTTTGAATAAATCGCAGCGTTCATCTGTTCAACCAGCTGATCGACAGGGGTATGGGATCACGATAACCTTCAATAGATGACCTATCTTAAAAGGATAGGTCATCAATTAATACTCCTGGAATGTCCCTTTAAATATATCCACTGTAGGCAATGCCTGCTATATTGATATACAGTCCAGTCTGTCGGTGCATGTTATAGAGGCGGAGGAGCTGAACAGATTGATATATAATTTTGTGGAAAATTTCCTTGTCATTCATTTAATTAAATCTCTGTCTAGTCTGCTTAGGAGTCCAGGGGGCGGTCCTTATCAGTGATTGACAGCTGTCCCCCATTTCTCTTCATTGGGTTTGCAGAAATCCATGCACAGGCTACAGAAACAACCTCAATTGTTTGCATGGAGCAGAGTTTCAGTCACAGAAATCTGCCACGTGTGAACACTCCCTGAAATGTACTGCGTGATAGCTTAGGAAAAGATCCTATAGATAGTGATTTGAGTCACATAAGCAGAATTTGTGACAAAATGATCACATGATAGTAATGTATAAGATGGCATCTAAATAAAATTATGTGCAAAACACGACTCTGGTGGGACTCGAACCCACAACCTTTGAATGACTACATCACTCTAGAAGTCCAATGCGCTATCCATTGCGCCACAGAGCCACCTAACATGCTAAGTTAAAGGGGTATACACAAGCAATAAATCCACCAGTGATGTTACGTCATAAAGCATATTTTGTGCTGTGAAATGTCATTTTGTGTTACAAAAATATATTCCGTATCGTATGACTTTTTGGGTCACAGAATGGAATTTTGTAACATGGATTGGTATGTTATGTGCACCACGTTGGTACGATAAATCAGCTCTATTGCCAATAGTATCATTCCGTGACACAATTTTCTAGTAAACTGTAATTTCTGGGATGAATTTGTGTGTTTTGCAGCATTTTAGAAATTGATATTTCACCAGGTGCAAAATGCGACTCTGGTGGGACTCGAACCCACAACCTTTGAATGACTACATCTCACTAGAAGTCCAATGCGCTATCCATTGCGCCACAGAGCCACCTATCACAGCTACTTAAAGGGGCAGATTCCCATGCACTCTAGGTGATCCATACTATTGGGGCCAATTTATTAAGACTGACGTGTAGTTCACCAGTCTTTGTAATCAACTGTGTTGACATATGCCTCTTACCACTTTTATTGGGTGCTCAGACTGTAAAATCTACACCAAATAGGAGTCAGCTTTGTGGCACGCATGATGTTAACTCCTTCCTGCCGCAGCCACTCTCCTTTGTTGCATTTTTGTTTTATCCAATGATAGAGCCATGTGATGGCTTGCTTTTTGCAGGACAAATTGTATTTCCCATTGGCACTATTTAATATTCCATCCCATGTACTAGGAAGCTGGAAAAAGATGAAATTAGAAGAAAAAAAAACGTAATTGCCATTTTCCTTTTTTTATTTTGAGCCAAAAAAATCAGGAAATTTGCTTGTTTCCCATTATGGCGTAATATGTATTTGATAAATATTTTTATATTTTGGCATTTTTGGAGGTGGGGACACCTAACATGTTTTTATTTATTTTATAATAATTTTAGTTGTTAAATAGGGAAAGGTGGATGTTTTACATTTTTACTTCTTTCTTTTTTTTTTTTTTTTTACTTATTTTTAGCCCAAGGGGTCTTTACAAGGCTCCCAGCTGCTATAACAAGTGTATAGCAAGGATCTTGGCGCTGGGGGGTCATTTGGTGTTTTCAGGATGGACCCATTTACTGGCTGTATAAAATTAGGACGCCGCCATGTAGATGATCTCACCCCTCTTAAAGTAACAGTACGCCCAGTACTGATGGGCTGCAAAATAAAAATACTCACCGCGGATAGCTTTAGGATAGTTGGAATGGTCTTACCGAATTAATTTATTGGTATCTTGTGTCCCAAAATTCAAATCTGATATTGCGATTTTTTAATTACATTAAAGCTACCTGTAGATGGCACTAGAGAGCGTGGAGGAGAACTAATTTGCATATTTTTCCCATATTGCATTTCCTGTAATATTTCATACACCGCCTCAATGAGAGCCAGCACCCCCAGATCTGCTTTGTGTCCTGTAACAGACTTCATTGTGGTGTTCTGTGTCACAAAATAGTCATCTGTCAGGCAACATATAAAAAGGGGCAAATAATTCAATTTTATATTATTTTTGGGAGGTGTTATCAAATAGATTGTTTGTATGACTCATTGGGATTCATTTGTCTATTTTTAAGGTTTTTAGAAATTTTAGTTTTGCTACATGTAAAATGCGACTCTGGTGGGACTCGAACCCACAACCTTTGAATGACTGCATCTCTCTAGAAGTCCAATGCGCTATCCATTGCGCCACAGAGCCACCTGACAGAATCAAGTAGGGAGGCATTTTGTCAAAAGTAATGCACACAAGTCACAATGCAACACCATAAAAAATAGCGTTTTGTGCTGCAAAACATCATTTTGTGTTAAAAAAAATATTTTCAATGTAACATAACAAATTAAGGGTCACTAATAGGAATTTTGTAACAATTGTATGCCATTATGTACACAAGCACTGAAACCAACAGGACATATTTTGTGTTGTGAAATTTTTTTTGGTTACAGAAGTAAATTCTGTGTTGCGTTGGGAATTTTGTAACAGATTTTTATGTCATTTACATTATGCCTCTTATCTTCCAATCCTAATCCCTGTTGACAAAAACATCATTTTGTGCCACAAAATACAATCTCCTAGTAACCCCAATTTTTTGTGATTTTTTTGTGAATTTTTTTTTTAGATAACGGTACAAAAGTTGCTTACATAACTAATTGGGATAATTTTTTATGTTTTTAAAGAATTTTTAGAAATTGATATTTCACCACGTCCAAAACGTGACTCTGGTGGAACTCCAACCCAAAACACAATCTCCTAGTAAGCCCAAATTTTCACAATTTTTTTTTTTTTCTCTTTTTTTAGACACCAGTAGCTTACATAAACGAATGGGATGAATTTATTTGTTTTTTTAGGAATTTTAGAAATCGATATTTCACCACAAATATCAAAATGTGTGACAGAATTTTCTAGTAAACCAGAATTTCTGTGACATATATTCATTTTTAAAATTTTTTGTGACATATTTATTACTATAACTATTAATTATTATTATTATCTAATTATTAATAATAATTATTATTACCTATTGGGATGAATTTGTGAGTTTTGTAGGATTTTAAAAATCGATATTTCACCACGTTCAAAATGTGTGACATAATTTTCTAGTAAACCAAAATTTCTGTGACATTTATTTTTAATATTTTTAGTGACATATATTTATTAAGATAACTACTAATTATTATTATTACCTATTGGAATGAATTTGTGTGATTTGTAGGATTTTAGAAATTGATATTTCACCAGGTCCAAAATGCGACTCTGGTGGGACTCGAACCCACAACCTTTGAATGACTACATCGCTCTAGAAGTCCAATGCGCTATCCATTGCGCCACAGAGCCACCTGACATGCTAAGTTAAAGGGGTATACACAAGCAATAAACCCACCAGTGATGTAACGTCGTAAAGCATATTTTGTGCTGTGAAATGTCATTTTGTGTTACAAAAATATATTCCGTATCGTATGACTTTTTGGGTCACAGAATGGAATTTTGTAACATGGATTGGTATGTTATGTGCACCACGGTACGATCAATCAGCTCTATTGCCAATAGTATCATTCCGTGACACAATTTTCTAGTAAACTGGAATTTCTGGGATGAATTTGTGTGTTTTGCAGCATTTTAGAAATTGATATTTCACCAGGTGCAAAATGCGACTCTGGTGGGACTCGAACCCACAACCTTTGAATGACTACATCTCACTAGAAGTCCAATGCGCTATCCATTGCGCCACAGAGCCATCTGACATGCTAAGTTAAAGGGGCATACACAAGCAATAAACCCACCAGTGATGTAACGTTGTAAAGCATAGTTTGTGCTGTTAAATGTCATTTTGTGTTACAAAAATATATTCCGTATCGTATGACTTTTTGGGTCACAGAATGGAATTTTGTAACATGGATTTGTATGTTATGTGCACCACGGTATGATCAATCATCTTTATTGCCAATAGTATCATTCCGTGACACAATTTTCTAGTAAACCGGAATTTCTGGGATGAATTTGTGTGTTTTGTAGCATTTTAGAAATTGATATTTCACCAGGTGCAAAATTCGACTCTGGTGGGACTCGAACCCACAACCTTTGAATAACTACATCGCTCTAGAAGTCCAATGCGCTATCCATTGCGCCACAGAGCCACCTACAAACATTGCTTTAAGCGACCTGTTGACAAAAGTAATGCCCACAATCACTAAACCCATCAGAAATTTTACATCACAAGGAATATTTTGTGCTGTGAAATGTCATTGTGTGTTACATGAATATATTCTGTGTAACATAACAGCATCGCGGGTCACAATATGGAATTATGTAAGAGAGATTTGTATGTTATTTGTCACCCATATGTTATAGGCACTGAAGTCAACATAAAAATTATGAAAAAAATTGCATTTGTCACAAAAAATAATTTTGTGTTGAAAAATGTACATTTTGTAAAATATTTTCTACTACAGAATGATGTTTTGTAGATATTTTTGTGACATCAATTACACTTTGCTGCCTGTTTAGATGTAAAATGTTATATTTGTAATAGAAGCAGATTCTTTATATAACTTTTTGGAATTTTAGAGATAACTCGTAATTCGGGCAGAATATTAATTCTGTAGAATTGTTTTATATTAATCGTATTATTCCTATCAGTTTTGGGGATTAATTTGCCTATTGTGGAGGATTTTAGGTATTCTAGTTTGGCCACATATAAAACACGACTCTGGTGGGACTCGAACCCACAACCTTTGAATGTCTACATCACACTAGAAGTCCAATGCGCTATCCATTGCGCCACAGAGCCACCTGCCCCGTCACATGGAAGGACAAGTTACTGCAGGGAACCTCCAGGCGGGTGTATATGTCAGAGGTTACAATAACACTGCTTACTGTGTCATGTCAGATCACCACTTAGATCGCTGCTGCTGCTGCTGAGCCCTTCATTGAGAGTCTGAGGGGGAGGGGAGAGGGGGGATGTGCTAGTGCATAAATTATCTTATCAGATGTACTGTGTAAGTAATAATGCAAAATAAAGTACCAAATAGTGCACATATAATAGTACTAAACATAGTGCCAAAGATAGTGTATGTATAATAGTGCTACACATAATATTATCAAACATAGTGCCTATATAATAGTGCTAGAGATAGGGCATATATAATAATGCAAAACATAGCGCACTATCTATCTGTCTCATATCTATCTATCTCATATCTGTCTATCTCTTATATATCTTCTATCTATCTATCTGTCTAGCTATCTCATATCTATCTATTATGTTCTATCTATCTATTATGTATTATCTATCTATCTCATATGTGTTTATCTATCTCTTATATATCTTCTATCTATCTATCTATCTATCTATCTATTATGTATTATCTATCTATCTATCTATCTATCTATCTATCTATCTATCTATCTATCTATCTATCTATCATGTATTATCCATCTATGTATTATCTATCTATCTATCTATCTATCTATCTATCTATCTATCTATCTATCTCCCTATCTATCTATCTATCTATCTATCTATCCCATATCTATCTATCTATCTATCTATCTATCTATCTATCTATCTATCCCATATCTATCTATCTCTCTATCTATCCAATATCTATCTATCTATCCCATATCTATCTATCTATTTGTCTATCTATCTATCTAATATCTATCTAAGGGAGTTCAGAGTTAAAGTGGTTAAAGTTATGCACAAAAGTGTCCCAGAGGGGGGTGGAATGTAATAAAATAATAAAATAATCCAGTCTCTTTTATCTAGAACAAAGCCACACCATATTACCTCTGGTGGTCACAGGCCTCAGCCTATTATTTCCATCAGTGACACATGGAGTTAATTCTCTGTCCTGGTTACTTCATAGTCAGCTGATCGTCTGAGCGCTAACCACAGAATGAGTAATATTATACTGACATCTGTATGTAATAATAATATATAGCCTGGCCATAGGCAGGTGTATACATACTATAGGGACAAAGAGGGGCTGAGAGCGCTGCCTCTCCACATCCATGTCTGATGAAGGGAGCGAGTACTCCTGAAAGCTTACTTATAAATATACTCAGTTAGCCTCTAAAAGGTATCGCCTGATTTCTTCACTCTTTCTCCACATCCATGGCTGTCTAGAGCTGGCCGTGCTGTACAGACACCATAGGCCCCATAGTAAGACCAGGCGTCTGTAGTAGGTGCACTACATGTTCATGTACATAATACATATACTTGCCAACCCCCCTGGAACACCCGGGAGACTCCTGTAAAAAAGGGGCGCCCCCCTCAGACTCCCGAAACTCCTGGAAAAGCTGTTTAGCACTTGTCACAGGGCCCTGAACCCTAAGGGGGGGCCCCAAAGGTCACCAGTCACATAAAATGTATATAGAGTAAAGTATCCAGAGCACTCTATCTCCATTCTATTCCTGACAGTCTCTTACCCCAGTCTTGCGCTCTCTTTTTCTGCGCTCTAATCCGGCTTTACCTTAGGTGGAGATTGATGCACAACAAGATTACTTCACCAGATTATACAGTCACAGCCCCCGCTCCTCTGTGGAAGTTCAGAGGTTAAAGGGGACATCGCCTCACTACGGTTTCTGTATTAGACCTGTAACGTAATAATTCCTACCATAACATAATAATATAATATCCTATAAGGGAGTTCGGAGTTAAAGTGATTAAAGTTGTGCACAAAAGAGGGGGCAGAATGTGATAAAATCATAAAAGAAGGCGTCTCCGTTTACCCAGTCACTGGCCTCAGCAGGGCTACGGTGTGGGCCTACAATACTGCTGGAGTCAAGGAGAGAGACAGCAGTCACGATGACCAGAGCTACAACACATTTTAAACCCCTTTAATAAAGGGGGGTACCCACCAGTATAACTATAGGGGTCACAGTGGATGCAGCTGCAGCCAGGCCCAGAAGCCAGGGGGGCCCACAGGTCACCCTCACAACACTAGGGATGGATAAACTTTTTTGATCTTCCTTGTTGGACGGCAGTCTATGCATTGTAAATTTATTCCCCCTGCCCTCTGGTGCACTGGAGGGAGAAGATTTATGCTACACAGCCTTCCACTGCCAGAAAGGAGAAAATGAACCCTTTAATGACAAAAGTAGCAGTTGGTCAGCAGAATATAGTCAAGGAGGGACTCTGTGGGGGAGGCTGTGACAGAAAAAGGGGCAGGGGATGGGAATGATGGGGAGCTTTTAGTTAGTTGGGTGCCCCATTCAGGACCTGAATCTACTGTAGTAGCCAGATTGGAAGGTGACTACCAAGAGTACCTCTGTCTCTGGATAATGGAAGAGGGGCAGATGGAAGGGAGTGACCGCAGGATCAAACTACACAAAGGGTAAGCATGGACTATGCAGATCTGCATAGGGGCTGTGTACACAATACGGTAGGTTATTTCTCATCTTTGCATCTTATTTGACATGGATTGATGCAATAATAGGATTGCGGTTCGGTGTTATCCATTGTGGTTTTTCTGTCTGCAAGCGAATGACAGCCATCGCTCAGCTCCTGACTGCTGGCCTGCAAGCCATGAATTATTGAGTGGGTGTGTGAGTAGTCAGGGCTCCGCTACAATGCCAGGAACACACATGATCCGGGGGTATTGATTAGGTTGCAGATACTATAGACGTAGATACTTATGGGATCGCTCCTCTGCATTACAGGGGTATAGCGCTAGGGCATGCCATCACCTGGTCGTTCCCAGGGCTTGATGACCTATCCTTAGAATATACAGTATGATCAAAATCTCCTCTATAGAGGCCCAGCACACATCAGAGACCGTAGCATTCACTGAATGCCAAGCATTGCATTGAGGCTGTGCTTGGTATTGCGGCTTAGCTCCAATCACTTGAATGGGACTGAGCCATGGCTGTACCATGTGACTGATGAATGTGATGTCATCAGCATAGGAAAGAGGCTGCAGCATTCGCAAGTGCTGCAGCCTCTTCAAGCAGCTGGACTGGGTTTTGGACCCCTATGCTTCCTAAGGATAGGCCTTCAATATGTTAGCCCTAGATATTCAGAGGGCCCCCAACCAATCGTGACAATGAAGGGGCTGCAGCGCTGGTGTAGTTATTGCTGTATAGCAGCACCCCCAACTGTGCGGGGAACTGCAAACAACCCCACTGGGTAGTCAAAAAGAGTGAAGGGGTCCCAGCACTACACTATATAATACACATGTACAAGGCAGTGTGTAATGTCCCCAGACCAGTCTATAATATCTTTAGTACTCAGGCAGTGTAGTGCTGCAGTGTAAAGTATGGAGGAGCGAGCTATGAAGCTCCAGTGATTTGGGATGGGCTTGAGTCATTTCTATCAATATGTGATGTATTTTAGCTCTGTGACTGGTGTAAGCGGCGGCGATTGTGAGATAACATCTATACGGTCACATTATCTGGGTGTCACTACTATGTATAAGGTTACATTACAGGGTCTTGTAGAATACAGGGGGTGAATAGTGCAGCCTCTGCTTAAAGGGGCCTTAACCCCATTTCTGTAGGAGCCTGCACTATATATAATTTTAGTGATATGTCTCCTATATGTCAGTTACCATTCTTTACACTTCTGTTACTCTCTTCCTCCTCCCATAAGGTGGTGGTCTTCTTTCCAGGGTCTCTTCCTCCTCCCATAAGGTGGTGGTCTTCTTTCCAGGGTCTCTTCCTCCTCCCATAAGATGGTGGTCTTCCTTCCAGGGTCTCTTCCTCCTCCCATAAGATGGTGGTCTTGTTTCGAGGGTCTCTTCCTCCTCCCATAAGATGGTGGTCTTGTTTCGAGGGTCTCTTCCTCCTCCCATAAGATGGTGGTCTTGTTTCGAGGGTCTCTTCCTCCTCCCATAAGATGGTGGTCTTGTTTCGAGGATCTTTTCCTCCTCCCATAAGATGGTGGTCTTGTTTCGAGGGTCTCTTCCTCCTCCCATAAGATGGTGGTCTTGTTTCGAGGGTCTCTTCCTCCTCCCATAAGATGGTGGTCTTGTTTCGAGGATCTTTTCCTCCTCCCATAAGATGGTGGTCTTGTTTCGAGGGTCTCTTCCTCCTCCCATAAGATGGTGGTCTTCTTTCCAGGGTCTCTTTAAACCGACGTGAAAGTAAAAAAAAGAAACAAGTGTGATCCTTTTGTTCTGAGGGGAGATCTGCTGTCACTCCCCTATCCCGACTGAAAACACATGCATGCTCAGCGGCAGCTATCTACTGTGTATGATCAGCCATAGCCCTTTAATATACTTTATCTTTTTCGGTCTATTTCAGGGATTTTCTGCCTCGTGGATCTGGAATTGTCACCCGTAGGCCACTCGTTCTGCAGCTGGTAACCAGCACTACAGGTGAGAAAAAAAAACATGTTGATGGTATTGAGCAAAGTTGGCTCGGTAACTGTGGTCCTCCAAGGTCATCACGAAACATGGCTGCTTCCATAGCGCCACACTTGTCCGCAGGTTGTGTGGGGTATTATAGCTCAACAGCTGCAATTCCAGACACAACCTGTAGACAGGAGTGGCGCTATTTTTGGAAGAAAGCAGCCATGTTTATATCATTCTTGCTCCAGCCTCTGTTAGACTTGCGGGGCCAAGACGAGCAAAGAAAAGAGAAAAAAATAGTGTGATTTTTTTTTCTCAGTGTCTGGGTCCGTCACCCTATCTCTTTGTGTAAGGACATGGCGCTGGTGGTTTGCATACTTATCTCCCTTTCCTCATCCACTTCCCTACAATTCCCCCATTGGCTTGTGGCCAGTATGAGGTCATACGATGATGTTCCGTGGCGTTTGGAACTGGGAGCCATCATTACTCACAATGGCTCAGGATACGCTCCAGCCCCTCAGTTACCGGTGATGACGTTGCCTCCGTCTGAGAATAACGCCTCTCCACATCCTTGAGGGATCTTCTTACATACTGGACAGGTCTGGAGGGCACACTGACTGTGAACAAGGAGGGCCCCAAACTGTGCAGCAGGATTGAAATACACTAGTCATGGCACAGTTAGGGTGTCCTGCTATTGCCAACCAGCCACAATCGCCTTGGTCTGCAATGGTGTCGTGAACCTGGACTGCTATGAACTGGAACCATATGGGTGTTAGTGATGTATCGCTGTCAGGTTCTGTTTGGGATCCAATAGCGTTTCAGCTCAAGTGCGGAGGCCTCGTGGTGAGGGCTTCAATCCTGCCTTTGCTGCAGAGCGGCACACTGCCCCCTGTTGGTGTGATAACCCGGGGAGCCATCGCATACGACAGTCGGTCACCGCTGTGAGGGGCACTAACAGCTCAGTGATATGTACAGAACATCCTGTGGCCATGTGTGTCGCCTCTCATAGCAGGGCATCCAGGTGGCATTTTTCAGTAGGATAATGCTCGCCCACACAAAGGGGTTTCCCAGGAATGTCTCCACCACATTACAACACGTCCTCCACCTGCCCGGTCACCAGATTTATCGCATTTAGGGGATCAGCTAAGACGCAACTTCAGCAACCTACGAGGGTCAGTAGTCCGCCTGCTCCGACCCGGTCACGATTCATTATACGTATTTTGTATATATTGTATGTGCCAAAAAAAGGAGACAGTATATGGTGTGGGGGCCAAAAAAGGAAGCAGTATATGGTGTGGGGGCCAAAAAAGGAGAGAGTGACCTGCATATGGGGAAGGGGTAGTTCCGGTAAATAATAATAATACATTTTATTTATATAGCACCCACGTATTCTGCAGTAAGAGAGGGTATAGCCATAGTTTTGCTTGGGGATCCCAAAATAACAACCCCACCCTTTTGAATAAGGAGACGCTAAAGCCCCCAGCGAGCTCCGCTCTAAAGACCGAGGGTTTAGCGTTATGGGATCCTAAGTAATATCCTTGTCACTGGATTATACATATTTCATGGCCGTTCAGTAATATCGGAAGTTCATTATAATAGAGAGGTTGTACACTTGGCGGATATTATTCTCTGCTATGTACAGACAATACGCACTTACCTTACACAGGCACTTACCTCACACGGGCACTTACCTCACACAGACACTTACCTCACACAAGCACTTACCTCAAACATGCACTTACCTCACACGGGCACTTACCTCACACGAATACTTACCTCACACAGGCACTTACCTCACATGGGCATTTACCTCACACGGGCACTTACCTCACATGGGCATTTACCTCACACGGACACTTACCTCACACAGTCACAGACTCAACAGCTGACTTTGTATAAAGTGACAAAGGGCTGACTTATTATATACTACTCACAGCTCCTCATTGGGTGGTGATATAGCGGCGGCGGTTATCACAATTACATATTTTATTGCCATATGAATCATTATTATAATAGTACCGTACCGAGTATTATCAGTATATAGTGGCGGTCTCGTCATTCACTCTGCTCGATTCATAGGATATATTTTTATCTTGTGTAATACTTAACCCTTGAGATTCACTTCATTAGTGGATTGCATTTTACTAGTTTTTTGGTATTTAGGGTTGATCAAGCATTTGGACATAAGACATCCATAGTATGATACTGTACGTATCCTGGGGAGCCATTACATTACTGTTATGGCCGTCACTTGTATGGGATCCTATGACTGTCACTCTTATGGGACTCGCATAGTGAAAATAGTTTTAGGGGTACAGTGGCTGGCTCTGATATGGCACACTTCAGTTTGCAATTGTAGGGGTATCCCATACATGGCACTGCTATGTAGGTCCTGTACAGGGGCATAACTTGAGGAAGTCCAGAGGGTGTGGGGTCCCATGAGGTGTCTCTTCCCAATATGAGGAGGCCAGTACTATAAACAGTACATTATAGTTGGGGGGCCTGGTATAGATTTTGCATTGGGGCCCAGGGGCTTCATGTTACACCTCTGGTCCTTTAGCTGGCACTATTATATGGATCATCCTTGTACATTTATGATTATTGGTACCGCGGCATTCCGAGATTTTCTCACATAGTTGGGCACAGTTGTATTACAAGGTTCTCCACCCTGCCCTAAATGTGTCCATCTTATTTCTGCCTGTCTCCTGCTCAATATGGACAGTCTTCCTTTGTTAATATGACCCCCTGACCTGGAAATTGATGCAAAGGATATATTATTTTAGTACATTTCAGATAAGGGATGCTAACGTCAGCGGTGTGGCCAGTGATCTGCAGCGTCTTACTAGATAACGCAGCTTCCTGTACTCGAAAAGAGTCAGATTCTTCAAGTTTAGTCCTACAGACAATCTGGCATGGCTGAGACTTTACATCATACAGGGGCGTAACTAGGAAAAACAGGGCCCCATGGCAAGCTTTTGACTGGGTTTCCCACACAGTATAATGCCCCCTTTACTGCCCCCCCATGTGGTATAATGCTCCCTTCTTCTCTCCCACACAGTATATTGCCCCTTTATTGGCCCCCATTCAGTATACTGTCCCTGTTACAGGTCCCCATACAGTATACTGTACCCATTACAGGCCCCCATAAAGTAAGTGCCCCAGCTGCGGGCCCTCATACAGTAAGTGACCCCCATACAGGCCCCCACGGGAGGTACTTTAGGCCACTATCTACTGGATTACTCCTGCAGGTAACGGACGATTTTTACTTACCTGTCCCCACTCCTGTCCACAGCCGCCTCTGCTTAGGCCTCAAGGGGTTCCACTTTCTAAATCGGTCGTTGTCTGACCTCTGGCACCCTCACAGATACTGAGAATTAAGTGGATGCAGGTCCGGGCACTGATTTTGTTTTATTCTGTTGTAGATAGTAGATTTTGGACCAACACTTCTTTTCGGTGTATGTTCATTGTTTTTATACAATGTCATGTTTCTATACTGCAGAATTTGGAGAGTTTTTGCACTGTAAGGGAAAAAAATTTACGGACTTTGAAGAGATTCGGTTGGAAATTGAGGCTGAAACTGACAGAGTTACCGGGACTAACAAGGGCATCTCTCCTGTGCCAATTAACCTTCGGGTATATTCTCCAAATGGTGAGTCTACTAGTAGTCCCCTCAACCCACCCTCCAATTTAGAGGCAGTCCGGAGATGTCACTTAAAGGGGTATCTGGGATTGTAATATTGATGATCCATACTTAGGACAAGTCATCAATATATGATCTGTGGGAGTCTGACACCCGGGACCGCAACTGATCTTCTGTTTGAAGAGACCCCAGCGTTGGGATGAGCACTATGGCCTCTTCGCTGAATACCAAACACAGCGCCGTACATTGTTAAGTGTACGGGACTGGACTGCAAACAAACCACATGATGAATGAACATGATGTGACTGGCCTGTGAAGCGGAAGTGGCGGTCACCTGGACGCTGTTGCTTTGGGCAGGTGATCTTTGGGGTCCCGGTTATTGGAAAGTCCCATTAAACATGCACTTGCATCTCTGTTAGGGGTAGCATCCGAATAGACTGAGGACCATGGAAAGGGAATGTCCTAGGTCTGCTCGGCCTTCTAACTAGTGTCACGCTATCTTTATAGACATCACAAGGTTAATAAGGGGGGACTGGGCTATGTTTGAAGTCTTTTAACCCCAGGGACTATATAAGTGGCCAGACCCATTCAGTAGCTGTCAGCCGAATGTGGTTGGCCAACAGCTATGCCTCCAAATTCCATGTTTTTGATTCCCTCCTTTTCATAGCTCTCCTCTTCTGTCCTCTATAGCCGCTGGTCCTATATATTTTATATCCCATGTTGTTTTATATTTTCCCTTTAGTGCTTAATCTGACCCTGGTTGACCTCCCGGGTATGACCAAAGTCCCAGTAGGTGACCAGCCGGTGGATATCGAGGCCCAGATCCGCGACATGCTCATGCAGTTTGTTACCAAGGAGAACTGCCTCATTCTCGCTGTATCTCCAGCTAACTCTGATCTGGCAAACTCTGATGCCTTGAAAATCGCCAAAGAAGTGGATCCCCAAGGTGAGTCCAGCAAATCTTGTTTCGTATTCGCTCGGCCGTTGGTAGATTCAGATTATTAGACTTGTTTCATCTCCTATGCAGGACAACGCACAATTGGTGTCATAACCAAATTGGATCTGATGGATGAAGGCACTGATGCTAGGGATGTTTTGGAAAATAAATTATTACCCCTGCGAAGAGGTGAGGAACCGTCACTTACTTTGGTCACGGTAAAATCAGAGGATACTGCGGCCGTCAATGGTCGAACAGTCAATGGTCAACCTAAATGGTCAAAACTCTTGCAATAGGTGCAAGTCGCCTATGACTTTTCCTAGACGTTGTGGTAAACCTTGATTTAGTCAGCCTTTATGTGGTTTCCGTCACAATTTATTGCCGTTGCCTATGACAGGTTACATTGGAGTGGTAAACAGAAGTCAGAAGGACATCGATGGCAAGAAGGATATCCAAGCTGCTCTAGCTGCAGAAAGGAAATTCTTCCTTTCACACCCATCTTATCGCCATCTTGCTGAACGCATGGGGACCCCGTACTTACAGAAGGTTCTCAATCAGGTAAATACAAGGAAATATCCCATAGTATTTATTTTTGGATATGTTCCTGGGGGCAAATCTATGACGCTGGAATCTATATCAGGCTAGGGAACCGGCTTCATAGTATGGTCCTCACTAGAAGTAGAATGGACTTCAAGCATACATGTGTCCTCTATGGGGAGAGGGGAATAGGCTGCTCTGGTGGCTGCTTATCTCCCCTGAGAAAAAATGATTGGGCATGTCGACATTCAATCCAATTCCATGCCTGGTGCTTCTTTACCCTAGCATCTACCATTGAGGGACAGTCTGAACACCACCATGGACATTAGATGGTACGCCGGTCCTCCTGAACTCATCAACGGAGATCAGAAAGGAGATCAAACAAGTTTATCCAGCCCTAGTGTGTAATGGGTGACCTCTGGGCCCCCTCTGGCTTCTGGGCCCAGTTACAACTGTGCCCCCTATAGTTATGGCACAGACTGAAATGAAGTGCCATTGTAACAGATGGTGAGGTAGAGGGCATTACCTAGGCATGAATAATCTACTTTTATTTCCCAATAGCAACTGACCAATCACATCCGGGACACTCTACCGGGGTTGCGAAATAAGCTGCAGAGCCAACTTCTGTCCATTGAGAAGGAAGTGGATGAGTACAAGAACTTCCGTCCAGATGACCCAGCCCGTAAAACCAAGGCTCTTCTCCAGTGAGTTCTGTTCACCACGAATATCTCCCGTTGGGTACCTATTGCTTATTTAGACAGAACATTTTTTTGTGATGATTTTGCAGTGCAGTGTCCCTGTAGAAATTCTGCAGCATTTTCACACGGCCAAGTTCAGATCAGGAAACCTGGTCTGTGCATCGGCCAGATTTACCGGTCTGAACTAGGCTTAGCTGAACTGAACTGAGTTTGGTTCAGCTGAGCTGCGTTCGGGTCGCTAAATACAACCAATGCATGGACCAAGTTTGAGGGCCTGAGCTCAGCCATGTAAAACTAGCCTAAGGGATTCCCGGCTCTTCACCCTTAAATCCTGCAAGGAGGTGTGCACTTTACCGCAGGAAGATTCCCAAGTTCAGAAAACAGTCACATATTGGCATCAGTAGTGCTGATGGCATTAGTAGTGTTGTCAGGAATGTTGTACAGGGTTGTCACCAGGCAAGGGGTTAGGATTCAGCAGGCCAGAGGACAAGACGGGAGCATAGTCAGAAGAGTCAAAAAATGCCAAAGGTTAGGGCGAGGAATAGAACAACAAGTACTAGGAAAAGTATTTAAGGGGTGAAGCAGAGGCAATAGTCAGGAACAAGGCTGAAGTCAAGGTCAGGGTCAAAAAGGAACAGTAAGATAGAAAAGGAGAGTCAGGGCAGAAATTAACCTTAAAAGGGATTTCTGGGAGCTACATATTGATGACCTGTCCTTAGGATAGGCCATCAATATCGGATTGGTAGGGATCTGACACTAGTGAGCCCTAAAGATCAGCTCAGGTCCTTCAACGCTATTTTTGTCCCTTTAGGATGGTGCAACAGTTTGCAGTCGACTTTGAGAAACGTATTGAAGGCTCCGGGGACCAGATTGATACTTATGAGCTTTCTGGAGGTGCACGGATCAATCGAATCTTCCATGAACGCTTCCCCTTTGAGCTGGTGAAGGTAGGTACTGCCCGTAGCTGGTTAGTGTCCCCCCCTCGGTATTCTGCCTTTATGCTAAGCTGAAGTACCTTGTCTTGAATGCAGATGGAGTTTGATGAGAAGGATCTGAGAAGAGAGATCAGCTACGCCATCAAGAACATCCACGGCATAAGGCACGTATAGCATGCTGAGTGGCTTGATGTAGCATGTATATTAGCACTACCGCGCTTCCCTCTCTGTAACCCACTCCCCATATAGGACCTCATTCCCACCAACCCTTTTGATACCTGTAAATATCCCTCTAGCTTGTGATGCCTCACCCTTCTTAGAATCGTAGGCGCAGCCACTGGGAGAATAAGGCAGATGCACAAAGCTTAGCCATCCCACATTATACATATACATAGAGTAATATCTGTATAAACATCTTATTCTTATGTCACAGCCACACAGTTATACGGAGATGAGCGGCACCACATAGGCACTGCTGATATCGTGACCCTCTCCTGTGTCACCCACTAAGTGAGTGACATGTAGTGCTCAGTCTCAGCTGCTGCAGAGCATCATAATACACATCTCAATTGCTGCAGAACATCATAATACACACCTCAGCTGCTGCAGAACATCATAATACACACCTCAGCTGCTGCAGAACATCATACTACACACCTCAGCTGCTGCAGAACATCATAATACTCACCTCAACTGCTGCAGAACATCATAATACACACCTTAGCTGATGCAGAACATCATAATACACACCTCAGCTGCTGCAGAACATCATAATACACACCTCAGCTGCTGCAGAACATCATAATACACACCTCAGCTGCTGCAGAACATCATAATACAGATCTCAGCTGCTGCAGAACATCATAATACACACCTCAGCTGCTGCAGAACATCATAATACACACCTCAGCTGCTGCAGAACATCATAATACTCACCTCAACTGCTGCAGAACATCATAATACACACCTTAGCTGATGCAGAACATCATAATATACACCTCAGCTGCTGCAGAACAGCATAATACACATCTCAGCTGCTGCAGAACATCATAATACACACCTCAGCTGCTGCAGAACATCATAATACACACCTCAGCTGCTGCAGAACATCATAATACACACCTCAGCTGCTGCAGAACATCATAATACACACCTCAGCTGCAGCAGAACATCATAATACAGACCTCAGCTGCTGCAGAACATCATAATACAGACCTCAGCTGCTGCAGAACATCATAATACACACCTCAGCTGCTGCAGAACAGCATAATACACATCTCAGCTGCTGCAGAACATCATAATACACACCTCAGCTGCTGCAGAACATCATAATACACACCTCAGCTGCTGCAGAACATCATAATACACACCTCAGCTGCTGCAGAACATCATAATACACACCTCAGCTGCTGTAGAACATCATAATACACACCTCAGCTGCTGCAGAACATCATAATACTCACCTCAACTGCTGCAGAACATCATAATACACACCTCAGCTGCTGCAGAACATCATAATACACACCTCAGCT
This sequence comes from Leptodactylus fallax, assembly GCA_947044405.1. Classification (NCBI taxonomy): domain Eukaryota; kingdom Metazoa; phylum Chordata; class Amphibia; order Anura; family Leptodactylidae; genus Leptodactylus; species Leptodactylus fallax. The sequence continues at coordinate 4,070,012 of CAMRHE010000121.1, read as the reverse complement.
GCTGCAGAACATCATAATACACACCTCAGCTGCTGCAGAACATCATAATACTCACCTCAACTGCTGCAGAACATCATAATACACACCTCAGCTGCTGCAGAACATCATAATACACACCTTAGCTGATGCAGAACATCATAATACACACCTCAGCTGCTGCAGAACAGCATAATACACATCTCAGCTGCTGCTGAACATCAAAATACACACCTCAGCTGCTGCAGAACATCATAATACCCATCTCAGCTGCTGCAGAACAGCATAATGCACACCTCAGCTGCTGCAGAACATCATAATACACACCTCAGCTGCTGCAGAACATCATAATACACACCTCAGCTGCTGCAGAACAGCATAATACACACCTCAGCTGCTGCAGAACATCATAATACACACCTCAGCTGCTGCAGAACATCATAATACACACCTCAGCTGCTGCAGAACATCATAATACACACCTCAGCTGCTGCAGAACATCATAATACACACCTCAGCTGCTGCAGAACATCATAATACTCACCTCAACTGCTGCAGAACATCATAATACACACCTTAGCTGATGCAGAACAGCATAATACACACCTCAGCTGCTGCACAACAGCATAATACACACCTCAGCTGCTGCAGAACAGCATAATACACACCTCAGCTGCTGCAGAACATCATAATACACACCTCAGCTGCTGCAGAACACCATAATACACATCTCAGCTGCTGCAGAACATCATAATACACACCTCAGCTGCTGCAGAACAGCATAATACACACCTCAGCTGCTGCAGAACATCATAATACACATCTCAGCTGCTGCAGATCATCATAATACACACCTCAGCTGCTGCAGAACACCATAATACACATCTCAGCTGCTGCAGAACATCATAATACACACCTCAGCTGCTGCAGAACAGCATAATACACACCTCAGCTGCTGCAGAACATCATAATACACATCTCAGCTGCTGCAGAACATCATAATACACACCTCAGCTGCTGCAAACCTTCTTTATAAAAAAGTATTAGGGAGTTTCAAATCTATCACTGAATGATGGATATGAATCTTACGTTCAAACAAGAGGTTCTGCAGCAGCTGAAGGAAGTATGATTTGCTCACATCTAATGTTAGGATGCTTTATTTACTACAATCAGGATTTTTACCGTCAGGATCCTACATGTAGTCAAGCTGCCTTGTGGCTACCAGTGGCATAGCCTTATTAGCTAGATTGTTAACCCTTCGAGCTCATCACATTGCAGTCACTGGTGGGTAACACTGTATATTCTCCTTATTACCTGCCTCACTTTGTCGGGTGTTTAGAACTGGGCTCTTCACACCTGACATGGCCTTTGAAACCATCGTCAAGAAGCAAGTGAAGAAGATCAAAGAGCCGTGCTTGAAATGTGTGGACATGGTCATATCCGAGCTTATCAGTACCGTTAGACAGTGCACCAAGAAGGTAACCCTTCTGGATTCCGAGCTGGTCTTTGCACCGGTTAACATCATGTGTGATATCCCAATCTCAGCATGATCTGAGGACGCAGCCAATCAGAAAGCAGAGCGTAGCGTTCTGAATGGCTGAGTCACTTCTTACGTGAGCATGCTCCTTACAGATAGACTTGTGCATGGAATAAGTATCATTAAAAAGGGCCTAAAGCCACCAGTATTGTGAGTGTGTGTGCGAATACGTGTGCATTGAGAGGTGCTCTGTATAGTCAGGGTATGATAAACACCTTGGTATATTCTGGGCTAGGCTTTATCCAACTTATAAATAAAGTTTTTTCCCAGTAGCACCACTCTTGTCTGTGGGCTGTGACTGGTATTGCAGCTCATCCCCATACTTGAAGCTAAATTGCAACACCAACATGCAAGAAGAGTCCAAGGCAATGCCAAATCATTAGGCTGGGGCTACATGGCGAGATGTGTCACGCAACAAAAATTTCCATGCACCTCTATGTTGTTGCATTGCATCATGCAACACAATGTGACTGCAATACAATTGTCAAAGAAAAGGCAAACCTGTTGGATTCTGGTCGCAGGTCACAAGTGGCATGAGACTTTTCTTTTTTTACCATAGTCGCATATGAATTGTTTATGACTTGACCGTCTTGGCTATTGCCAAGTCGCACAACTGTTTTAGTCATGTGACTTCTGTGCGATTTTTGTTGTTGTACATGTGTCGCCGTGTAGCCTTAACCTTATTTGGAACACATAGCCACATAACGGAGGTGTTTCAGTACTAAGGCCTTCCTCCTGTTGCAATATCAGATACCACCTATGGATAAAAGTGGCGCTATTTCTGGAAGAAAGCCCCTTTAAATGCAAGTGTTAGCGAGGAACAGCTCTGCAGATCCAAGGTACATGTAGCCAAAGAGTCTTCCTTACCTTTTCCGGTAGTGTCTTCCAAGGCAATAGTCCCTGCCTACTCCTTCCATTACTCGTCATTACTTTATAAGCAATTTATACATTCCTCTATCCCTTTCTATCTTATCTTCTACACTTTTCTCTCTCTTTGTCCTCCTCTGATGTTGCTCACAGTAAAATTTACATGCCAATACTAATCCGATGGCCCATTAATGTCCACAGGGTAGGACCACCCATACTGTCCGCGGTTCAGCCACACGGACATATATGAGAATTGATCACATTGCCAGAAACTTTATTTTATTTTTATAATGACTTACACAAGACATTGACAGATGACATTTTGCCATGGTCTCCATGTCCTGTACAACAAAAGAGGAACACGTCTGCCTTATTACCCCTCCACCAGCGTATGACCCTATGAAGGGTTAGGCTACAGGTTTACCATGGTAGACTCTGATGTCAATGAGAAATGTTATCATGGACACGCTGTTGGGTGTTCGGTAGCTGAGGCCCTCATAGATGTTGGGGCATCTATCATTATTGATGTGGTGGCATGTCAGAAGTTTCGATCAGTGGGCGTCCAGGTGCTGAGACCCTCTCAGATCATTGAGACGAAGGGGCAAAAGTGCTCAGCTGAACATTGTGCCCCTTCATTGCTGGTCGCCTCTGCTTGGTGAATGTAGCTGTGTCCAGGTTCGTAGACTTTCTTGGCATCGCTCTACGAGTGGAGCTGATCAGAAATAAAGGGGTATAGATCTTGGCTAAGCACTTCTGCCCCTTCATTTTAATAATTGTTGGGTCTGAGCGCTGAGACCCCCCACCGATCACTAAAACGAGGGGTAGAAACATGTCGCCATGATAAGTGCCCTTTTAATGGCTGACCACTGAGACACCAACTAACTGAAATGTAGAGGTGACCAAAGAGGGTCTCAGCTTCAAGAGTCCCCCGACTCTGACTATAGTGACATGTCTCATTGACCTCAAGTGCAGTCTATTAGGAAAACCCCTATAAATCCACACCCCAAGTTTCCCCCATTGTTGGTCACCGGCCTATCGATCTTCCCGCTCCCTACGCCATCCCCAAGCAGCGCCTTTCATTTTGCCTCATGTATTTCTCTGTGTTTTCTCACCTTCCCGTGTCTCTGTTTACCTCCTGTCTCTTCTCTGCCTACCTCTCACCTCATTGCACTGTTCTTGCCTTTCTTCGCCTCCTCTCTCTTCGTCTTCCCTCTTGTCTTGATGTATGTCCTGCCCCCTTTGGGCTTCACCTTTGATTGCACAGGACTGGACTCTTCACGCCTGACCTCGCTTTTGAAGCCATTGTGAAAAAGCAGGTGCAGAAGTTGAAGGAGCCGAGTCTGAAGTGTGTGGATATGGTAGTAAGTGAGCTGACCTCCACCATCCGAAAGTGTAGCGAAAAGGTAAAAAAAAAAAAAAAAAATTCATCCTGGGAAAGGGTTCGTTCAGCCAGATACGCCGTGTACATGTGTTCTTAAGTATGTGGTCAGCAGCTTTCAGGAATCCCGATTTGAGCAGAGAGGTCAGCAAGATAAATCATCTATTGTCAGCCTATAACCATCTAACAACCATACTGTTATGGAATTTCCACTTAAGCAATTCCAAAATGGCAGCTGATCGGACTAGCAGACAGGAAGTAAACAAGCTACCTATAATCCTACACCGCTCTGGTTCACTAAGCCTAAAGTCACCCCAAGGTATTCATCCAAACTCGCTGCAAGGCAGGATGGACTTGGCTGCTCGGGACCCAGGTTGTGTCCCTTGAACAAGAAGTCATAAAATAGGTGCACATGTAGGATAAGGACCAAACCATAAGCCTTATGGCGGGCAAAGAGAGTAATATACAAGCTTGGGTCAAAAACCAGGAGAATATGGGAATAGCCAAAACAAAAGCAGAGGAATATTAGAAGTCCAGGCCTTGATCGAGTCCAGGAGGTCACAGAAAAAGCCAAATAAGCAAAGGAAGGAAAATCCGTAAACCAGGGAATCTGCAGTAAACTGGGTAAGGTACTGGGAGAGAGTTGTGAGAACAGAGAGCCAGAAAACTAATGTAATCACAGGCACCAGAGCAAGGAAAGTGTCAGGTTACAATACCCTGCCTTAGCCCTTCATGGATGCTGAACTAGAGCCCTGATAGGTTCTGCATGTCAAACCTCCGATTGGCTGAACAGACCCAGCCAAAGTTTGACTGGTAGACATAGCAACCTTAAAGCAACAGCCATGTGGAAAATACAGATGTCTTCCCCCAGCACGAAAGAGAACGACGAGTGCTCGGTGAAGAAGTAAGACAGTGGATATTTGGATTCCTAACACATACACTCCTAACATGTCCATGACAGGCTACTCATTCATACATGCAGTATGTATGTACATTTTATTTACACAGTTGATTGAATAGCCTTGTTTTACTGTCAGTCGTGGAAATATGGTGTACTGCGACGCACCGCAGGCTGGAACACAGTAAAATAAATATCTCACACCTACTGAGCAGCAAACAAGCACAACCTACAGTAAAGGCGAAGATCCTATACCATACATTACAGCCTGCACAACATCAGCATTGTTGCACAGAGCATATCTTGAAAACTCTCCCATAGGCCTCAGTTAGTCAGCTCCAGTCTATTGCTGCCTATGGTCATGACTATGCTGTAAAGCATATCCCTAAATGCTGTTAAAAGGGCAGAGGAGAAAATAAAAAGTTCCATTGATAGTAAATTATATTTTTGTAGGCCTTACTTTAGCTTTCAAGTTCCCTGCAATGGGATACAGAGCTATAGACTCTGTTCTCTACGCCCTGCGGTGACCTGATCACTAATGGAACATGAAGACGAGATTATTGATCCTTGTACTAAGCACAGAGTACAGAATAAGATCGGACTCGCTGCCGGCTGGACATATTAATGGGAACAGATTTTCCATCAATGCCTCGACATGAACTTTATTTCTTATAAAAAGTAGAAAGGCAATATTGTCAGTTCTAAAAATCCATGCCATATAAAATATAGTGGAGAATGGCCGCCTGAAGGGTAAGAATAGAGTCTGGATGAGAGCCGGCAGAAAGCCTATAATAACAAAAAAAGCTTCAGCATGGAGTCTCATAATCCCTAGACACAGAATTCATTTACTAATGGAGAATGTTCCCATCTTAGATGATCCCTTTTATAGGATACTGTATGTGCAGTTCTATACTTTGTCCACAGGGGGCATAGTTATAGGGCAATGACCTATACTTATATACTGTATGTGCACTTCTATACTTTGTCCACAGGGGGCATAGTTATAGGGCAATGACCTATACTTATATACTGTATGTGCACTTCTATACTTTGTCCACAGGGGGCATAGTTATAGGGCAATGACCTATACTTATATACTGTATGTGCACTTCTATACTTTGTCCACAGGGGGCATAGTTATAGGGCAATGACCTATATTTACATACTGTATGTGCACTTCTATACTTTCTCCACAGAGGGCATGGCCTAGTGGCCCTTACCCAACTCCTCCTAGCACTGTGCATAGCAGTCCAGTGAATTGAATGTCCACCTAATGTTATGTCCAAGTGAATTGAATGGACCCAATTTTTCGTCCAACATTATATTCTGATTAAGCTCTATGGCGTCTTCACTTCTTACCAAGCACAGCGCCGTACGTTATATAGTGGCAGCGCTTGGTATTGCAACTCAGCCCCATTCAATAAGACGGATCTTCAGAGTGGTCATGTGACTGATGGACATGATGTCACAGCTTGAGAGCAGGAAGTAGAGTTCAAAATAATAGTACCTTTAAAGTGTAAACAGCGTGACATGAGCTCCTCATCTCCCTCTAGAGATTTCTGCTGGCAGAAAGAATGTTATGATTTAAAGTGACCGTCCACTTATGGCCCCTGAAATTATATATGTCAGTATCTATTGGTATTGCCTACCTGCTATTTTTTTTTCTTCAGATCTTGCTCCTTAGGAGTATTTTAGCTTAGCTTTATTAGGGCAGAGCTGTGATCTGAGACTACCTTGTAGCTACAATGCCTACAGGGAGTCTGAGGTAGTCTGAGACACACCCCCTGTCTCATTATTGGTTCAGGTTGCTGCTTTCTACTCCTCCTTCAGCTCCGCCCCTTGTAATTGGCTGCTATGTATAAACACACATCTATCACAGGCTCAGCAGGAAGTCAGTACATGGAGATTTCTATACAGATACTAAAGCTATCTTAAGGATATATCATCAGTGTCTTAAATTATCAATATCTTAGTCTCGGAATACCCCTTTAACGCTGTGACAGTGCAGGGTATTTGCAGCTCTGTATCAGAGAAGCGGAATGACTATCAACTAATAAGTTCATTTTTAGAGAACTTGAAGCTTATTTACATAGGTAAAGGGTAGACATAGGAAAATTTGGAATTACTTCCCAGAATTTGCATTTATACAGTGGGCACCCATAGTCCATCCCTATATACTCATAGGGCCCCAGGCTGTCCCATTATACATACAGTACGCCGTAGACCTCTCTGGCTCCAAACAGGATTTGTGGTGGTTCGGGGCTATGGTTGTTTGGTAGGTCACCCTCTTGCTAAATCTTAGGGAAATAATAGGGGTTAGAAAGACTGTGTGCACTTGGTGAATGAAGCATGCTGATGATCTGATTCATGCTCAAGGTGGCGCCACTTCATTTTGATTCGTAGGGGTAGGCTCAGACAAGTCTATCATTTAGTAACCTACCACTATATTGGAGGGCTTACTCTCGTCAACCCATCAGTCATCACATGCTGGCCATACATCCATACAGATGTCGTTGGGCCGACATCTATCCTTTGGCCGAGCGTGCATGTGTTCTGAATGAGGAAAGGGGTAAGCGGCTGCCAGAACCTCTAGTGGCTCATTTCCCCAAGGACAAAAAAGGATCGAATGTGCTGAAATCCAACAGTATGATCCTTTGTTCCCTCAACATCTGCCATTGGGACATTCCCATACCTTGGACGGTCTCGCTGGCCTGCTTAAGGCTCTGTTCAGATTTGCTTTGAGGGCTTTGTAAGGAACCTTTATCACAGATTCCTTGTTGGGGTAGGTAGTGTTGCATGCAGTGCAAACCCAACTGGCCCCATTATAAGTCAGTGGAGTCCCTCAGGGCATTGTCCATTGTATGGTAGAGCCTGATGTGAACAGAGCCTTGAGAGATTTACCGTAATTGTCTCTATGAGTAGTCCACGTAGATCAATTCTAAACAATGCAGCCCATCGATCACAACCTCAGATGATAGATGAGATTGCGCCTGCCCCTGAGGAATCTCCATACTCCAGTGCAAATGGGACTATTGTATGTGTCACTGTCTAGCATGCTGTTCGTGGTGCGTGGCTCTTTTCCTGTGCTTGTGGTCTTAGTCTTTATGATCTTTTTGCATGTAGTGTTGTCTCTTTTGCACTCTTAACTTTCGAAAGAAATGCCATTTGAGAATGAAGTTCTGAAGATTTCATGGAAGGTCCCATTCTTGTGATCAGGCCTGATGGAAACCACACGAAGAATGGACAGACACAATGGTCTCCTGTACTATAGATGGCTGTACGTCTTTGATAGTCGTCAGACAACCCTGACGGCAGCTTATATCCCCAAAAGGATTGAGCGTTGAAATTCAACAAGTGTGATCCTTCTTCAAGAGTCTAAAGGCCCCACATACATAAGGTCGTCGGCTGGTTCTGCCGAAATTGGCGGTTTTGGCTGATTGTCTATGGGGGGCTTTTAGACTTGGTCCATTCTTCATAGTGGTCCCCAGTGAAAAATTTGAGATCCACCTCACCAGTCGCATCCCTACTCTTGTAGGATGACATGACCATTGGACCAGATCTTCTCAAAGCCTATGAAGGTAGAAGTTCCCACCATCTATTGGTGAGGGATATCTGGCTAAATGGATCTTAGACAGCCTCCATAGTATTCTCCCAATTGTCACCATTTTGTCCAATTATGGGACCCTCTCCAAAAAAATCTAGACTGGGTTAAATGGCATTACCTTTCATTGGAAGGTGAGTGTCAATGTTATATTTTTTGCAATATGATGGTAATATTTTTCTGTTCCAAATCCTGATATTTCAGAGCTGTGGACTTGTGTAGAATTTCTTTCCATTATATAAGTGAAATGAACTGCAATCTGATTATTGCTGACAGTTCAGATTTGATAATTGGGAGCAGAGGATTGCCACTGGAATTATAAGCATGTTGTAAACCATGCACTGTCCCTTAAGGGAAGATCTGCGGGATTTCCTTAAAAATCTAGATTCCAGTTTCGTGTGTCCTGGCTTCCCCTCTAGGAAACAGGAAGCCATGTTGCCATGTGAACATGGGAATTTCTGCAGGAAATCTTTCCACAACTTAAAAAAATATTTAAGCTATGTCAAAGATAGGACAAAACAATCCGTGAGTAGACATGTTATTTCCAGGCATAGTTACTGTGGTCCACTGGGCTTTAATGAGGACCTTTCACCACCTCCACCACCTTGAGCTCTTCACATCCTTTAATGGCCGCCCCCTTCACTGATTCTGGTGCAGTTGGAATTTTTTCTCTACCCACCACCATTCCTGAGGAATCAGTGCTGTTAGTTTTGGTGCCTGATATGCTATCTAGACTCCCTAATGTCACATGGGTGGTGTCAGACAGGGGCATGATTCTGAGATCTGACACTGTCTGCCTCTGATTGGAGCTCTGAGTCACACATCCCAGCCTGCTCCTGCCTGACACCACCCACTTGACATTAAAGAGTCTAGGTAATCTGCTCCTGCCTGACACCACCCACTGGACATTAGAGAGTCTAGTTAGCATATCAGGCACCAAAACTAACTGCCCTGATTGCTCCGGAATGGTAAGGGCTAGAGAAAAAATTCCAACTGTGCCAGTATTAGTGGAGTGCCGCCTATTAAAGGATTAAAGGAGATCGAGCTGGAGGAAGTGATGAAAGTTCCTCAATAATTGAAATTGTTATTTTTCGGATTGAAGCATTAGTACTCTGTGCCACTGGTAAAAGAAAAAGGAACGTCCAAGACTGAACTCAGTTCCTTGTGGTCAAGTAGGACCATAAGCATAATCCAGGGGCATATATAAAGAAGATGGCCTAGCAGCAAAAATCACAATAGTTCCCCCCTAGTGATTCTGGAGCACTATGTGCTGCCATTGAGTATAGACAGTCCAGCACTTTTTGCTACATGACTTCAGACCTGAAACAAGGAAGTTTCCCATTATTTTACAGGACCTAAAAATAGGAGAGGGTCTTTTGTAGCTTCAAGCTGCCCTAGAGTGGGGCCAGAAACAGCTGTATAGTATGTATGTCTTGGTAGGATTTCCTACAAGCGTCTTTAGTTTCCATCAATGGTTTATTGACTTTGCAGCATATTAGAATTTTCTCCCACACAGATCTGTGTTTCTTTCCACAGCTAAGTCAGTACCCCCATCTACGGGAGGAGATGGAGAGAATTGTCACCACGCACATCCGGGAGAGAGAGGGGCGCACAAAAGACCAGGTGAGAGTGTAGGGGGACTTTTCCTTGTAACATTGAAGGGATAGTCATAGGATAGCTTGTCTTGTGGTGGAGCCACCTCAGGCTGATCTCCTCTGTCCACACAGGTCATGCTGCTGATTGACATTGAACTCGCCTACATGAACACAAACCATGAAGATTTCATTGGCTTTGCCAAGTAAGACTGCAGCTGCGGTAAATTACTAAACACGTGTACACAAAGGGCAGATTTACTAAGGCTCTGTAGACATTAGACAGTGTAAACGGCAGTCAGGTACTGCACCAGTTTTATCACAGTGGTTCACCCTGTATGATAGATTTGGTGCATCTTGTTAGATACTTTTCCCTTCCTTTTGACACCTCTTGGTTGGCTTACTTTTTGCCAACTTTTACTTTTTACCCTCAAATTTTTGTGCATTGAAAATGTTTGTAACCCCTTTCTCCCACTGATTAGGAAAAAGGGGTACAGTGCTCCCATCAAAGTGAATGGAGCAGTATGAGGACTGGCCAACCATCAGTCCATTCACAATGGGGACAAAAGTCCACCGATCTCCTGATCAGTGGGGGTTTCCTATCCTTCCTCCTTCCCTACCTTTCTTCTCTCCTTTCTCCCTCCCTTACTTTCTACTTTCTTCCTTTCCTCCTTCTTCTTTTTTTCCTTCCATCTTTCTTTCTTGCTTCCTGCCTTCCGTCTTTCTTTCGTTCTCTTTCTTTCCTCCTTACTTTCTACCTTACTTCTTTCTTTGCTTTTTTCTTGATTCCCTCCTTTCTTTCTTGCTTGTTTCTTTGCTTCATTCCTTCCTTCATTTCTTTCTCTCTTCCTTCCTTCCCTCCATTCTTCCCACCTTTCCTTTTCCTTCTTACCTTAAAACCAGCTGTAAGAGAGTTGAGAATTAGGCCCCTCCATAACCCCCAAAATCTTGGCAATCTAGAAGCAATCTTTTCTGTTGTCTATTAGGCCACAACTAATAAAATCAGACGATCACATTTTGCCAATAGAAGGCTCCTTAAAGTTTTCAGTAAGAACAAGCGGTCATACATTTCCCACAATTTGCCCATTTGGTTGACGGCCCCTCCGTCCATGGAGGATCTGTAGAGACAGGTAACCGGATCATGTGCTTTTCATTGTAGTGCACAGCAGAGAAGCAGCCAAATGAATAAGAAAAAAGCGTCTGGAAACCAGGTGAGAACAAGCTAGATCTTTATGTATGGATGCCTGACTCTTACAGCAGATGCACGGCCTGGTAGACCCTACAAAGTGTGCACTGTGTAAGCGGGCCACACAAGACTGCTCCCCTTACAAATCCATGTGAGCATAGAGAGTTACCCATCTCCAGGGGAGTCTGTCACCAGGACACAGCATATCAACCCAGCCCTGCAGATAGATAGGTTAGGGTCACCTGAATTATATGGTGTTTTCCCCTCCATTGCCCAAATATTGCTGTTTTTGTCAATATGCAAATGTACTCTTTGGAGCAACAAGGGTGCCGCCATTGCTTCAAAGAGGTAAGCGGCAACACCCTGCACCATCACGCTAGCCCCTATGGAAGATGATTTGGCTCCATTCCTTGCAGAGAAGAAGTATAACTTGACCCTTGGTCTATGATGGTTTGTGTATCACACTACCCACAGTATAGGGGTATATATAGGGGCTCACCCTTCTACATGGGTGTCGTAACAAGCGCAGGGGCATCTTCTATACTACACAGACCCCAGTCGTCCTGAATTATTGGATAGTATATAATAATTGATAATAACGTGTTGTCTACTATACCTGGAAATGCTTTGTTTAAGGCTAGGGCTACACAGTGACACATGTCACGACATACAAAGAAACACAGAAGTCGCTTGACAAAAATTTCAATATATCTCTGCAATTTTGGTAGCAGGTCGCAAGCAATTTTTTTACCACAGACTTACAACACGCATACAACATGCCTGTGATGTGACTGTGTTATTACTGCCAAAAGTGTCACTCCAGTAAGTCGCAGACAAGTCATATAGTCAGGAAACATGTGTCGCGGTGTAGCCCTAGTGTCAATCTTTTACAGTTGTAGCATGCAGTACCACTTTTCACCATTGACATGGTAAAAGATTTCCCTCAGACACCAATGCAACAGCGCCCCCTTCTAATCTAGATAAAATTTCTGAAATGAAGCAAAGATCTGTGGTATAATATCGAACACATTCAGGCCTATTTGGGTAATATCACACCTGGCAGTGTGAGGCTGTCCATGTCATTAAACTGCGGCCATCTACAGGGCAGCAACATGTTGGACGGCAAGCTTGGCGAGCGTGCCTGTGTGCGTGCGTGCGAGGTGAGTGTGAGCGGGACCGGCATGTCATGCACGGGCTGTGGAATCTGCAGCGACTCATAATTATTGGTTCTGCACCCGCGCTGCTAGTAATGTATATCCCTCTTCTTCTGCTCCCATCTCTCCTGTCCACTCCGCTGCTGTTGCTATGGTTACCCTGTGCAGGATGAAATCCTGGTGAGTAGTCAGGCAGCGGCTGAAGGCACAAAATGGAGGAAGTGCATCAGGGCAGCCGTATACCCACCTCGCTATCACCCCCCATACTCATTTATATGCAGCGCCCAAGTCCTTGAGCTATTAAATCAGCTTCTGTGAATATGGTCCCCATGACAGCTTTCTTAAAGGGAACCTTTCTAGTAATTCACTGATATATCCTCCTCCTGCATCGCTTTCTAAAAAGCCGGGTGGCAGCCCTAGTTGTAGTGGCGGTAACGGCGGTCATATTGGTTGTCACCCAACTTTAAAAGGAAAAGTTAAGAAAATTGTGTCAGGAAGATATAAACCAGAAACATCTGGAGAACTCGGTGCTGACCGCACTTTTACGGCAATGTATATGTGTGAATAAAACATAGCCATAGCATTGCAAGTGTAGGACATAGGGGCAGATTTAGGAGAACTATCTAAAAGGAACCACAGCAGCCAATCACAGCGCAGCTTACATGTTTCAAGGGCAGAATACGAAATGAAAGCTGCAATGTGATTGGTTGCTATGGGCATATGATATTGTCAGGACCCCGTTGAGGGGGTGACGTCCCTGCGCAGGCCCAGATGCACCGCCTCCTCGTGCTCAGTCCCCCACCCCCTGTGTGTCCTCATCTCCTTTCCTCCTGTCGCTTTCCCTCTATAAACACTGCGTGTAAGATCAGAATAATAAGCACATGCACCGCGATCCAGGTCATGATGCTCCATTATTAACCTGGGGGCCATCTTACTATTAGCATAACATCCAGACGTTGCAAATCCAACTCTAGACTCCCTCCACGTAATGGTGGGCTGTAGCTGCGGGGATATGGCTGCCGCCTTGTGATAAATCAGAATTTACACATGATGAATATGGATTATATTACCATGGAAATAAAGAGCAAGTCATCCTAATATTGAGCAATAAGTCAGCGGGACTGCTATATAATGCCTTGTGCGCCAGGTATCTGACCTGCAAGGCCTGACAAGACACGTTTTTTTGTCGCACCCCACTGCTGCACAAAAATTTGTGACTTTTTGCCATACTTTGAAACACTGGGTGGAGATCAAGGCAGGCCTGGGGCAGGGAACTAGCTGAAAGGTACGACAGGTTCTGGCATAAACGTTAGCTTCAGTTCACGGGACCTCCTGAAATGGGCCGCAGTTATTAAGGCGATGGGGCCTTCTAATAATTCTGGGGCATCCCAAGCCAACGGAGCGCGAAACTCTGGTCTACATAGATCAGGCCCAATGAGCCGTCCTCTGGGTGACTCCATGAAGATTTGGCACCAGTCTCCTCATCCTGGGAAAGCGGGTCAGCACCCAGCTTTCCCATAGACACATATAATAAATCATCGGCTTTATCAAGAAAGATTTCGGTCTGTAGGAAAGAAAACAGATCCGGGGCCATCAGAGACAGTGGTTTCCTAACCCATATCCTTCGCAATATGGGTGGGCTAAAGTAGCGCATGCTGCAATTTTTTCCATGCACTCCTATGGGTCCATGTGCTGTGCATTGTATGGTCATGAATACGGCCTATAGCTTACTACCCTATAGACTTCATGCAGGGTGACAATGTGTGGCGTTATATTAGCAGATGATTTTAGAGAGATGTACTTGTGGTTGTTATTTATTGCGGTCTTTGCTTAGGACCCCCTATGATGCATTCAGCATACCTGCCAACATTTCAGGGTGGATGTCCCAAATAATGGCCACGATCCATGGTCTGTATTGGTGAGGCCACATTCTATTTGGGGACATTTCCTTTTGCGCATGTCACGCCTCTTTTTGGCATGTTAATGTGCCTCTTTTTTCGTGAAGTGACTGGCCCATAACATGCCCACATCACGTGTAAAATGACAATGAGTCCGGGGGATGCGGGAGCATCTCCTCAGGCCCAGCAGATTTTCTCACTCTTTCGGGAGCTTACCTGTGTCTTTGGGAGTTTCCCTTACAATCCGGGAGAGTTGGCAAGTATGGCATTCGGGTAGCAGGCATCTTGAAGACCACACCAATGATTTTGGCAGGATCGGCTGGCCATTTAATGGTTAATGGGGGGATAGACTCTCCCTTGATGGCAGATGTTGTGGTAAAGAAGGATTGACCATGTTGGATTTTCATCATGCCCAATCCTTGGTTCTGGAGGAAGAAAAGCCCATGCCAGAGGTGCCTGGTGGCAGCTTATTTCCATATTGAGAACACTTGCACATTCAGCCAAGTGTGCATGCTTCGGGGGTTAAGAGGAATAACTGTCAGCCAAACGAGTGAATAGGCATCTTTAGGGTTAACAGTTGCTGCTATGGCATGAAAATCTAGATGGCATTGGAAACCTAGGACAGGCCTGGGGTTGAATATCTCACATACTGCAATTCCATCCATGCTATCTACTGGAATTGAGCGGTGTTCAGATTACAGATGTGAGATCTCTGGGGCCTGGCAGACTGTACTGTACAGCAGCAAACACGAATGACATTCGCAGCCTCTGCTAGAAGAGTGCTTGCTTGTATTCCATTGCTTGGCTTGGCCTGGCGCTCAACAACATGGCCACTGTTTTGTGCCTGTGCTGGTGTATGGATTTGCATTTCTTTTTGTGGCTTGATGGATGTGCATGCCTTTCCTTATCTTGCCTCGTGACATTCCTACATCGATAACATAATGATAACCCCCATCATCACTCATGCTCAGCTTCTCCTAATGTGGCCTCATATCAATGTGATGTGACAACCATGACTCCAGTGGCCAGGGGCGTAGAGAGGAGGGGCTTCTGTAGCACGGGTGCTAGTCCACCTACCCTTTTAGGAGAGACCCTAAAAGGTCCGACCTTCAAACTAGTTCTCACTGTGCAGAGATGAAGGGGATGGACCATCCTCAGCTGGGCCACCTTTCTCCAATGGTCCAGATGCAGGCTTATGGACCTCCTCTATGGCACCTACGCCCTTGCCAGTGGCCCATTTCACTCCATGTTACTAACATACGGTTGAATGTAAATATCCAGTTACGAGATAAATGTCTCGAAAATATTCAATGGCTCTGTCATTTCTACGTGTCTACCATAGCTATTGACTTTTAATGGGGTTATACAGGATTAGAAAAACATGGCTGCTTTATTTCAGAAATGGCGTTCACACCTGTTATAGCTCCATTGAAGGTCTTACCTATTTATTATCTATCCTTAAGACATAGGATGGCTGGGTGTCTGCCACGCAGGACCCCCACCGATCAGCTGTGGTAAAAAATACTGGCCTCTTCCCTATGCCGATGACATTCATTGGTCAAATGGTACAGCAGCAGCTCAGTCCCATACAAGTAAATGGGACTGGGCTGCAATACTAAGCATAGCCCCAATGATGTGTATGGCGCTATGCTTGGTATCAAGTGAAGAAACCATAGTGCTCACCCATACGCTGTGGTCTGTTCAACCAGCTGATCTGTGAGGGTCCCAGATGTCAGACCCCAACTGATCACTTATTAATGATCCTCCCTAAGGAGACATTATGAATATGTAAGTCCTGAAATCCCCTCTAAATTAAATTGGGTAGAGCTGCTGTCCCAACCACTGCCTGTAGAGCCTCACTTTTCTAATTCTGCACAACCCCTTTGAAGTCCATCTTGGTGGCCATTTACGTAAGAAAATTCACAAGAACTTTCTCATAGCGTTATGGCCCTTACAGATACGGCAAGTGCCAAGATACCCGATCACTCACATAATATATCTAATACTTAAAGCCAGTGTACCAAAAAACATATTAAAGAAGTTTTTGTTTTTCTTCCTTGTGGTTTTCTATATTCTGCTGTGTTGCTTTACTTACTGCATGCAGAGTGATTTCTAAGCTTGAAAGTGACTCTCGGAAACCACAAACCATGGCAGTGCCAAATATGAAGGAGTTGGGAAGGCAAGGTCTATGTGAATGGAAACCCCCATTTGACCCTACCCTTTACTAGAAGTGACATCATGTTTTCTCCAACAGGTCATACGGAAGGGATGGTTGACCATCAACAACATTGGAATAATGAAGGGAGGTTCCAAGGAATATTGGTTTGTGCTAACTGCAGAGAACCTGTCCTGGTACAAGGACGATGAGGTACGTACCCCATGACGTCACAGGGTAGAAAGGCCAAGATTAGCAACTTTAAGGTTCTTCTACTTGGTTCTGGTCTTCTGATCTACCAACATAAATGTAAGATTATCTATAGGGCTCCATTCACCTGGTGCCCCTATCGGGGTGGTATATGGTGACATCCCTACAGTATTGGAAAGCACAGCAGACTGAGATCTCCTGTATAGTGGACCATCACAAATGTCCAAAAATTGGAGTCAGTGGTCAACCTAAGCTACCATATGTCTATACCATGGCATGCCATTGGAGCCGTCCATTGGTGGTGTATATCAGGAAGTTTTTGTGACATATACCTCCAATAGAAGACTCAACAAAAATTCCATAAGTAGAATAGAAGGATGAAACCTAGAAGGACCAACGGCTGTGGTGAGTTTCATCCACAAGAGGACCTTGACCACATCAAAATAAAAATTGTACCTTCTGTTGGGTGTCATTGATGGCCATTGCATCTACTTTGGACAAGTCTTAGATGTTGATGTAGATGGTAGATTCTCCATTACTGCCATACCTTGACACCTAAAAAATACAAAGGATGTATATACAATAAGTTGTAGTCATGGAGGGAGTGTGGACAAGTAGTTGTCCATTGGTGTTAACTAATGTTTCTTCATGCCCAGAGTCCACCTTACATGTTCTCCTAAATCAGCGCAAATATACAGCTGCCATGTATGAATCAAATCAGGAAGGGGTGAACATTTGCCTTTCCAAAATCTCTTAACACCAAGCGTTTTATACTTTATATATTTATACTTTTATACAATGAGGGCCTCCTAAAAGTCTTCTCAAAACAGACCCAAAAAGACCAAGATAGCAAAGTAGTAGGATCTGCTCCCTGTACACACTTCAGCTTTAAAGACCGCAGAATAGTGAGTGCAGCTCTGGAGTATAATACAGGATGTAACTCAGGATCAGTACAGGATAAGTAATGTAATGTATGTACACATTGACTGTACCAGCAGAATAGTGAGTGCAGCTCTGGAGTATAATACAGGATGTAACTCAGGATCAGTACAGGATAAGTAATGTAATGTATGTAAACAGTGACTGCACCAGCAGAATAGTGAGTGCAGCTCTGGAGTATAATACAGGATGTAACTCAGGATCAGTACAGGATAAGTAATGTAATGTATGTACACAGTGACTGTACCAGCAGAATAGTGAGTGCAGCTCTGGAGTATAATACAGGATGTGACTCAGGATCAGTACAGGATAAGTAATGTAATGTATGTACACAGTGACTGTACCAGCAGAATAGTGAGTGCAGCTCTGGAGTATAATACAGGATGTAACTCAGGATCAGTACAGGATAAGTAATGTAATGTATGTACACAGTGACTGCACCAGCAGAATAGTGAGTGCAGCTCTGGAGTATAATACAGGATGTAACTCAGGATCAGTACAGGATAAGTAATGTAATGTATGTACACATTGACTGTACCAGCAGAATAGTGAGTGCAGCTCTGGAGTATAATACAGGATGTAACTCAGGATCAGTACAGGATAAGTAATGTAATGTATGTACACAGTGACTGTACCAGCAGAATAGTGAGCGCAGCTCTGGGGTATAATACAGGATGTAACTCAGGATCAGTACAGGATAAGTAATGCAATGTATGTACACAGTGACTGCACCAGCAGAATAGTGAGTGCAGCTCTGGAGTATAATACAGGATGTAACTCAGGATCAGTACAGGATAAGTAATGTAATGTATGTACACAGTGACTGCACCAGCAGAATAGTGAGTGCAGCTCTGGAGTATAATACAGGATGTAACTCAGGATCAGTACAGGATAAGTAATATAATGTAATATAGCTACAGTACTTTGGACATGCCCTATAAGAGTTTGCAGCACTGGGTTGCAGTGTTTTACTTTCCCTTTTGTACTATTACAGCTGTATTATTATTTATAGTATCTTTCCTGCATTTATTATTTTTGTGATGTATTTTCTATAACCACTTCCAGCTCAGTGTAAGGGTCTAAAAAACGCTGACCCCACACTTCTACATTCTCGTCTTTGCCTTGCCCAGAATTACTTACAGATGTATCCGTTAGTTTTTCCCCTTTGTGGAATTTCCTCCTTAAGTCCTCCTAAATAGCTTTTTTATTTCAGGACCAGCATATTCCTATTCGCTGGAGAAACTGAACGTCACCTAGAATAACCCTTTTTATTTTATTTCTGTTATCGATTTTGTAAACTTTTGACAAAGCAAGTGAAGTGTGCTCCTAGTAGGGGGAAGCAGAGCCAAGAACTGAGGAAACACTGGAGTCAATCCAAGAAAAGTGTCTGACGCTGCGGCTTTCTTACTTCTTGGAAGGATATTTTCCAATTAATTATTTTTTGAAGGAGAGTGTGCCAAATACACTGTGTTATGGCTAGTGAAGGGCCTCAGGGGACGGAGCCTGACAACTTTTGGTATTCCTTGAATTTTTGTGTCATGGTCCCGCTCCCCCCCTTTGGGCCCTGCACTAGTATAACACTGTCTAGTCATTTTGTTTGGAGAGTACCTATGAGAGTAAAAGTCATCTTGACTGCAGTTACATTTCCTAACCTGCGGGGGCTCTCTCCTGAACATTAATACTTATCTTTAAAAGACCCAAGTTATAACATGGCTGAAAATGTATCTGTGTATATAGAGACAGCCTCTGCATGTTCTAATAGGGATGATAACATAGAGCAAAACCTATAGAAATAAGATGAACTTTAGATTTAGTGCTCCTTTAAATCTAGTAGTTTCACACGAGGAATCGGTGATGTCACCAGTCAATGAATATTGGTTACGCCCTCTGTATGTAGTACGGCGCTGCTACAATAGAGCGATTGTAAATTAAAATTAGGCCTCAGAGCAATATATCCCCACCAAGTCACTACTTAAAGGGGCGGTTCCACATCTGCTGGAGGTCAGCCATATGCAGTAATTGGAAACATGCGCAGGGCTAGGCTTGCCCAGTGAGTTCTCCATGTGTCATATTTCATTCTCGTGTAGTAACCCCTTCTTAGCTCCTAAGAATGAAAATCCTGGTAATATTAGGAGAACCTTTTAGCCCACACGTCTCGGAATAACCAGGAATATTCGGATAGGGAGAAAACATCCCTACATGGATCCTGATCCTACTAAGGAAAAAAAGTTAACGATGGATATGTCATAGTTTACTCCATTCCCTCTGACCCCCGTACTACTTTCTGTTGGTTAGCAAGAGGAAAGGACAAAGTAACACGACTACATACTCAGACAACCCAGCATTTATTTGTAGTCTGTTACCATGGCGACATATATTTTTATTTGATTTTTCATCAAGACTATTGGCACAGATGTTTCACTTTTTTTCTCATTTTAGACGCATTGGAGCAATAAAAGTGGTTTCCTATGTAATACCACATTACGTATTATTGTGTAGTCCTTGATAACAATTTTTTTCTGACTACAGGAGAAAGAGAAGAAGTACATGCTCCCTCTGGATAACCTGAAACTGAGGGATATCGAAAAAGGATTCATGTCCAGCAAACATATCTTCGCCCTGTTCAACACCGAGCAAAGGTAGGGACAGTTTTGTGGTCGGTATGCTAAAAAAAAAATCCAAAATTAACATTGGAAACATACTACTCCATGCCTCTAGGCCAGCCATCTTCTGGATGGAGGATTTTGTCAGCAACCTATGGGTGTTTGATGATCATCAGTAGTTTAACCCATTTATTACCTTCATACCGCCATATAATGCCAAGACAATACTGTTGTAATGAGTCAAAATAATACCACAATATACATTAACCGTCCTAATGTGGCAAAAATAATTCCACAGTACACATTTAGGCACAATATAGTGCGCTAATAATATGCAGCATTTAATGAAGCTTTGTTCATGAGCCCATATAATACTGCCATATAGTTCCTACATAATAATACCACTGAATAATACTGGGTAGTTTTATTTAGCCCTTTGGCTTCTGCCGCCCTGGAAGGCACCCTAGGAAATATGGAAAGTCCTTTATTATAATTGTTGCCTCCTTCTGATCCTTCAAGGAATGTTTACAAGGATTACCGTCAACTGGAGTTGGCCTGCGAGACTCAAGAGGAGGTGGACAGCTGGAAGGCCTCATTCCTACGTGCGGGTGTTTACCCAGAGAGAGTTGGGGTACGTTCATAAGTATGATCACAGAACTTGCGATGTTGTATGCGAAGGCTTTAGCTATATCATCCAGAAAGACATATGGAATGTGTCCTCCATAATGAAATTCAGGTCCTATACCACTGGCCAAATGTCCTCTCTACAGGGGACCATACGCCTTCAATAGCTCAGCAGGTATTCCTTCCCATCTCCCCATACACGTGTGTTTGGGGAGAGGGAATCAATCACCACCAGACACCTCTGGTTTTGGCTTATGTCCCTTGAGAACAAAGTATGAGACGTGTTTAACTTCAACATACCGATCCTTTTTTGCCCCAATATCTCACTACATTGGCTGAAAATCTATGGTTGGCCTATCCTTAATCTAATATGTATGACAGTTTTAAAACCATTAAAGAGGACCCTTGACCACCTCTAGCATCTCAAGCTCTTGTTATCCTTTGATAGGCTTCCCTCCACTGATTCCAGAGCAGTTGGAATTTTTTCTCTAGCCCACACCGTTCCTGAGCATGAGTGCAGCTAGTTTTGGTGCCTGATGCGCTAATTAGACTCTCTAATGTCAAACAGGTGGAGTCGGGCAGGAGCAGAGCTCCAATCAGTGGCTGACAGTGCCTGCTCCTGCCTGACACCACCCATTTGACATTAGGGAGTCTAGTTGGCATATCAGGCACCATAACTGCAGTGATTGCTCAGGAATGGTGGGGGCTAGAGAAAAGAGTCCAACTGCACCGGAATCAGTGGAGTGGTGGCTATTAAAGGATGAAAAGAACTTGAGTTGGTGGAGGTGATGAAATATCCTCTTTCATCAATGTATTGCTCTACTTTTTCACTTGGCTTGACAACATTGTGTTGCACTCCATTTTTCATCATTCTTCACATGGTGCCAAGGGATTCGTCCCTGGTTTCCTCATGGTCCACTCAGTCTTGGCGATTTTACGGGTTTTTTGTTCTTCCTCGCCGGTCCCCTCCTGATTTGCTCATTTCCTGTTTTATAAATCTGAGGCCCCAGGATCCCTCCTTAACCACTAACTCTGGTGTTTTTCTATTTTGTCCCCTGTTGTGTGTTTTATTTTATTATCTTGTGGCTCAATCTGACTACAAAGGACAAGGATAAAGTAAGTTGTGCTATCCGCTCCGGGGAGTCATGATACTTTCTCTCCTGCTTCTTTAACAACCTCACTTTCCTTTCTTTTCCTCCCATGAAAGGCCCCCGCGGCTCAAGACGGAGTTTTCAGGGGGGCTACAGTTCTTCCCTGGCCGTCATCATTTTTATCCTCAGTTCCGTCTGTTTCCACGTCTGGTCAGAACATTTAATTTGGGGTCTTTCCCTCTTTTTCTCTCCTGGTTCTGACATTTTCCTGATCTCTTCATTAACATTCTTTTTATTTTGCATGCCTGACATGAGACATTGAACCGGTCCAGCCTAGGTGGCCCTTGAGGGTCGTTCTTCTGTATTACCCACCAAAATATTGCCCCATTTTAGAAGTTGAAGTTTCAAAAAGTTTCTATATGGAAAATTGTAGGGATACAGAGCAATAAAGTATCATTTTTAAAGCGTAGTTTTGGTGGAAGATCCAACAATTGCCACTAGTTTCCAGGCTCTTTCGGTTCAGTGTTGGTAACAAACTATGCCGTGGATGCAGTTGTGAAGGAGTCCGTCACCCCTATCACATATCTTCTTTCTACTCTTTTGCTTCTGTTGTCCTGCAGGCTAGTGAATCCGAGGAGAATGGCTCCGACAGCTTCATGCATTCTATGGACCCTCAACTGGAGCGGCAGGTCGAGACCATCCGTAACCTGGTGGATTCCTACATGGGCATAGTCAACAAGACCATTCGGGACCTCATGCCCAAAACTATTATGCATCTCATGATAAATAATGTAAGTGTCTCTGGTGACTACTCAGCATCAAAAAAGGATCCACATGACTTCCTTGTTGGTTCTGTATACATGTGGAAGTTTAAAGTGAACTTGTCAGGCTTTTGGTTTAGGGTCCCATACTGCTGCTAGCCTTAGGAATCAAGTCTGGAAGATGCCTGGTGTTTGCTCCGATGAGTTTGCTGAGGCGCAGTGAAGTGAGGTGTATTGACCCTTGGCTTCACTGCGCATAATGTGCATGCACTGACCGGAATCATGTCCCTAAACCTCAACTGCTTTATGGCATACTGGCGGTTTAGTGGTCCCAACAGCCTGACAGATTCCCCTTAAGACTGCAGTAAAACATGTCTGAAGAAGAGAGCTAGCACTCTCGAAAGCTTACTATCAAATATACTCAGTTGGCCTCTAAAAGGTATTGCCTGATTTCTTCACTCTTCCACTACTTAAGACTGCAGTGAATTGAAGACATTTTCTGGTAACTTAAAGGGGTTGTCTGGGATTTAAGGCAACCCATGTGATGTCTGGGGGGATAGGGTTATGTAAAAGAAAAAAAAAAAAGCATATTCACCTGTCCCTGGCGCTCCATTGTCTGCCATTGGTCCCCTTTCCGACGTGTGTCGGGTTGTAGCGCTGTAGGTCCTGAAGCCACTGATTGGTCTTAGCGCTCATGTGACATGCAGGACTTCCATCACTGCAAAAAGGGAATCGGTGGCAGAGAAAGGAGCACCGAGGACAGGTGAGTATTTATTTTACATCCCCCTAGGACGCCCCACAGTTTCCTTTCTCCAAATCCTGGACAACCCTTTTAAGTTACCAGAAAACGTCTTCAATGAATTATGGTCTTAAGGGGAACCTGTCAGGCTATTGGGACACCAACATGGTTAAAGGTTGGGCGATAATTAAATGGTGCTGGGCTTGTATACAGGAGCCAATCTGAATAAACAGAACTGTAGTATATAGTTAGAGACAGCAAGGAGGCAACATACTGAGCCCTTGACACAAGTGGGACAGCTAAGTAGCTAAGCTTAATTTACATTTCATAGTAGGGTAATGAAGAAATATTGTAAATAACATTACACAAGTATGGCGCTTACACTGCTTGTATTCTGTGCTTAGACTAAAGAGTTCATCCACTCGGAGCTCCTCGCCAACTTGTATTCCTGCGGAGATCAGAATACCCTGATGGAAGAGTCAGCAGAACAGGCACAACACAGGGATGAGATGTTGCGCATGTATCATGCCCTGAAAGAAGCCTTAAATATAATCGGTGACATCAACACGACCACTATAAGCACCCCCATGCCTCCACCCGTAGATGACTCTTGGCTACAGGTGCAAAACATACCCACAGGGCGCAGGTACGTAGAAAGGAGTGCTTGGGATAACATTATGAAAGCCATTAATGTACTATAGGGATACTGTAATATAATACACTACATGACATTGTGTCAGGATGACATCATTAACTGCTTATTGTAATCCAGGTCTCCTACATCAAGCCCCACTCCACAAAGGAGAGCACCCGCTGTACCTCCAGCCAGACCCGGCTCACGAGGACCAGCACCAGGTCCACCTCCACCTGGGAGCACACTTGGGAGTGCACCACCAGTTCCATCCAGACCTGGGGCATCCCCAGATCCTTTTGGTCCACCTCCCCAGATTCCCTCTAGGCCTAACCGTGCCCCTCCTGGTGTCCCTAGGTAAGTTTGTATAATCCAAGGATATTTTTAATGACAGAACACTCCTTAAATCCAGGTAGAGACTATGACAGTTTATAATATCTTAATATTTGGGCTTCAATCCAGTATTCAATGGTGCACTAGTTACCCGGGATTTAAGTATCTACCTTGGAATTTATTGTAGTAATAACCCCTGGCACCAGGGGAACAGCATGAGGGGAGTGGACTATATGGAGATGTAGTGACCTATTCAAATACTATATAGCAAGTGTTAATAACCTAGATGTGATGTCATCATAGTTTAGGGGTAGGCTCAGGTACAGTTGTTGCACCTGGGTTGAGTAACTTAAAGTCCCAGTATCATATTATAATGTATAGTGCTAAGGTCATGTATATAGAACAGGGCAGGAGGGGTGCCATATTATACGGGCACATTCCTGTCAGCCAGCTGGGTGGGTCATCCTTGAGCTTTGATACAGGGTAGCCATGAATGGATGTACTGTAGAAAATGTTTGGGTAACCAGCAAGGGTGTAGCTCTAGGGGGTACAGAGGTAGCAGTTGCTACCAGGCCCTGGACCCTCGAAGGTAGGTAGGGGCCCCATTACAGATTTTACACTGGGGCCCAGGAGCTACAAATTGAGTCTCTGGTACTTGCCAACATTTGCTGGCAATTGGGAGGGACCTCTTTCTGGCAAAACCACACCCATTTTGGTGGGGTGTCATGCCCACTTTTTGAGATGCGAGCACAAAAATGTGGCAGCCAAGCCCATTTTTCCAACATAAACAACACATACTGTGCCCAGGACACATGACAAATAATAAGAGAGCCACCCAGGCCCGAGAGGTTTGTCAGCTCCTTCAGAAGTCTGGGAATACTCCCCTTAATTCGGAACATTCCGGAAGAGTTGGGAAGTATGGCCTCTGGTAACCAGTATCATCAGTGGAGCCCACGTGTTTTTTTTAAGGTAGACTTAAAGTTGTGGTAACTGGTAACCTTTGAATACTGGCCTGAATTTGACATAATTCTTATTATACATGTCACTTATAAAACACGTAGATCTTTCATGCCTGAAGCCCACCATTGTGCCAGGGAAAGTGCTTCTCCAATGTCATAGAAACCACATGTAGAGATGACCCAAGAGACATGGCCGGTAGTGCATCTGCTATAGAATAACTGTTAGTGACAGTAATGGAGCGGGGTGGACTGTAAGGCTACAGTGCCTTGTCCCAGACGACACATCTTGTTCCAATGTTGCACCAGACTTCTCAATTGGTAGGTCTGACTCAATGTAAGGCTATGTTCGGGCATTTTGATGGGCGACTGATGTCTCTGCATAGCCCGGGCCTAATCTGGGAATATTTCGTGTAGGTCACTTGGCACAGTCCTAGATCTCTACATTAACCAGTCATCTTCATGGTGGACAACATCCTGCTGCATAGTGCACCATATCACACTGCCACTACCATGTCATCCATGCTCTTCCCTTATTTTACACAGCTTTTCCCTTCTACCCATTTCATACTGCAATTCTCTATTCTATATACCCCCAACCCGCTTCCTGCTCCCCAAGACCAAGTAATGGCTACATGTTTTATTCTAGTCGTCTGTATTAACCTACGTAAAGAGGGCCTTTCACCACCTGCACCAACTCCAACTCTTTACATCCTTCAATAGGTGCCCCCCCCCACTGATTCTAACTCAGTTGGAATTTTTTTCTCTAGCCCCCACCATTCCTGAGCAATCATGTCTGTTAGTTTCAGCACAATTATGCTCTCCACTGTCAGGTGGGCGGTCCCTGTTTTTCTGCAACTGCCTAGGGCCGCCCACCTGACAGTAGAGAGCCTAATTGTGCTGAAAGTAATAGACATGATAGCTCAGGAACGGTGGGGGCTAGAGAAAAAATTCCAAATGCACTGGAATCAGAAGAATGGCACCTACCGAAGGATGCAAAGAGTGGGATTTGGTGAAAGGTCCTCTTTAAAGCCATAGTTCTGCATTAACCTATAGAGCTTTCTCTGCTTGGACTGCGCAAGTACTGCTTACAACTGTAACACTGCAAAGAGTAGTTCTGGGTTGATATAGGTACACATACATGCAATTGGCAGTGGGTACATTTGCATCCATTGAGTGGGCCTAACTTTGTTGGGACTGCGCTTTGTTTGGATAAGCCTTTCTGCCAGAGCTCAGGTAGCACCTACATATTCCTGTTTAGATATTGGCCAAACCCACTAATTTTATCAGGACCGACTGACTGTCTAATGTGTATTAGATGTCTGGCTGAAGTTCTTTTGGCAGATGTTGGGGCAAAGAATGGTCGAGCATGTTGAACTTCAACATGCCTTATTCTTTGAACTCAAGGGAGATAAGCCGCTGCCAGAGGTGCCTGGCATTTGGCTTATGCCTCTCTCCCCATTGAGAACACATGGTCAACAGCTACTGAAGGTGAACGGCCACCTTTAGAGCACTCTCTATAGGGATACAGCATGACATGCCTCTCAGACATCTGACTACCCATCCTGCTCATTGGGGAGTATGATTGTGAAAATCTGGATTTCCAGCCCCAAACCTAGTCTAGAGATCTAGACGGAAACATAGCGATCTATGATTCTGGAAGCCCATGCCCCTCCATTTCTGTATACAGTATGGGGCAGTAAAGTCTTAGAGAGGCAGATACTCCTAGCATTATAGATAGATCAGCCCGGGTCTCCGTAGTGGGTTTAGGCCAGTAGTGGGTTTAAGCTGTCCCCAGCTTACTTTTCTTAATTCCCTATTTTTAGCAACAAGTAACTGGATAGCATACCTGAGCAGGATTTGTTTCTGAAGGTAGCTGATCACCTGACTCCTCCATCTTGTCCAGTATACTGTCCTGGATAAAGGGTACATATACTTCTTTCAAGGAACAAAAAGCCTCTATACATTATGGCATCTCACACTAGTATAGACGGCAGATTTGCATCCTCAAAATAAATTTCCAAACTGCCCATCAGGCCTGAAAATAGTGGGTGCCCTTCACGAGTTCTCTTAGCAGAGTAGAGGGTCCCGTGACTTCCATCTCATTCGCCCTGACACCTACAAAA
This sequence comes from Leptodactylus fallax, assembly GCA_947044405.1. NCBI lineage: Eukaryota > Metazoa > Chordata > Amphibia > Anura > Leptodactylidae > Leptodactylus > Leptodactylus fallax. The sequence continues at coordinate 4,042,757 of CAMRHE010000121.1, read as the reverse complement.
GTCAAAGGTGAGTTTGGATGTCTCATTTTTCAGCCTCCTGATATTAGGGTACGTGATGTCAACACAACTGCACCTTCTAATCCCAAGTTAAGAGTATATAAAGCCCAATGGGGTAGAAGGACAAGTGGAGGGGTTGTACATATCAATCAGAATCCAGCGCTCGTTTTTTAGGCCCTGTATAGCATGAAAGCCCAGCATATATTGTAAAAATGGCTGGCGACAAGTCCGCTTTAGGTTTGTGCATATATGTAACTAATAGGAACTTTTCTCATGTATGTGTCTGTTTTTGGTGCCCCCTTCCTCTCCCCACTGCTCTTGTATATAGAATGAGGGTTCATTCTCCACAGCTAGACTCATCCCTGACATCATGGTGAGATCGCCGGGCACAAGTCCCACCGAGATTTTGTGTCTGTGAATTGTGCTGATGACAGCTTTATACACATGACAACTGGGTCCTACTATATATAGCATTATATAACATCTATACCCTTCAGTGCTAGACCCCCAGAGCTGGTGCTGCCATATTTCCCTATAGCACTTTGCATCCATGGCATATAGGCCGAAATGGTCTCCAACCAGCTTTGACAGCCTGTGGCAGTATTTGGAGTTGTAGTTTCGCAACAGCAGGAGACCATTTCTGTAGTGCGTTTATTCCCTAAGTTTATGGGAGACCCAATGATCTCTATGCCCTTCTTTGGTCCTGATGTCAGCAGTTGCTCCTGTCAGCAAGTGACATTTCCAAAGAAGCCAGGAGATCCTTGTCCTAAGTCCACAGGTCTACAAATGCCTTTTGGTAATAGGCTTCACCCTCCCCTACAACCAACCCATGTACTATGGCTACTCCCTAAATTGGTTACTAGGCTATAAAGAATGAGGGAATCCTTCTCCACACTGAAAGCCAAATAGCCAAAAGTGCGTGACATCCAACAGTCCATTGCATAAGGTCTGGATTAATAAAAAAAAAAAAAAAAAAAAAATAGATCTTCTAGGATCAGACTACACAGGATTTGTTTGTTGTCTGTTACCGTGGACGCACACAAGGCTGCATAGAAGCTGTAGAAACAAAACAGTAGGATATTTTTAATTGAGACCTTTTGGAAAGTTGCTTCATTTTTCATTATAGATGCATTGGAACAATAAAATAGTTTAATAAAATCTCTTGCAGGGAGAAAACAACTCCCTGCTGACCCCTTTCCAAAAGAGGAATATTAAAAAAAGAAAGCTCCAGAGCCTGACTCGTCCAGTTATCTTTCCCATTCTGTCTGCTAGAAATGGTAGTGGCAGTGGCCTATACATAATTCTACCACCACTACCAAGTGGCAGCACTGCTTCTCCACTAAATCTGTCACTCACCAGACACATCCTCTGTCACTTAGTAACAGCTTGGACACCAAATGTCTCTTCTCGTAGGTAACTCAGGTCTGAAATACGTTTCAGACTCTAGTTAGCATGTGTAAGCTTCATCAAATAATCAATGCAAGTAAACCCAAGTGATATTGACTTTTCATCCATCAAGAACCAGAATTCACAGGACTGACTACTCATGACTACGTGCCTATATATGTGTATGTAGCAATGGCCGATCTCTCCCATCCTACGACCTCACAGATCTTTGATGTGCTTCTATATTCACACTAGGCCTACGATGATGTCTGAATGAGATTTTGGCGTGTATGTATATGACTACATTGGTCTCCATTTTGTTTAGGTGCCAAGAATAGTCCAGCTGTGGCTGTATATTAATGTATGCTTGTATGTATATGTATCATGGTCAGCTATGGTTCTGTGTATGCATACGTGGCCCTTACATGCTTCTGGCTGTGGCTGTTCTCAGCCTCTGACTTCATGTTATTTTTCAGAATAACTATCAGTGACCCATGAGGAACACTCGTCACGGTATGTCACGCATTTCAAGTCATGGGACCTGTGTGCCTCCTTTTCCTAGTCATGTGATCTTCATGTGTGTGCGTTACGCACATGTTTCCACCCATCTGCTGTCTCTTGCCCTGTTGCCAGGCAGTTTCTTTTATTATCATGACTCTTGTTACCTCTGAGTTCAAGTCCATGCGGAGTTCTGTGTTCCCAGGTTGGGATATGAAATCTTAAAGGAACTGGGAAGGAAGATCTTAAAGGAATAGTCAAATTGTCAATTGTCAAACAAGGAAATTGAATTTACTTCCAAAACAAATTTAATGCACTACCAAATCTGAGGGTCAGACTCGAAACATGGGTTACCATGCAAGTTTAGTTGGATCTTCATGGTCCTTCATCTACATCCCCATTAATGTGCTATGACCATTGTCTATGGCAAGTCTTAGAGGATATTAAAGGGCTCTTCCAGTTGCAGTAGGGGACTCTTGATCACATTCACACACTGCAGACCTGTACATGGCATCTTCTGCTCAGATGATAAAATTGCCTCCAATTTAAGCAATGCTCTGTGAGCTAAAGGCAAATTTACATGGCAGAATTTTTTGTGGCGGAGTCCGCTGTGAAAATTCCCACCTCTCATTCATTTTGGTGGGAGGCAGATACCTCATTTTCTCCAGAATTTCCATAGTGGATTTTGGTCTCTGCTATATAGTACAGAGACCCAAAAAATACTCTTCTGGCCTCTGTCAGGTGAATGGCGAATACACTTGATGCCTATGTCTGTAGCTTTCCTGGGCGGCTACGCTAAATGTACACTGCAAATCTGTACAGCAGCTGCTACAATGGGTTGTTACAATGTATAAGGCCTCATGCACATGATGCTCCATTCTGTGGAACATGGAGCATGTCCTATCTAGCTCCGTGGAACCCCTAATTGAAATCAGTTGTGGACTGAAGGCTCTCGGATGAAACTTGGATGCCCGCCCCCCTTGTTTGTGCACGTGAGCCTTTAGTCTGGCCTCCAGGATGTTTAGCTCATAGAGCATTGCCTAGACTAATATGATTGTATCTGTTTTTTAGGTAAGAGTATATACAGGATTACTGCCTCTGAATGGAAACAAAAGTGTCCTCATTCACAGACAGCAAAGACATGTAGAAAATGTCGGTATAATAGAAAGTTATAGAACTAATTATAGTTGGATATTGCCTTGGGCACAACAAATTCCAATACCCGTAGGAAAAATATTCTAAGAACTCGATAGGTTAGGGCCACTGGTCATGGATGGTAACTACTAGTGATCCTATTAGGTTTTGGTTCAGATTGCGAGGAGAAGTTGGACAGAGCTGCAGTAGACATCCCCAGTAGAAACGCTTCAAGAATCCTTCCCCTTGGTGCTCTGTCCTTTCTCTGTCGAATGCAGTGGTCTCCAGCATGTGGCACATTAGTAGATGTACACAGCCACCACTTGGACACCACTGATCTAAAATATCCCATGTCTGCTCTCTTTCTGATGCCCCCGTTATGGACTTCCATGATCTTCCAAACATTTACATGGCTACCACTAGTGATCATTGGGGTCCTGCTCTGTGTAAATAGACCCTCTCCACCAGCTACCGGTGAGATAAGCGTCTTACTCCACGGATGTCTCCTCTGGTCTCCCCTATTTATGTCTTTTCCTCTCGCACCTGATGACTCTTCTGCTTCCTCTCCAAGTGTCCACTCTGCATTCTCCATTCTTGTATCTCACGCCATCCTTCTTTTCCATTGCTTTCTGGTATTGCCGTGCTCTGCTTGTTGTCCAAAAATTAACTGTGCCTGGCAACTCGGACTGCTTGTCACTCCACTCTCCTTCCTGTCACACGTTGTGAAATCGCTCACTCCCTTCATGTTGTCTCACACACCCATCAAACCCGATTCCTCACAATCTCACCGCAGTGTGATTATTCCTACATACCAACCACAACCCACTGCCGAAAACACTGTTACCGTTACATTACACCATAGAGAGTCATGTGTGAAAACTAGCGCAGAGGCTGTGTCTTCGACAACCAATCAGATGCTAGCTTACATTTTATAACGTTCCCGTTCAAAATGACACCTGCAGTCTGACTGGTTGCTGTGTAGAACTCCAGTATTCCTATATCGTGCGCTATTTTTCACTCATGACCCCAATTCACTCAGTTTCATCTGTCCCGGTTCATACCGCATGTCCTTTCCATAAGAGTCGTAGTCGTAATATTGTGATCTTGCTGTGTTTGCTCTTTGTTTCACACGCACAGTCAGCCCTCCTAAACCTGACATGGACAGAGCATGGAGGACATTGGAGAGCCTCATGTACATCACACAACACAGGCCTCTGATTTGCCGAGATGGCTGTCTTTCAGAAATGAGTGTATGACGTAAAAAATATAATTAAAATGGGACTTAAATTACAACCTGGTTTCCATAGAAAGCATCAAAATGAAGATTAGACCCCAAAATATTAGTTTCGGATGGTGTTCTCCATGATTGTATCAATAAAGTTTATTGAAAACACTTTGGGCCTTGTCGCTTAAACTGTCTAATGGTAAGACTAGCTTTGTTGCCTATAGCAACCAATCAGAGCTCAGCTTTCATTGTTCCAGCGCGATTTGAAAAATGAAAGCAGAGCTCTGATTGGTTGCTATGGACAACATTGACAGTCTTATTATTAGGCAGTTTTTAATAAATTAGGCCTATTGTTGTATATTATGTTTGGCAATATGGACCCTCAGTTCGGATTTTTGGGTTCCAGGACTGCGTTATTTACTTACATACAGTCATGGACATGAAACGCAGTGATCTATGTATGTATTATCCATAGTGACGCCGATATCCGAGACGCCCCCAAGGTCTGAGCTGGGCAGCCATATTGCTACAGACAGTTAAGCTTCGACACAGTCTTATAGTAAAACTGGCCTTGTTGCTCATAGCAACCAATCACAGGGCAACTTTAGTATTTTTTCCACAGAAGTTTAAGAAATGAAAGGTTGCTACGGACAACTAAGTTTAGTTGTCGTAGAAGTGGAGGTTGCCATAGCAACATTTAATTTTACATGCCTCATGTATCAGCGAAAAATGTGGTTGCCCATAGCAACCAGAGATCAAATGTTATTCTCTGGTACTGTTTAGACCATACTTGCCAACATTTCTAGGTGCCGATAGGGGAGAACGGTGTGATTTGCACATTGTTAAAAATTTTGAGGGTACATAAACCCCATTCGACATGGCCACACTCCTTATGGGTTGTAGCATGCCCCTTTTTGTGACGTGACACATGGTCTATCCATTATTGTGACATTCATTTATTATTTATTTAGCGCCATCATATTTTGCAGTGTTTTTACAGACATTGTGGTCACTGTCCCATATAGGGCTCGCAATCTACATTCTCTATCAGTATATCTTTGGAGTGTGAGAGGAAACCCACACAAACACAGGAAGAACATACAAACTCCTTGCAGATGTTGTCCTTGGCAGGATTCGAACCCAGAACTCCAGCGCTGCAAGGCCACCATGTTGCCTTACTGGCATATAAGGCTGGGTTCGACTTGCCAGGTAAAAATCGCTGTGGAAATCCTCCTTCCGGCGGCAAAAAAAATTCCTATACCCATTCACTACAATGGGAGGTTGAGAGGGAATCACCCTAAAGATAAGATCGAGCTGGAGCTTATTTTGAAGCATCCCATTGAAAAAAATGGGAAACAGAATTTTTGCGGCCGCAAAAAAACACCACAGTGTGAACCTAGCCTAATGAGCAATAAAATTATTTTATTCCCAGGACTTTGGGAGGTCGCCTGGTTTTTTTCCAGACGTCTCCCGGATATTCCGGAAGAGTTGGCAAGTGCGGTTGGTGTATAATGGAAGCCTGTCGGATCTTTTCGATGCCGTGGCGTGCATTTTACTGGAAATATAATGCTACATACAGCGCTAATTTTGCTGTCAAATGCGACGATAGAACCTAAGAAAACATTTGGTTGCTATGGGCAACAGGGCCATTGATTTAACTATCGCATAAGACTCTATACACCCTGGCGGCCATTTTGAGTCCACCTAACACATCTGTATGCGTGTTCCTTGAAGTAACCTCTTACTGTTTCACCTCGGCTAGCGTAGGGATGAGGATTTACTCCAGCTGGCAGGGGATTCTGGGCTGACTGTCTCATATCATGGATGATGCTAATCACGCTCTGTGTTCTCTTGTCTGTTCTTGTTTTTTATTTCCATTCAGCAGGAAGGCTCCCGCATCACCTACACGACCCACCATTATCCGACCTGCCGACCCGTCCCTCTTAGATTAAAAAATGGAGGCCTGGCTGCTGAAACACAGCTTTCTCCCCATCCCTTCTCCCAACCCCTCATCACACCTATTCCGGGCATGGTGAAAATGTTTCCCCCCCCCCCCTCTACCACTGTGTTGTAAACACTGGCTCAGTGTCACTATGTATTGTATTGTACAGATGTGTAGTATCGTCCCTTTGCAGCTCCATATTGTGCAATGTCTGGTTGATATATAGATATATATATTTTATTTTTTCTTGCTTTCCCCCCCCCCCCCCGCCACTACTCCTAATGCCACTGCACATCTTTTCACCAGCTTATAGAAATGATCTCATTGTGTCTCGCACTATACCCATGTACGATTTTTGTTTCTTTTGTATTAAAAGGATGTCAATCAAATTTGAGCGATATAATGAGTAGCCATTGCTGGTAAAAAGACGACACACTGCAGTCTTCCCCTACCCCCCTCTTCTGGCTCCCCACCTGTCATATGGATGCCTTTTGTTCACGTTCTGTGTGCTTCTGCTGCCCTCTTGTGGTCCACTTGTGTTTGGCACCCTCTTTCTCTGCTTGATCCATCTGAAAGAACACAAATGTGAATTTTCCATTCCCACTGAATAAAGAAGAGTAGGGGAGGGGGATGTGGGGGGTCATTGCTGATGATGTTAATTAAAAGATTATGCAATTAGATGATGTATTTAATGTATTACAGGGTATGGATTTTTTTCATGTTAATTCAGGTTTTTTTTTTTTATTTCACAGCGCATGATTTTTGAGCAGGGATTTTTGACGAAAATACAAAACACCATGTCAGAGGGGTAGTTTACCAAGTGCCCATTCTATACCAAAGGCGGAGCATTTGGCTTTCTAAGGGGCATGGGGCACCATAAAGGTCCTGGTAGCTGTACAGATAGAATAGGTCAATGGAGAACTATCCCTTTAATAGGGGACTCTATGCACCACTCATATGCATCACACAGGAAGTGCCATGAGAGTCATTGCTTTAATCTTTGCAAAAGTAACTGCAAATAAATGAGACTTGAAGACAATAGTCATAAACACGGGACAGTGCAATGATACATGGGTAACTCATTTGGGATAAAATGTGGCCTGGTGGAGAGTACCAGTTAAGATGAAGGGTTGCACTGCCCAAGGTACCCTTTACAGAGTTATTGACATGCAGAAGTTTTCAGGACGACTGTAGTTATGTTGTATGTCAAGGGCTACTTAACCTGGGCTGACTAAAAGTATCGTAACACAGAATGCCCTAAAGAACAGCCAATTATTAAATGGCACTAGAGTGGACCACCCTCTGGGGTGGGTAGAAGGCTGTACTTCTTAGCAGATGGTCATAGTGTCTGCAGTCAATTGGCTGCTAATTCTAGGGACTGTAAAGAAGGCTACCTCCCTGCTGCTGGGCCTAGGATATATATTACCCACCACCTCCTGACTGCAGATCTTAAGGCTTGTAGAGAGCGTCACCTCCTGGCTGCCGATCCTAGAGCTTGTAGAAAACTCCATCTCCTGACTGTAGATTTTAGGGTGTAAAGACAACGCCACTACCTGGCTGCTGATTCTAGGGTTTGTAGAAAGCGCAACCTTCTAACGGATCATAGGGCTTACAGAGAGAGACACCTGTTCCTCGGGATTGTACATAGCGCCACCTCCTGACGGAATTTTAGGGCTTGTAGAGAGTGCCTTCTCCTAGTCATGCTTTTAGGGATCTGTAGAGAGCGCTACCTCTTAACTGCTGTTCCTAAGGCCTGCAGAGAGTGTCACTTTGTGACGGATCTTAAGACTTGTAGAGAGTGCCCTCTTCTAGTTAAGGTTTTAGGGATCTGTAGAGTGTCACAAACCATCTGCTCATCATAGCGCTTGCAGAGAGTGTCACCTCCTGACCTCTCTGAGCAGCTGATCCTAGGGCTTATAGAGCGAGTTGCCACCTAACTGCTGATCCTAGGGCTTATAGAGAGCGCCACCTCCTGGCTGCTGTATATAAATACATTCAACACTTCACTTCCTCTCTTTGTTTTGTGACTGACCTTCTCTTTCCCACCTTTTCTCCTCTTTTCTTTCTTCCTGTGATCAGAGCCACCCGAGTTAGCCCATCCAGGCCAGAGAGTCCTAAGCCACACTATGACCTGTAAGCCTTTCCGGGCTTAGACTGTTGCCTGCTTCCTAGCTGTTCTGTCTTGAAGTGTGTGACACTTACCACACTGTCTGTCCTGTTGTACAATGGTTGTGCTACACGCATATCAAACGTGATTCTTACTATACTGAGCTCATCTTCTGTTCTGTTACTGAACTTATCATGTCTGTGGTAGTGGCATATCCTGATATAAATATGTTATAAATAATTCTAAATATATATACATATATATATATATATCTGAGATCTACAAGATATGTAAGCCAGTGTGCTTCCATGTGAATTTCGGTCTTTAGTAGGACATAAATCCTGGGGAAATGATTGGACGTCAGTCACCTGGCAGCTGGATCTGTTGCTCTGCATGCAAAAGGATCATCCATTTGGGGAAGAAGTTCTCGGTGCTGGTGTGTAGCTGTGATACCCGTCAGAGCAATGAATAAAATATGTTTCTGTAAAAAAAAAAAAAAAATAACAAGGTTTCTGGTCTCGTACTTGAGTCAAATCAATGTTTCAACTATCATGGTGGTCAACCACAACCATATCATGGCATTTACATGATATCCCACAGGTATTAAAGGAGGTATCCTATGGAAACAGCTTGCCCAAAAACCCTATAGAGGGCACTGGGACATCATAGAGGTGAGGACCCCGCCATGAGGCAGTCATGTAATAGTATATTATCCCGCAGAGGCCATGCTTAGCTAAATGAGCTGTTTTACGGTAAGGCTAAGGCCCCACGTTACTGCGTTTTTTTGAGCCAAAGCTAGGAATTGCTACAAAAAGGGATGTGAAATATAAAGGAAGTTCTTATACTTCTACCTACTGCTCAATCCAGTCCTGGCTTTGGCTCAAAAAACCGCAGCAAAATCTGCAACAAAAAAAGCTGCGTTTCTGCAACGTGAGGCCTCAGGCTAAAGGGGATAATTGGGATTAGAAAAACATGGCTGCTTTCTTCCATAAACAGCCCCACACTTGTCCACAGGTTGTGTCGGGTATTGCAGCGAAGCCCTATTCACTTTCGTGGAGCTGAACTGCCCATGGACAGGAAGTGACGCTTCTGAAAGAAGGCAGCCATGTTTTTCTAACCCTAGACAACCTCTTTAAGGCTTCTTTCACACAAATGATGTGTTTTTCAGGGTATTAAAAAAACAAAAAAACACAACGTTGTACAACTTAGCGTATATCCGTGGCCGATCTGTGTGTCATCCCCTTTCTTTTTCAGAATCACCTGTGACAAACATGGATGTCCGTGTGCTGTGCGCTTTTTTTATTTTATTTTGACTGTATCGCACACCACAATTTTCTATCTGTGATTTTCCGTCTGTGAATCACTCCGTTCACTATAATAGGTTTTCTTTTCCATGGACAGAAACTTTTCATGGTAAAAGGACCCTAAAGGGGTCTCTCCCACCATTATACCGGCATGGCCACTGACACAACACGTATATTCATGTGGCTTATATTGACACTTCACTCCATTATTTCCACATTTTTGCAGTTTTCAGTCACATTTTGCCTATTTTTATTGCTTCCAGTCCTGTATGGTGAATGGGATGGGCGCTGAGAGCGTCTCCATACAGCTGATCGGTCTGGGGAGAGGGGGCTACTGATCAGGCACTTAAGGCCTATCCTTAGGATAGGCTATATAAATAAAGATTCCCGAACAACCCCATTAAAGGTTTCCTTTGGAAAGTATTTCTTCTTCATCAACGACAGCAGCCGTGGAGAAATCGCCTTCTCCCTAGGACAGGAAACGGGAACTTCTTTAATACAGAGGCCACCCCTCTCCTCCGGTCCTACAGAAGGAAGAGGTTGGGAGTTCGTCCCGGGGACTGCGGGACCTTATCTGAAGATACTGGGTGCCCATAAGGGGCTGTTCATATGTAGGAATTTGAAGAAGATTTTTTTTTCTTCTTGACGCTGAATTTGGAGAAGTGTGACACTATTTTGCCTTTATTGGGCAGGGCCAAATTCCGTACTGACGGAAAAGGTGCATTTTCTGCCTCCCATTAATTTCAGTGGGAGTTCTCTGGCGGAAGGCACCTGAAGAACCGACAGGACACTTATTTTTCCTTTAGCTGAAAAAAAAAAAAATCATCTACTACCTCCCACTGAATTGAATGGGATTGTAGAAGGATTTTGAGGCAGATTCTGCATAAAATTCAGCGTCAAACTCCTATGTGTGAACACCCCCTTAGACTCCATAGGGGAGCTGTTGCTAAAGCCTGGTCACTTCTGTACCTGGTCTGAGTCCAGTCTTCTGGTGCCTGAGGTGGGGGCTCTGCTCTGGGTGCCCCATGGTGCAGGTTCCTGGATAGGTGTGGGGGAGTTGCTTATGCCCCTGTTGCTCTGTAGGGCCCTATTCACACTATGAATGTCTGCTGGTACATATTAAAAGGATGGCACCTGGAGAGTATGAATTACAGTCACATTCCTGTCAGCCATCTTAGCTGCCTTGGCACTGGCCTTACAGTCACATTTATAGGGGTATCAATAATATAACACACTAGTTATGTCTAATATACTTTCTTATACCAAGGCAGTGCACCCCTGCACAATAAAATGGTACAGCCCTGTGTAGTTCAGCTAGGCGAGCTACCTGAATAGGACTAAACATGGCGTCAGGCACGTGACTCCTCCCACATCTCCTGGCAATGCAATAGCAGCCGCTTTATATGTCCGACATAGGACTTGCCTGGTCACATGATTTATACAGGTCACATGACAGCCTGGACACATCCATTCTCCTGCTGAAAGTTTTTTTTTTTTTTTTTTTAGCTAACTTTATTAACACCAAGACAAAGTATATTAGAGACATGTTATGTTACCAGGAGATGGCAGCCATTTTAAACATATATATATATATATATGCATATACACAAATACACACACAGTGAAGTAATTGTAACTGTTTCTACAGTATTACGTATTATTCCAGCACTAGTCACTGACCCCATTTTGACTCGCGTTCATGTCTGAATATTGGATATGACACTACGGTGTGCGCAAAGCGAACATGACCGCCGCCATGTTTAGTCCTATTCAGTTAGCCCATGGACGTATTACACAGGGCCAGTCTTTGGACTACACCATTATATATCTGTTTTTCATTGAGTTTTTGCACTTTTTTATCTCTGCATTTTCTGGAGAAATTATCTGGAAATGCAAATTTTTTTTTTTTTTTACCTCCCCCATCCCCAATGTGACAATGAGATTAAATAAAATTTAATTCACTTTGCGGTTACTGTAAGACCAAGCTTTCCAGAGCAGCCAAAACTGCTGCATTTCCATAGTATAGGGTCTTATCCTTAGGGTGTTGCCCACTACAGGGGTAATGAATCCCAGCCAAAAAGCAAAAAGCACTGCTGCCAGATGTTACAGGTTACTCTAAGAAAATCTGAAAAGCCTTGTGTACATTTGGTGGGGATTCATCAAGCCCAATGTATCACATGCAGTCTTAATGTCCCCTGCCCCAGCAGAGGGTGCACATTTCCATCGTCCTTGTGCCTAGACGCAGACCCATGCCAACCCTTTGCTAATGTACAATTTACTGTCATGTACAACACTTGTCACATATGTGAACATTAATGCAGCGTGGGTGACGGCCCCTCCTATTCCCACATTTGTAAAAGTGTTAAAACCAATGCACTATTTTAGTCACAAGTGGCGTTAAAAGTGGCGTAACCGTAATGATGAAACTGCCACTCCGTTTTTTGTTTTTGTTTTTTTTTTTTTTTTTTAGATATAACATGCCCTGGGTCTGGCATTTTGTTCTGGTGTTTCAGTATAGATTTCATCAACAAAAAATAAAATAATGGTGTTTTTTTTGCTTTCACTTTTTTTTTTTTTTTTAATTCTTTACAAAAAATGTAGCCTTATAGGAAATAAAACTGCTGAAAAACACGGAAATGCTAAACCACTGAATGAAGTTGCTTCTGCCATACAGGTGTAAATTTTCTGTAAGCAAAATATCTGCAATAAATCTATTAATATGAACATAGCCTAATAATAATGTCACTGAGAAAGGAAGTAGCAGTACCAGGTTTTTTTTTTTTGGACTGTTGCCGAGAAGTTGGAGTTGAGCGGTAATCCGTACCAACCAATCTGACATTTTTCTGGTCCCACTGAAAAAAAAAAAAAACTGAAGCAATTTTGATTAAGGTCCCCCATTATTTTATGGCAACCCGGGACATTTTGGCGCTCTGGTAGCGTTACAAATCTGTCCTGCCATTAAAGAGACACAACACCATTTAATCTGCTGAATACATTTATTCAGAAAGAAACAATTTATTTCCAACAAGATGAAATCATTTCAGCAACAGAATGGAAAGTGTAGCCCCCTGACCTGTGATGCATCACCCAATAAATTATAATAACCCCCCATATTAATAAATCTCCAATCAAGAGGACAGACCAGCTTCTATAGAAGCTCCATCATATTATAGTACAAGATACCTGCAGCGAAAATGCTGCGGAGGTCCAGCGTCTGATCCAGGAATATACAAAATGTTACACTCATACATTATGTACAGGAACCGCTTCCATATTCAAGTCAGGAAGAGATGTAGGAATTTCTACCATGTCCGCTCTCCCACCCACCCTCAACCCAGGTTACTTGTGCAAAACACCCACCAGGGTGAGAAGATTGACACACCAAGGCTCCTTCTCCTGTGTTAACAGGATATGGCCGCCTCCTACAGCACATAGTAAGGAAGAAATACTGGAAACCTCATGGCCAGAGTCTCGCCGTGTTCACACTCCTATAGAGAGTAATGGGTTTTATCATTGTGTTCACAGCACGGCCTCAAAAAATGCTCAAAGGGAACGGTCTATATAGAAGGATATAGAATGTTGTCAAAGAAAACAGAAGCCTTTATATCCAAGGGAGCCAGATGTCGGAGGACCAGTAACAGCGTGTCCATTTACTCATCACGAGGGCGATGCTCGCCTGCCATAAACCAATAAACTGTATACCTGGTCCAGTCACAACATGGTTGCATGTACTGGGGATAAGGGGGAACTCCTTTAAGAGCTTCTTTACCTACTATTGATTTAGAAAAAACTAGCTGTGATAAAACATGGCAGGAGGGATTGCCTCTTCTCCGCTGTCAGCCCATATTTGTCATGGAGTGACAGACTGGTTGCTGGGATAAGAAAAATCGGAGGCGGAGATGGTAAACAATATGGGGGATAATTGCTGTCCTCCTCTGCTGTCAGCACAGTGCCATGCGGAAAGACTGGTTTCTAGGATGAGAAAAATCTGATTAATAGTGCAGGTTAAGGAATAGCAGGAGTGACTGCTGTCAATCTGCTCCCTCCTCTCCGCCGTCATCTCAATACCTATTTAAAGGGGACCTTTCACCACTTTTACCAAGTTTGTAGGCGCTGCTTCACTGATTCCACAGCAGTTGGAATTTTCTCTCTAGTCCCCACCGTTCCCAAGCAACAAGTGCAGGTAGTTTTAGTGCCTGATGTGCCATTTCAGCTCTATAATGTTAGAAAGGCAGTGTCAGGCAGGGGGGCATAAATCAGAGCTACAGAGGAAGCCAGCATCAGAGCTCAGAATCACATCCCTTGTCTCCTCCTGCCTGACAGTACGGAGACTAAATAGAATATCAGACACCAAAATGAACAGCAGTGATTGCTCAGGAACGGTGGGGGCTAATAAAAAAAAATTCCAACTGTGCTGGAATGAGTGGAGCAGCGACTATTAAATGATGCAAAAAACTGGCCTTGTTGGAGGTGGTGAAAGGTACTCTTTAATCAAGTCATGGGAGACAGACTGGTTTCTAGGAGAAATATCTGATTAATAATGCAGCCTGAGATGGGAATTAATATAAGGATAACCGCTGAGAAGCTACTGCTCCTCCTCTGCTGGCTGCACAGTGGCTATCCGCGTTTCTCATGGGAGACGGGCTGATCGATAGGAGATTAGGTTGAGATGGGAAATGACCCGTGGGTAACTGCTGCCAAGCTACTGCTCCTCCTCTGCTGTCAGCAACTTGCCATTCAGCTTTGTCATGGGGGCAGACTGGTTGCTAGGATCAGAACAATCTGATTAACAAAGCAGAATATAACAGGAACACACTAACTACTACGACCTTACATGGTGGTTGGAGAAAGTGAATCATTACCAACCTGGCTAAGATAACTCAGGTATTCAACCCAAAACCAAACTGGCACAGCACAGGCAAAGAGACCTGGCCATATTAATCAGATTTTTTAAAAATTAAATTTAGGTGGAAGATGCAATAAAAAGGTGTATGCAATAAACCACACATTGCAATGAAAAATGTCTGGTGTGAGCCTACACTGAACCGTATAATAACTCCAAAAAGGGATCAAGTATATCAGATCTAAAATTACATCCCCAAGATGGAAACCTACAACATGTCCTTTATTAGATATACTGTAATTTGGTTAAATAACTGAGGTTGCTGTTAAAACTCTTATGTAAAATGTTCTCCGGATACCTGGTCTGCGGCATGGCCACCATACAAGGTGAACTTCGCGCTCTGCAGGGAGAACACTATGCGGACTCCATAAAGGTTTAGGTCACTTTGTTGTGAATTTTGGAGACTTTCCAGGCAATGCTGGAAAAGTTTAGTCAACACTGTATAACTATCCGTCATCTTTCACCTTCCGACTGGTCCCTCTCCCCTCCAACGCCTTTTGGGAACCAATCTCCACGCAAGGGGAGCCCGTAATATCACCACAATGTCAGGATCCCTCCTTCATACGTGATCATCTCATGTCTACTTCACATAAAACATTAGTGTTAGGGTGGTTTTAAAAAAAACGGGAGGCAGCGGTATATCGTTGGCAAAGATTAAGTAACCTAACCCCAATGAGCTCAAGAAAACAAAGCAGTGTGTAGTAATCTACTAGCCCATCTAAATGGGATAAATGCCCTCTGGGTTGATATCCTGGGGCAATGCCATTCGGAGCAGAGAACATCCTCCCCTCCTCCATCATCACTGCAGATACAAGCGTGTCCCACCTTAATGCCACAGCTCAGATGAGGGAAGACATTGTCCCAGCCTATTACCATCCCCAGCAGCTGAAGACCCAACCATCCCATCCCCAAGTGACCGTGTCTCCTGTGCACGTGGAGACCTTACGTCACAGTCCAGAGAGGAGATG
Organism: Leptodactylus fallax; assembly: GCA_947044405.1. Lineage (NCBI taxonomy): Eukaryota > Metazoa > Chordata > Amphibia > Anura > Leptodactylidae > Leptodactylus > Leptodactylus fallax. Next base: position 4,027,293 of record CAMRHE010000121.1, on the reverse strand, counting down.
GAATGGAAGTGGTGGCTTGGATAAGAGGGATGATCCACCTCAGACTACCATAATCCGGACCTCATCATTCTCATCCACACGGTAGAAGAACGGGATGCAGGGATTCTGTAATAAGGAGCCAGGACGTTCCTGGGGGTTTTGGATCTCATGTAGAAGTTGCATGATCTGCTTGGCCGTGGGGTCTTCAGAACTTGGGCCAGTGTTTGATCCTTCTTGAGCAGACGACAACATGGGAACCCTCTGAGCTTTCACCTCTTCTGCATCATCTAATAAACTGACCTCCTCAAGCGCTGTGAAGAGAAGATGGACATTACAAGCTGCAGTATGACAATCCATGAGAATTATAAGCCCAATGGACCAATACTCTGAATATATCAAAGGAATTGTCATAATTCTGCATAAATTTTAGAAATGCCATACATTGACATATAACAGCATAAAAGATACAGATAGATTACTCATGGCTGAACTTAGCCCACGGAGACATTCTCCGAGTCTCAGCAAGCTGTGTAGTCCATAGCTTCCCAAGATGGCAGTCATATTCTCTATTTTACAGGTGCTCAAAGTGTTCAATGCAGGCACAGATAGAGATGCAGATACTAGCACCCATCGCCGTGATCGGTTCTGCTCTACTCGGTAAGACTTGATGGTCTAACCTCAGGTGGGAGTCTGACGACCACCGCCATGCAGCTCAATGAAGACGCTACTATGCTTATATATAAGTGAAGATAAGCTACAGTAGCAGGAACGGGCTGCTGTAAACAGAGATGCTGATGCTGCTACAGTCTTCATGTTGTGATAAATAGTAGTGGTCGCTGAGGATGGACCCCACCAGCTGAACATTGATGACCTATTCCTAAGAAGTCCTCCTAGTATGGTACAAAAGCCCTATAGTCAGAAATGCCCTTTACCATCATCAAGAGTGACAACAAAACAAAATCCTTTAGAGCATGCAGATCTGGGGTCGTCACCGACAGATTATACCCTTAGTTGTTAAAGCCAGAAGATGCCTGGCATGGTCATCAGCAGTCAGTGGCCACTTTTATACCACAAACAGGGACTGGTGCCCGCAATGATCTAGTGGAGCATAAACTCATCACCTAAGCTGTAGAGATCAACAACTAGTTTAATCCACCCTTATCACTTACCTTCCGCAGTAGTCGTATCCACCTCCATTGGCCTATCTATATCCTGAGCCATCTGCCCCAGCTCCTTGGATCCTTTCGTAATTTCCACATACTTCTTGTACCATTCATTCCTCTCTGTCACCAGTCTCATGACTAAGACCTGCAGTTCCAATAACTTGGCCTGGGCAGAGAGAGGACAGACAGTGAACAGGACTCTGCTGACAACCATGGTTTCTCATTCAACCCCCAACATTTGGGTTTACCAACCTTCATCTCTTCTTTGTCCTGGGCCAGTCGACTGATGTACTCCTCCTTTTCTTTATGTCGCTGTTTCAAGATTGCTCTCTGACTCTGATAAAGTGCAATGTATTCCCCTAGAGGAAGAAGACTGATGTCAGCAGAAGTAGTGACCACATCTACACATTCAATGAACAGAACATGCTCTTCGTTCTAGTGGGCTGCACTACTGCAGCTTAACTCCCATTCAGCATAGCTGGATGCCAGACATAGTATGTAGGTGTGCGTGTTCCAACCATGATAGAAAAACACTGACCTATAGTATCAGTCTCCCCTGAAAGCTGGATGCACCGATGTTCCAACTCTTCCACTCTCTCCTTCAGTTCTACTCTCTCCTGCATCAGGTCAGTGAAGCGGAACTAAGAGCAAATAATGGAAGAAATGAGAAACGTTAATATGATGATGACATTGTTACCAATAGTAAGATCTCTGTACACTGGGAGAACACCTACCTGCAATTTCTCCATGGCACTCTGTAAAGCGTCATAGACCTCTCTTGGAACACTCTCCATACCGAGATCTGTCAGGAAGACACACAGGGAACCTCATTGAGCAAGTAGCATAGTATATAAGGTTTAGCACTACAGTGACATCAGGTGTCGTATGCCACACAAGGACGCAGTCCATCACAAGCCTTCTCTGAAAAGTAAAGGGCCCTCACAAACCTTGGACTCCGAAAGTTTTAGGCATTGATGGACTCCCTTTAGTGACACTTAGGGAGAGAGAAATCTTGCTCCTGCCAACTACCAGGCCCGACAGCCAAGTGTCCATCAGGAACTGAAGTCAATGTTTCTCTCCCCCAAAAGGGTAGGGGAGAATGACAAACATGGTGGCCATGGGCAAAAAGTCGTTTATTAGGTCTGCTTTTGAGGTCTCCTTGCAGAAGCCCCAGCTGGTGTAGGAACAAGTATGTAAATAAGTTCTCTTTCATAAGGGTAAGTTCACAGAGAGGAATTTGGAGAAGAATTTGAGGCAGTCTTCAGCTTCAAATTCCTCTCCAGGCCCCTAGGAAACCGTAGCAGAAAGCTGAAGCTGAGCCTTGGCTTTCCAGAGTATTTTGCATGCAGATTGGTCTCATATACAATGGTGCTAAATCAAGTGTGAGCCTTGCACCTTGGTTTTGATGCCGATTCAACCTTGGAAACCACAGCAAGATTGAGCAGGACAATGCTTTTTCTCAGTGGGCTGACAAAAAGGTGCACCCGCCACTGCCTTCCAATGGGAGGCAGATTTTGCAGCTGATTTCGAAGAGGAATCTGCATTAAAATCAGCATTAAATTCCTGTGTGAACTTAACCTAAGGAAGTAAACTGTCTCTCTAGTGCCACCTATGGGTAATTTCCCTGTATATCAATGTCCAACCCAATAAAGAGCATTGAAATATGGGACATTAGTGAGCCAGTTTTCTTATTTCTGGAGAACTACTTTCCACAGCAGTCTGGTATATCGGGAGCTACAAGACCCTGTGATCATCCTCTACCTGCGGCGTAATGAGGAGGACTGGACATCTGCTGCTGTCTGAGCTCAGAGATCTGCTGCAGGAGCTGCTGACAGTTCCTCTTCTGCTCAATGAGCTGCCGCTCCACCTCATCCCGCTCTCCATGTAACTTGGAGAGGGCGGAAGACAGGAATGTCATCTGCAGAAGAAAAAGCAAAACATGGCAGACTGAAGAGGAGAGGTCTATGAGTGGTGAGAAGAGCTGGGCATGTGCCAGACCATCAGATCACTAATGGAAGGACAAGCTCAGCCTCAAACACCTTGGTGGGACAGATCACTATACATCTGAATGGAAGACTAACCATTTCTTCTTTACTTTCAAAATCTTCAGGAATAACCAGCGACGATTTAGGGATTTCGTCTTCATAGACTTTACTCTCCACGCCGTCCCCTGAGGATCACAAATATATGGTTAAATCCTGACCCTGCACCACTAAGAAAAGAAATAAGAACATATGACTCTTATTACCTTCCATGCGGCTCAGGGCTCTGCTTTCTGGCTCGTTGCGAATCTGCATCATCTGCGCTTTCAGCTCTTGGTTCTCTTTGGTAAGAAGTTCCAGGTTTTCCTGAAAAGTAAAGCTGCAGGTTAAGGAAGGCTCCCAAAGGAATGACTACATAATACTGTTTACATCAGATCAATCTGGCATTTTGTCTGGTAAATCAGTGGTGTCAACTATGACTGCAATTTCTTATTCGTTATGAGCACTGAGCTATAATAGGTTAATTTGGTGTAACATGTCTATAGGAAAAGTTCAAGGTATTCTGACGGCTCACCCTGCTTTGCTGCAGCTCCTTCAGGTGCATTTCTGCGCTGACTTTGCCCTGCACCTCATCGTGCTGCAGTCGGTCCATGAGCTGGGCCTGTAGCAGGTACTGCCTCTGGAATTCCTCCCGCTCGATGGACACTTGCTGGTACGCTGCGACGTACTGCTGGAGGTGAGCAGACAGCTCATCCCGCTGAGTTTGCAGCAGTTGCACTTCCTGTTCCTTTGTTGCAAGCTGTAAGACAGAAACCATGTACCGATGGTCAGTGATGCAATACTCGGAAGAAGGGAGACCTGCCAGTAACCCCCTGACCATAGGCTCACCTGCTCCTTAAAATCCCCTATGTTCTCCTGTAGCTGACCCAGTTTCTTGGCCAGTTCTCTTTTCACGTGCTGTTCACTCTGTAATCCATTTGTGAGCTCCAAATTTTCATTTGTCTGCAGGAAAAGAAGGAAAGAAATATTAAAGAGGTTTCCCAGGACTTTTTAATCAATTACCTATTCTTAGGATAGGTCACCAACTGAAGATCCATAGGGGGGGGGGGGGGGGGGGGGGGGGGTCTCACACCTGGGAGAGGCAGCAGTAGCCCCTGAGCATTGCTCTCACTTCACAGGTCATGTGACATGTTCATTGATCACATAGCCTGAACGCAGCTCAGTCCCATTCAAGTGAATGGGTTGAGCTACAATACCAAGCCACAATACAATGTACGGCACTGTGCTTGCTGCAGCCTCTTCAAACAGATGATTGGCTGGTGCCTGGGTGTCGAACCCCTGCCTATCCTTAGTTGATGCCTATCTTGAGGATAGATTATCAATTATTTAGCCTAGAAAACAACTTTAACTTTAATGCTATTTAGACTGCAGTTCCACAGGTCTGGATATACTTAGTGGAAATCTGACAACATGTGACATACCAGTTTAACAAATCCGTTCTGCAGCTCGGCTAGGTGTTCCTTCAGCTGTCTGTTCTGGGTCAGTGCCCGGCTGATGGTGGCTTTGTCGCTCTGCATGTTTTCCAGGATCTGCTGTTTATCTACATTATCCTCGCTCTGCCTCTGCAAAGTCTTCTCTAACTCAAGGATCCGCTCCTCCTGCTCCTGGTTGAGGCGGCTCAGCTGGCTGTTGTCCTGCACTTGGGCCTGATACCTGGATTGTATCTCAAGGAACTCTTGATGTAGTTTTTCGACTTCTTGCTGAAGTGCCAACTCTGCTTCAGAAGGACCCTGGGGTGCGAAGGGTTCGGAGTCAGCTGGTTCTGCTGCTGTATAACAGAATGGTTACAGATATCTTAAACTATGAACACAATTCACATACAAAATAATCTGTCTATATCATCATAAGCTGCATTCAAAATGATCTGGGCTTCAGAGGTGAAATCTCTGCATTCCTTGCTAGCCCTGGAGTATAACACAGGATGTAACTCAGGATCAGTACAGGATAAGTAATGTAATGTATATACACAGTGACTGTACCAGCAGAATAGTGAGTGCAGCTCTGGAGTATAATACAGGAAGTAACTCAGGATCAGTACAGGATAAGTAATGTAATGTATGTACACAGTGACTGCACCAGCAGAATAGTGAGTGCAGCTCTGGAGTATAATACAGGATGTAACTCAGGATCAGTACAGGATAAGTAATGTAATGTATGTACACAGTGACTGCACCAGCAGAATAGTGAGTGCAGCTCTGGAGTATAATACAGGATGTAACTCAGGATCAGTACAGGATAAGTAATGTAATGTATGTACACAGTGACTGTACCAGCAGAATAGTGAGTGCAGCTCTGGGGTATAAAACATGTAATGTAGTAACATGCTCAAAATTTTATATAGATTAAATATATATATATATATATATATATATATATAAAAAAAAATACACAGTAAATGTTGCTGAGATGTGAAGGTACAATAATCCCAGTCTCTACATACCTGATGCCAGAAGTAACTCTGTCACTCTCGTCTCCAACTGCTCAACCTGTACCCGAGCACTCTCTTTTTCCTGGCCAAGTGTCTGAATCTACAAATATCATTATTAATACACATTAGCTTGTAAATAGTGTAGAAGTAAAGCAAAAGACAAGAAAACCTTTTTTTTGTCTCCAATCAGGAGCTACTTAGTCAAGTGCTAATGGGTGCGGTGCAGTACAGTTAGAGAGGAAACTCACTTGCTCAGACAGCTGACGGACTCTTTCTTGCCAAACTGCCCCTTCATCCTTCAATTTCTCCACATACTGGTCCCGTTCTGCCCTCAGTTGCTGGAGGGAATCAGACATCTAAAACATAGAAAAGGAATCCAAATCAACATGGATAGATTTGCACCTTGAAAAACCCAAGACTCGCTTCTAGAGTATCAATGCATATTATATAGTAAAGATTCACACATTTTCCAGGGACTCTTGTCTTCTGTCCATCCTTCCTCTTGGATTCTTTATTTGATGGGATACCTGAGGATTCCGGGCTGGTTTCTGACCCTGGGTCATATGATCTGGACCAGGACATGGTAACCCCCCCTCCCCCTCCAAGTCACTTCACCTCCTCTCCATTTTCACATATAGATGATACCTTTGCTATGGGGGCTTTTTCTATAGTCTGCCAACCCCTGTAGCACATGTGAAAACTGGAGAGTAGGTTGAGCGACCTGCAGGCCAGGTGCAGGTCCTGATCCAGCTTGGAACCCCCAGTAGAGCATTACAAAAAAAAAAAGTTAAATAAGCTATTCCCTATTCATAATATGGGAGAACTGTTTGACTGGTGGGGATCTGACCACTGGGACTCCAAGAAATCATGAAAACAGGGGTCCCATGTGCCCCCATGAATGAAACAGTAGGATGCTCATGTGCATTCTGCTCCATTCACTCCTATGGGACTGCCAAAGATCAAGCTTGGCTTCTCTAAGACAACTGCATAGAGATGAATGGAACAGCAGCAAGCATGTGCGACCTGACCCTCCATTCATGCAGTGCACGTTGGGCCCCCCCTACCAAAACATACCTCTCCTACCCTATGTAGGAGATTACTTTAAGAACCAGAAAACACCCCTTTAAGAAATTACCTGTGCTAGCTGAGTGCCCAGTTGATCTCGCTCTTCAATGACCATACGTAACTGCTGGTTTACATCAGGCGCTCCTGTCTGATTGGAAAACTAGAGAAGGAAACGGAAATGGAGTCAAGGATTAAATCTATATAAAATAACAGCTGACCAGTGATGTGGTAAAAACAAAAGGGGCCAGGGGTTCACAAACTTTTCAGACTGTGGACCATATCCACACTAGGACTCAGTAAGTGAGAAATAATACCCAGTAGATTCCAATGTATACTTATAGTATGTGAACCCCCATTTTATGCGAGAGCTCTCTGTCCTACCTGCTGTATCATTAGTTCAGCCATTTCCAGCTTCTTATGGAGGTCCCCAAGCTCCAACCTCATGGCTGCGTTCTCAGACAGCAGCACGTTTAATTTCTCTGACATTTCAGAGTTCTGCTGCTTCAACTCATCGCTGCTCTTACTGCAAACAGAAGACAAGAAGTGAGACCCAAGGGAGGTCTGAAAGATCCAGAAACCTGCAAACAGAAGGTGGACACTCACCTGTTCTTCAAGGTTTCAAGACGTAGGTTGTCCCTCTCCTTCTCCAGTTCTTTATTAAGCTGGAAAAGAAAGTCAAGTGCTCATGAACATTATGAGACTGCGGCAAAAGGTAACGCTTGTTGCACCAATGTGATAAGGTTTCCACCTATGATCCGATAAGTAATCGATAGATCAATTGGGGTCCTACACGCTACACCCCACCGATTAGTTGGCACCAGTACTAAGAGAAAAAGGAGCTACTAATAGTGATGGCCTGTCTTAAGGATAATACATATGTGTAACACAAAAACCCCCTTTAACATTTTTTGTAGGGCCAACTGTCTGTTCTAATATATTTTTATATCCATTTATTGAGGCTGAAGCTCAGCTTGTCATACAGAGCCCCCAAACCCCCATACACATCGCTGAACAATCATATTCTGGCTGCCTTTAAACACCACTAGGGGGAGTGTATGAATAGGTTGTAAATCTGAAGGCAATGCCTTATAACGGAGAACTACTACTGTCCATCAAGGGGATGTGATTTATTAGAAAGGGGCATTGCTTAAGAAATGATATAGTGCTCTAGGTGTAACCTTAGACTTGACAGTCTTAAAAGATACCCCAGATGGATCATCCAATATCAGTCATTGTGTTAAACTGGACACATTTTTAGGACTAAATTTACATTTTCTTACTGTTAACCTGTTTTTACAATTGATCATTAGGACAGGCCATGAATATTTGATCTACGGGGTCTGACACTCTCTCTGCTCACTCACAGCACAAGCTGTAGCGGTGGGTGTAGGTACTGCAGCACTGCCCCATTGAAGTCTACACTGCCAAAGCTGGCAGCTACAGTTTATGCCAAAGCGAGCAGCCTGGCTCCTGGGATCTAAACAATACTGGGGCCCGTGCTGTCTCGGTACAGACGGTCTGCGGGGATCCCGGGTATCAGATGCCCCCAGATCAAATATAGATGTACTATCCTACTAAAAGGTCATCAATTCTAGAAACCGAATAACCCTTTTAAGGCTGAAAGCTCCACCTAGTGAGGGCAACAGGCAAGAATTTTGCACTTATCCAGTTAAAAACCCAAAACAGTGTAGAAGTGTGTCACAAAGGGTGGAAAAAAAAAAAACAAAAAAAAACTACAGTAGTGACTAAAATGACAGAACTGTAACCAATTAATCCATGACAGTCACACTGTATGGACAGAAAAGATGAATAATTTATATAGACCATAATGAATGGACCTTACCTTTTCCAGCTGCTTCTGCTGGGCAGAAATAGAAGAAAGGGTGCGCTCCAGCTCTGTTACTCTCTGCCGGGTTGACTGCAATCGCATGACAAGATCCTCTACTTCCGCTGCAGGAAAATCCATTAAAAAAAAAAAAGTCAGCACACTATAGGGATTGGCAAAGTTTTGAAGCCTTTGATTGAGATAGTACAGTACAAGCGAAATCTAGTAAAACATCTAGTCAATTAAATCAACTATGTCCACCCCAAAAATTAGGGTGTATATAAAGGTACACTAAACCTAAACATCAATGATAAAAGTAGTGGTGCCCAGATAACAGTCCATGTGTCCTACAACAGACATGGGCAGAACGGGGAGGCTCCTACTGCAGCCAGGTGTCACAGCAGGAATGTGAGGAACAGGAGGGAGGACATGGTTGAACTCCTGGGATACATCGAAGATTTCTTCATACAGAGACAAGAATAAAGAAATTAAGACATCAATGGGGTTTGCTCAGAAGAGCAACTAATCCCCTATTCACATTATATGGGATGAACTGCAGTGCGATGAGGGTCAGACTGCCGGGAGATAGTCTGAATGAAGAGGCAGTGTGCTAGCACCACTGTCACTACATTTAGATAGGAGTACCACATGGGCAAACCGCTTTAAGGCCAGGGACACACACTGTGTGCAGTAGGTTAGCAGCCGCAAACATAGTCTGAGCCTAACACACTGCAAAGTACAGTACATTTCAACAAATCCCATCCAGTCCTGCATTCTGTGAGTCTTAAACTCACAGCATGTCAATTATTGCTGTGTGTCCACCCATGGTTTCCAATATTTACAATGCTAGGGGTGAAAGCCAGGACCTCCATTTTCAGCTGGTTTTTGGTGTGGGTGAATCCACTGCAAGATGTCTGCAGGAGACAGCAGTGGGCCAACCAGCTATATGGCCTTAGTCTGAGGTAAGACTCATTTTTGTGAATTTTCTATGTTTATTGTTTCTGCTTACACACCTGTGCTAGGGCTACATGGCGCCTAGTAGCAAAATGTAGGCATCAATTTCCTGCAACATCTTCCTTTGCAATACTACATATTGCTGCAGGGACTGGAACCTGTGCCACTTAAACCTGGTTAGTGCAATAGGTTTGTGAAACTCTGGTCCAGATAGTATTATATGCAATAAGATGACCTAAGATGGTATATACCTCCTTTCTGACGTGCTGCCTGCTGGGTGAAGGATAAGGCGGTCTGTAGTTCTGATTTTTCTGATACCAAAATCCCAATGGTCTGGATGTGAACCTGGGGTGATAAAACACAATGCATAATCTGAGCGAACATAACGAAATATAAAGGGGGAAGTACTATATTTAGTAGTTCTAGAGTTTACACCGTGGCTAGTTCATCATATGACAAATGGTCTATATGTAATGGTCATAGGATGTGTTTGCCGCTGGGTCCTTTAGCGATGATCTGGAATAAAACCACCACCACAGACCAAGCTAAAGGGGATCTGTCAGGGCGATTTGGGACACTAAACCACCCAAAGGTCTGTATGGACTAGGTATTAAGTATCCCTTGTTATAAAGCCTTCCGTGCCCGCAATAAAAATAAAACAAACAAAACAACTTTATAGTCACCCTAATGCTGATCTTCCCACATCGGCACAGTACACCTTGGCTTCAGAGTGCATGCCACGTACCTCCAGTATATCCCCAGCTTCACTGAAGACCTGCGCAGATGCTGGGTGTACCAGAGCTGTGAGGAACATTTCCCCCACCCCCCTGACTGTACACTTCCATAGCCTTGTACTGTCGAGGGAGGGAGTTTGCAGGGTTCCTTACAGCTACTAGTGAACACTCTCAAATATGGCGGTCCTGAACTGTGGATTCCCCCTACCTGACTGAATGTAACAGGTAAGCAAGGCAAGTCTCTTTGGTCTTTGGTGTCTCACCTGTAGCTGTTCTCGAAGAGACCCCTGCTCCTTGGAAAACTTCTGTTCAAAGTCTTTCCTCTCCTGGGGAGAAAGGTAAATCCACAGATACAGGTAGGAATCTAGGGGAGCCCACATTGGTCATTTCCACACCCGTCTATTGGATAAAGAGCTTTACCTTGTCAAGCTGATCCAGGACATCCTGATTCTGCTGTTTCTATTGGGAGAAATACACACAGATCACAAAATAAAACCAGAACAGATTCTTCTAATCGAGAACAGAGAATTCAATGAGCAGTGAGTTCTGTGTCTAGAATTGGACTTGGCAGTTCTCGACATTGTTAAATCAGGTGTCACATAGCAAAAAGTTAAATAAGAGGTCACACAAGAGACTGGAGTAGAGGGGCTCCATGCAGGAAGATGAGCAAGAGTCAAACAGGAACACAGACTGAAGTAGATGCAGCGTATACAGCCTGCCCCTGACATACAATATACAAGACATGTTATTAGGGTACATTCACATATGGCAGAATTTTCTGCAACTGAAAAATCAGTTCCATTCAGCTGAATGGGTTGTTCCTGCAGCAAGTGCATGGATTTCAGCAAGCTCCATTCAGATGAATGGGACAGTTACAGGTAAGTCTGTGTGTGAATATCCCCTTTTATAGATGGCGACATTCTGCCTCTTACCAGTTCCTCTAGCTTTGCACTGAGCTGTTTGTTTGTTAAGTTACTGGAGTCCAGGGCAGCCGCCAAATCCTGGTACCGCGACTGCGGAGCATGCATTCAGTGTAAGGAAGAGAGAAGAGGCCGGAAGAGAGTCATGCAAAAAAGAAAAGACATTCAGAGGTTAGAAAAATGACAATTGTCCTCTGTGAGAGATATGTGACAACGTAATGGTGCATCGGAGCAGCAATTTCCCGTAAAATCAACTTTAAGGGATTAAAAAGACAGTGGCTAAGGAAAGCATCGAAAAACCAACCCCCCAGCAAAAAAACCCCAAAACATTACTATACTCACGTGTCCGATTTCCCCCAGCTCCAGGGCTGACACTGCGCAGTTTGTATTAGTTTACTTTGCTGCAGCGGTGACATCACATACATCATGTGACCGCTGCAGTCAATCCCGGGTCTCAGTAGTGATACTAATAACTATGGAGGACAGTGACTGGCTGCACGTAACACAGGCTGGCAAGGATCACCGAAGCGTCAGAGATCAATCTCACATGAAGTAGGTTTATTTTTTTTTTCTGGACAACCCCGAAAAATAAAGAGGAATATGAGGCATAGAGCGGCCTTGGATTCCCCTTCATTTTCAGTCCCTGCGCTATAATGACGAAGTATCGCATCAGCATCCCATGGCATCTTTCTGGAAATGATTAGGTCCAGATGAAGACTTAATAAGCAGGAGGTCTCGAATTGGAAGATGGAACAGGATGCTTAATTTTTCCCCATCCTGTTCCGATCTCTGCCTCCCATTGGAAACAATGGGGGGGGGGGGGGGGAGAATCAGCCACTGATTGTGGACAGTATGTGTACCAAAATCTGCTGGGCCCTAAAGCATTTTTCTAGGTTACAATATTGAAGATCAACCCTTCGGATAGGTCACCAATAATCAGATAGGTGGGGTCCGACATCTTGCACCCCCCCCCCCCCCCCATTAGTCAATTCTCAACATCTGCAAGAAATAACACAGAAAACAGAGCCAAGGATGCTGGGTGCCTGATATTTCTGACATTGATGACCTATTCTAAGGAGAGAGCATCACCATCAATAACCTGGAAAACCCCTTTAAGCTGACATGACATTACTCTTCTTCCTTTGTATCATTTACACAGTGGGGCAGATTTATTAAGACTGGTGTTTCATACGTCAGTCTTAATAGAGGCCCCGTCTGGTAAAGGGCCTCGCTGATTTATGAAGAGGCTTCGGCATGCACCACTATGGAGATCTACCACAGTTTCCACTATACCTCAGACCATAAAACTGGCACGACTTATAATAAATATGTTGGGCCAAGGTGTCCCTGCCCCTGGGCCAGCCGGCCACATCCGTATAATGTGGTGAGCGAGAAGCAGAATGGGGGTTGGGGCACACATTTGGCACACCAAAAGGGGCCTTGCACCAAAATGCTAAAAGGATCCTGAGGAAGGGACTCTCCATTCGATGACAAGGGAATTGCCATACGGGACAATCCCCTTTAAGACAGGTCATTGGCTTTACAAGCAAGCTACATTTTCCTCCATACCTTCCATGGAGGCTTAGAGGCACACGAGTATGTACCTATATACCAGTACGTATACAGTAAATGGTAACCATAGGGCTGTCCAGTGACATATTACATTTCCTGGTACTGTCACTCACCTCCACTTCTGGGCTTGTGGACGAGATGATATTTTCTCCATTGACATAGGAGTTCCCCTACAACATGACAAACAAGGTTAATTAGAATTAAAGCCTCACATCTAACACTGCTCCTATGGCTAAAAATATAGAAAACACTAAGAGTATGTTCACACAGTGTAATCCGCCACAAATTCAGCCACGTGAACATAACCTTAAAGAAGACAGTTTAGCAGATTTTTTTTTTCTTTCCAAATGTCTCCCTTAAAGGGGCGCTTCTTCAGACTACCCGCTCTTAGGGCTCTGTTAGGGCAGAGTGAAGAGCAGCGGATAAATGTTGTCCCTATACAGAACACTAGATAAAACCAGGCAGCACCAGACTCCTACACAGAGACACCTACCTGCGACACCAGGCCGTTCAGTTGTTCAGACAGTTGCCGGAGACTGTCCGTTGAGGAGACAAACCTGTAAGACAGGGTCACACACTGTAATGTACTCTGGTGTTGTCTATATACTTCCAGCACTTACACTACACACAGATATAGCATCGGGTCCCCAGTTCCATCGTGTACAGGCATTGGCTGGGACAGAAGTGAATCACTGGTGTCGGCAGTCACAGGTTGTATAATGGTGACATATTAGCAGTGACATCACCGATACCCAACATGTCACTGCTGAGGCCACAGACCTGAACCTCTTCACTTGTGGCCTGGACAGTTCTTGCGCAGAATGGAACAGGGGACCCAATGTCGGAGCAAGGACAGGGTGTAGGTGAGGTTTACCCCTTTCTTATTATTATTATTTCACCACACCCCCACAGGTTATCCAGTTTGCCTTGAAAATGGAATTCCTTTTTAAGACATTTATCACCATTAATAGGATAGGGGGATCTCTGGGTGTCAAGACTGCTGGGACAAGCAAAGATCACAAGAACAGGGGCTTGCTAGAAAGTCTCATGTGAAAGGAGTAGGGGGTGTGCATGCTCGGCTACCACTTCATTCACTTCTATGGGCTTGTCGGAAATCCCGCAAGAGTGAATAGCGCAGTCGCACACTGTGTGCACCACGGCTTCATTGATATGGGGTACTTGCAGGCCCCTATTCTCTTGATTGTCGGGGGCACCAGTGATCACTTACCCCTAGTGGATGGGAGAGAACTCCTTTAAGGTGAACCTGTCCTAATCATACGTGCCCTTTAAAGGTGTAGGAATGGTTGTAAGACAAGACCAACAGAAAGGACCCTGCTGAGATCTCTCCAGGTCCTCCTCAGCTCCAACTTGGCACATAGCTCACACTCACCTTTTGCCATCTGCGGCCGTCTTCGTGCTATCGAAGTCATTTTGCTGCAGAACAAAACAAAAAGCAGCGTGAGGAAAGCTACAGAGCGGTACAAACAGGAAGAGATCAGAATCTAGGCAGAGTACGGACATGGCAGCATGCAAGCTACAGCAGGGAGGCCAACACCAAGATGGGAGACGCCAGTAAAATATCATGTATTTCATATAAACCATCCCTGCAGACAGACCATACTGGGAACGGCCGTCATGTGAGCAAACCACACACTGAATACCCAAGTATCAATATGGCGGACCAGGTCCATCCTTGTAATGCATGGCCAGCCATTGGTGCGAGGAGGTTTCTGAAGCCAGACCCATAGTGATCAGCTGATGATCGGGTCATCCTGATGAAACAACCCCTTTAATATCTAGATATTTTACACAGGGGTAAGAAATACATGATATTTGTACCTTACAGTCTACCGGAACCTCAGAGTGAAGCGTCACCTAGTTACTGAAAACCAGCTATAAAGTCAGAAAACACAAAATCAGCATCTACATAATTTTACATTATTTATTGTTTTCACATATTTTTATCCTGGAAACCATCAGCAAGCTGCTGCTGACCGATCTTATGGACAGGACTCATGGACAGTCCATTGACAGGACATCATTGTGCCCTCAGAATGCCAAATATAGATTTGTTAGGACATCAGATCCGTCAACAGCAGTGAGCTGATGGTTTCCATTTAGAATGTTTTTCTAGATTACAAAAACACCACAAAATTTGACATTTTCTGATCATATAGCCAATGAACTGTTCTTTGCAGCAAAAAGAAAGATTTCATGTGACCCAAGAGATTTTTTTGGGGGAAGAGGAGCGATAGACCAGAAGTGAGCGGCCATATAAAGGCCTGCGGAGAGCGCAGGGTGTGGCAGTCACACACCTCCGACAGGGGGTTATTAAACTGGGTCTCTGTTGGGGTTAGAGAGTTATCCAAGGCATCCTCTGTTAGGATTTCGGCGTCAGGGTCGTCTCTCTCCAAGAGCACCTGTCAGGGCACACAACAGGGGGTTAGCACAACACAAGGACAAGGTGTTATAGATCATTATAGAAGGCATCTGTCGCCAGGCCGGCCATATAATAGGACAAGAGGCACGGAACCCTCCTACGTGTCACCAGCAACGCAGTCAGATAGGTCAGACCCCCCCCCCCGGAAGTCACACCTCTTACCCCATGAAAATCTGTTTTATGCATATATTTCACAATATGCAAATGAACAGTTTGGAGCACCAAAGGCGGACCTATTGCTCCAAACTCTACTGCTCTAATACGCCCTCCTTCCTTCCCTCCTGCCTTCCTTCTTTGAGTGACAGGACCAAGGAGTTATGCTGAAATCTCGCCTGGCCCTTAGTTCTCCCCATAGAGCAGAGCAGAGAATAGCAGTTTGGTGCAACGGAGCCGCCCTCAGTGCTCCAGACGGCTCATTCACATATCGTGAAATAAATTAATATCTCGACAACTGAGGAATAAATGATGTTAGGTCAGGTTCACCTGCCCTATCTGTGCTGCTGGATTATTATGCCTCACCCTGGGGACACTCCCTTTAAATCGGATCCATCACACCCCCTGACAAATATTAGCTAAAGCAGACATGTCAGGGGACGGGATGGATCCTCTTTGTTTTAGCAAATATTTGTATTCCCCACAATATAACAATTCTGGAGTATCTTTTCATATAGTTCTGTGTTGTGCTGTTCCTCTGTTATTCCTCCTTCAAATGTACGGATACACGGACATCTTGGTGTTACCATTTGGGGGCTGTCATCCCACATTCTGACACTGTCCAATCAGAGGTGACAGTACCAAACTGAGTGGACAAACCCCTTTGACTAGAGTAATGGTAACACCCAGTCGTCAACTTCAAGCATTTTCCAGGAGGAATAACAGAGGAACGGCACAATGCAGAGTTATAGGAAAATGCAGGGGACTCGAGAGCTGACCAAACTACAACTCCCAGCCTGTGGCCCTCAGGACATGGTGGGGATTGTGGTTTTAAAACTAATGGACTGTTATAGGTCACTGGGTCTGGGACTCCTACAGCTCCTGAGAATGAGGGGGCCACAGCACGACGTCCACCGTAATATCCCAGCCATAGGCACGCACGAGGGCTACAAGCTCAATTCTCAGGAACGGTGGGGGTACCCCATGATCATAAAGTGATGGCTCATCCAAGTAATATGACATCACTTAATAAAATAAGACTAGCCCTTTAAAGGGTCGATCTGGCTATAGATGCCCTTCTAAAGCACAAAGGAAAAAAAAAATAATGTATAAGATAAAAAACAACACACACAATGAGTAATGAAAACGTCAGGCAACGCATTAGACAACTAGAGATGACCAAACGGATATAACGTACAAGGTGTTTATTCCCAATCCATTCATGTCATGGGCGGTTCCAGTGAGTAGTCACAAACCTGCTGCTGGGAGAGCGGGGACGGGGGTGTATAAGTAACCCTATAATGTCAGCCGTGTCTCCGGCAATGAAGTTACAGACATGGACGCAGCAAATACACAGAAGGACCAAGGATCATGAATGGGAACAGGTGCCGGAGACCCCACATCTACAGCTCAGGGAATCCTATAACACCAGCATCTAGTCAGTGACCACTACACAAATCTCCGATGCTGGTGTTAAAGGAACACTCCGGCAGGTTGTAAT
Organism: Leptodactylus fallax; assembly: GCA_947044405.1. Taxonomy (NCBI): domain Eukaryota; kingdom Metazoa; phylum Chordata; class Amphibia; order Anura; family Leptodactylidae; genus Leptodactylus; species Leptodactylus fallax. The sequence continues at coordinate 4,010,517 of CAMRHE010000121.1, read as the reverse complement.
GCAGGACCAGAGGGGGCGGAGCATGACAAAGTTCTCTCTTTGGCATTCTTTCAATTCCTGTGTCATGCTCCGCCCCCTCAGACCCTGCACTAGGCATACAGAGGGTTATCCGTTGTGTGTGAAGTGTTCCTTTAAGGAGTCATTTAGTCCTACAAGGTTATTGCCATCTTATAAAATTGCTCAGATATACGTTCAATTTATGATAAATGGTGGCAGACTGAGAGGAGCCACCATCAGGGCCACATCACTGGTATAGCTCGGTGTCTCCTATGTTCTCTGTGCACAGCGACGCTCCTGCTGGCTGCAGTTCCCTGCTCGGCCAAGGGCAGGGCGCTGCTGTCCAGGAAAGAACAACATGGGGGATGCTGCGCTACATCAGCCCCATAGTCCTTATTTACAGCATCTTGGGGGTCCCAGGGGTCGGCCATAAAGGGCGACATTTCCTGTTGGGGATGGGAATATCCCTTTAACAGGACCAGATCGAAAACAGGTCAATTGAGCAACGGTCATAGTCATGAGGTCAGGGGGGTCAGCAACCTTCGGCACACTAGCTGTTGTGAAACTACACCTTCCAGCATGTTACAAGAATATCAGAATAAAGTAAGCATGCTGGGAGTTGTAGTTGTAATATCCAGCAGCTATTGCGCCATTTTATACAGGTGTGAATGACCAGCTTGGTTTTACCCAACTAGCAGTGTCCTAATAAGACTTGGTCCTATAATAGGAAGGCCATAAAGACTACTCTCAATATCCCATGTATTCTGCAGACTGGGGGTTGTAGTTCTCCAGCCCAGTGCGGGCACCATCCCAGACATTTACACAGTGGAGATAGAGGCAGTGACGTGCCTCGGTGACTCACAGTCCTACCTGCCAGCACTTCCAGTTTAGCTAGTTAGTGAGGTGCTGGGATATAGGATCACAGGGGTGGAGGGAAGCGACGCCTGTGGAGTAGACACTTCTGACTTGTCACTTCCTTCCCCCTTCCTGACTCCATGTCCTGCAGAGGAATGGCTGATAATGGCAGCGGCTGCACAGCTTGTGCCTCATAGATTGTAAGCTCTTGTGTGCCGGGCCCTCCCCCCTACTGTGTGAATTGCTTTATTACTCTGTCATGTCTCATTGTCTGGACACAAACCCTCGGATTTGTAAAGTGCTGCGGTATATGTTGGTGCTATATAAAAAAAATGTATTATTATTGTGTTACACGGGCGAGGACGTGATCCGCCACCACTGCCAGGAATATTTACATGGGGAAAAGTAACTATTGATTGTTGGTTCACCCTCTCGGCCTACACAGGATTGGTTTCTGATCTATAACCATAAAGACAGAATTCTACCTATGGAAATTTTTAACCCAGGTTGCTTAAAATAGGAAAAAAAATAGCAAAAAATAAAAGGACATAACTTTAATGTCCAGAAGAATATTTTAGGGTACGGCTTTTATAGAGGAGCCGTCACCACCCTTGACATGTCTGTTAGTACTGAGACAGACACATGTATTCTCCATGATATAACAATTGTAAAACATCTTTTCTCACAACTATTTATTAGACCGTCCCTCTGTTATTCCTCCTGGAAATATATGAATGAACTGACAACTGGGTGGTGCCATTTCCCCATGTCAGAGAGGGGTGTCGCTACCTATTCTGATATTGGCAGCACTGACTGAACAGTGAGAGTGTGTGCAAGGTCAGACCCCCAACTGGCAACAACCAGGAGTCAATATATTCATAAATTTCCAGGAAGAATCAAAGAGGACCTGTATAACAAGATCTAAGAAAAGATGCTCTCAAATTATTTCTCCATGAAGAATAAAATCACTTACTAAAATAGACATATCTGGAGAGTGGATGGGTCCTCTCTGAAGGACATACTAACTAAAAGGTCCCCACATCAGATTGAGGGGGGACGACTATTCGCCATAGTGATTCTTCCTCACAAACACAACCTGTCCACGCCATGTTGAGTATCAGGATGTTATACAGGAGGGTCCCAGAGTCTAAGGGGAAGCTGCTGAACAGCAACAGTCCTAGCAGACTCGGCCCGTCCATGTATTATGGTTGACAGCGACAATCCCCGAGACATGTCAGCTGTCTGTATAAAAGTAGGCGTACAGTAATCCTATACAAAAAACGATAAGAGAGCCAGAAGTCAGCTGCTCGGCGGTGACACCTAATAAAGAGGGAAGGATTCCATGGCACTCCACACATCCTGCGTGCCCGGGGGATGCCAGCCAGCTGCCGTGACAAATGCCGCAAGACAGCGATATGCTTCATTTCATGCAAACTTCATATCCTGCCAGGATTAGCTCAAGGCCAAGAAGCAGCAAATGGCCGGATCGCTCCTCAGACCCGACCGCCTAATAATAAGTGGCCTGCAGAGGAGCCTACCAAATGGACACAGGACAGAGCTGGTGACAAATCGCCTTAAAGGGGACATCGCCTGCGGCCTCTTCAGCTCACGGCAGACATTTACTATCACACTGGAGTAGATGTGCACAAGGTTGTCGGCTCTAGAGGAACAAGCGACATCACGTCTAATAAATGGAGGGCTATAAATCTGCACTGGAATGTAGTAAAGGTGCCCCTCTGCCCTCACCGCACTAATACAAGCAGCTCAGCATGGGGCCAAAGGTTACTGGGCTACAATACGGCAAGGCGTACTAAAGAGCCGTACAATATACACTGCAATACGTCAATACACGTAGCAGCACAGGACAACAACCAGACAACTCCTGCTAAAATAATAAAAAAATAAAATAAAATATCAACAGCAATTCTTAAAAGTCCTCGAGTAGTCATCTGTCATGTCAGCTATTACTATATATACAGAGCGATGCAGAGTAACTCCATACATAACGCAGGAATGTATTATACTATATACACGATAACACTCGCTTAAAGGGTTAATACCATTGCATAAAGTGATGGCATATTGCTAGAAATAGTATATACTATAATATACAACATTATACAGTACATATTATAACAACATGATATAATGTATATAATAACAACCACCCTACAATCTTATACAATACTTTATTATTAGTGATCCAACCTCTGGGACATCTGCAGATCATGAGTATGAAGGGGGGGGTTATAGTGCGGATTTAGCGCTGTATCCCCTCCTACATTAACCCCGCACAGCATTGTTCCTGCGGCTATTTCAGCACCTGCCCCCCCCCCCTTCCTTCTCAGGATCCATAGGGACCCCACTGATCATAAAGTGAAGGAATATATTAGAAACACGCCATCAGTTTTTGAGCTAGGAATACCCCTTTAAGTAAACCTTTATTGGGAGACATTTACTATGACATAAAGGTGAGAAGACTGTCACAAAGTTGCCACATACCTTTGACTGGCACCAAAAATGTGCAATTTTGTTGTTTTTGAACCCCACTCGCCATCAAGGAGAGCGGGACAGGAAGCCGTGGCCAGTCACATTTACAGGAACTCACACCAGGAGCTGAAATCTACAGCAGGTCCTGCCTGGCACGTGGGGCCTCCTGTGCTGCGCCAGTATTATGAAGAGCCTGGATCCTCCTAAGTCTGGCATGTCGAACCAGCCAGGGAATACGCACTGGCATAGGAAGCACGAGTCTAAATACCACCCCCAATTGTGTACAAGACCGCCATCTTGATAAGGGTGCTATTAAGCTGCTAACGCCTACGATTTACCATAAACTGGTGGTCGGCACTTGGGCATAAAACAATAGCAAGTCCGGCCCAACAAATAGTGGTAAATTGTGAGCATTAGCGGCGGCCACTAGTGCATGTGTAAGTGTCATGTTCAGGAGTCCTAATAAAGGACAACAATTAAAGGTTTCCAGATTATGTGACGGAGGTAACCCCCCCCCCCCTTCCCGACTGATGGATAATAATGAGCTATGACCAGGTGGGAGACAACAAAATAAAAAGGGGCCATGTAAAAATAAGCAGCAAGCATCAGGGGCACAGGGCACAGAAGCACAGGCAAAGCCAACCAGCTGAAAATGGCAGCACCTCCCCGTATAGCTCACCTTCATGTCTCCCAAACCAGGGATGGACACCCCATTGGATCTATGAAGATCTGATACCAGCCCCTTCAAAATGGCCTCAATCTGAAGATAGTGAGAGAAACAGAGAAAGAAGGGGAGAAAGCAGATAAGCAGGCAGGGGGGAAATGTGAACAGCATCCTGGAGACTACAGCCGCCGCTACCTGACATCACTGACACACGCAGTACATCTCTGTAACTACATTCACTGCTGTGGGGTTACCGACGCTTACAGTCCCAGCAGCCTCATACCGGTCACGTAAGCACACTGGTGCTCCCATTCACAAGGAGAAGGCATGGCGGACGCTCAGTCCCCTGTTCTCTTGTGCGATTGCGCACCCGGCAGTCGGACCCCCAAGCAATTTGACACTTGTCCTCTAGCCTGTGGATAGGAGATATGTGTTCTTAATGGGACATCACCTTCAAGTTCAGCAACACCAGGTTATACTTCAGTTCGTGGCTTCACTTTGGTGCTTTCCTCTAAGGCAGGATTTCCACGTATTTTTACTGCAGTTTGCTATAATGTTATTAGCTGCAAGCTTTATAAATGTCCTTAATAGGTCAACCCCTTTAAGGAAGTTGGGATATAGGGAGCTGTTTGTTGTTGTACAACTCCTTTCCATGCCCATGTACCTTGGGAGCAGTAATTTTGTTTTCTTGGCTCTGTCTGAACTGTAATGAAGCTACCAAACAGCTTCTCATATCTCAGCTTCTTAGACCACGGTGACTGACAGAGAAGCATAGACACCGGCCTTCATACATTGTGTTAGGGAACTGCAAGGCGAGAACAGGGAGCGCCGCACTGCACTGCACATTCAGCCTGACTGTAGGTCTGACCGGTGGTGGATGGTGCTCTCATTCACGTCTATGGAAGCGCTAGACCCCCCTCCCGTGATGGGGTATGTGGGGCAGGAGCCCACTTGTCATGGATGACCCAGAGACTGGGCAGGATGTAATACCAGCACTGCAGCAGAGGAAAGCAGTTCCGCATTTGCTACTATAGGTGGCAGTATTTGCCAGATCACAGAGTCTTCAGGAGGAAGGACTATTACATAGAGGTTATGGGGCTGGTGGAATCCAAGGGACTGCTAGCAACCATTTATCAAGGGGAACAAATTTAAAGGAAGGCCTTGTTTTGCTCCCGCCCTTGTTCACATATGGCCTCTGGTGGCTGCCCCCCAAGAAAATCAGCACCAGTCTCCCCTGCAAATCCCCTGACCAGGGTTGGTAGGTAAGAAGGCATACAGTGGATGACAAATGGCTGATCTACTTGGGAGTATCAGAGGTTAAGGCATAGTTCTCAGTTTCACCAAACATTCCTAACGTCACCTGGTAGCATAAGGATACTGCAGCTCTGTCTATTACTTGAATAGGAGCGGTTTACCAGACCTTCCTGCGCACTAACTTCCGTCACCGGGGTGTGGCAGGATCGGCTATTGAGTGTAGGGTTCTGGGTGTCAGACCCACACCAATTGGATACTGCTGACCTATCCTGTGGGCAGCTTATCAGACAACCCCTTTAAGGCCAGGGCCGCATAGTGCAGGATCACAGTAGATCAGCTGTTGTGAAATCATTGTTGCCTAACCTGCTGCACTCTGCAGTAACAGCGCGTGGACTCATCTCATCCACATGCTGCGATAAAGCACGCACTGAAAAGTCAACATGGCAATTATTGCTGAGGGTTCCCCTGTGGAAATTCTGCAGCGTGTTTGCACAATGCGGCTGTAGCCTCAGGATACGCACATGACTTCTGACTGTCAAGTTCAGGAGTCTTCGAAGAAACCTGCTTGAATACACTTTGGTGCACAACATATATAGTACAGGGTGTTCAGGATTCTTTATGGCTATGGCCTAGCTTTAGGAAATCCCAGCAGAACTGGATCAGTCAGCAGAGTGATGGTGTCTTTCATCCTGAGGTTTCCCAGGGGCAGGTCGGCAGCTCATTTGTGTAAAGACCCCACAGCAAAGCACCCCAGAGCTCAGCGTGGGAAACCTTTTCACTGCAGGACAATCTGGATTTTCAGGTTTGTCCAGATTTTAGATAAGAATTTACAAATAGTGTTGCTTAGAGCTGGAGAATGTAGATATCAACCAGCACAGGATTCCTATACAAGCATGGCTAAGTGTATGTATGCAAGTCCAGGGAGCCATTCAGGGAGCTAAGGGATCGGGTATAGCCCCACTGACCATGAGAAGGAAATGGATTAAAGGGGTGGTATTACGTCCCAAGACACTCTTTGCCACATCTACAGAATCCCTATCCTGACTCTCCATTCATTCTTTGCCTGGATGTAAAGGCTGGTGGTGTCTTATCAGGAGGAGCAGTGGTGTGTAGCTGGATGTGGACCCCAGATAGGACTTTTAAAGGGGTTGTCTAGGAATTTTTTTTCAATGACCTATCCTTAGAATAGGCCATAAATATCTGATCATGTGGGGGCGATAGCTGGCCCCAGCATGGATGAGCTGATTGGTTCTGATGGCAGTCACACATATATATGTGCATGCTATCAGCTCCATGCACTGTATAGTACAGGGATTGCAACAGCTGATGCCCCTACCACAATGAGATATTTAAAAAAAATCCTGGACAATCTCTTTAAGGCATATTCTGTGTATAAAGTGGGAATATCCCTTTAAACAGCATTCCCACTTTCATTTCAAGTCGACTCCTTTATGAAGCCATAAATATTTTACTAAACTGTCTGCCAATTATATCTGTGTCTAGGAAAGTTGGGTAACAACCCACATTGATAGCAGTGCACACAGAGGTTGCCAACAGCTTTTCTCAAAAAGAGTTGATATAACTCTGTTCTTAAGGTGTAAGAAAGCAGATTTACTATTCTGAAATCTGGGAAAGCTGGGTGACGACCTTTATGGGAAAAGCAATGAAGCCATAGTACTAGTCACCCAGGAAGAAGACTAAGAAATGTCCAAGTAAATGTATACTGAAACTCTGAGCCTGCATGGACAGGAAAGGCAATGAGGCAGTAACTGCAGAGCTGTAATCTAAATGCTGCTTCACCTGACTCATGGAAAATTATCCTGCAAAGGTGTTAGATGAATAGCTGTATATAATGCATGAGGTCATGTGATCCTGTGACTTACCGGGTCTGGGGAGAGGCGATTGGGGGTGTCAGGATGGCTGTTTGACTCTTTTCCCTTCTTCTTCTTCTTGCCGCCCACAGGAGCAGGTGGAGTCGTCTTCTGCTGAAATTCCTTTAACTAGAAAAGACAATGGAAATGTTAAAAGTCTATGCTATATATTATACCTTTACATATACTGTTCTCTGTTATCAGCCAGTACAGGATGCGGACAGTCTGACTGTAGCTGACAGGAAGTTGAGAACATTATCTGCAACCCTCAATACTATGATATCTCATATCTCCAATTCTGAGAACCTCCAGAGACGTCTCCACGCAGATGTGTGACCCATATAAGATGCCCTGCTGCAACATAAAGGGTGGTGCAGGATCAGAAAAACATGGCTCCAAAAGGGAATATTGCGTTGTGGGCATCCCCGTCCGGGCCTGCTCTCTGCCCAGGTCCCCCAACATATGCAGTAAGTAACAAGCGACGTACAGAATGGAGCATGTGATGCAAGAAAGGGGCTAGCACCAAAGATGAGCCACAGAAAACTGATATAGATGGGTTAAAAAACTCCCAATTTCTTTCTTCTATATGGATATATGGCTGCTGGACGTCACAGGCCCAAATCCTGAGGCTGCACTACTGAAACATCTAAAGGGTATCCAGATCAAGGTCCCCACATACAACTGTTACAGGTCAAGTAAGACTACGTTCACATCTGCATCATTGTATCCATCACAATGGGTGCCTAAAATCACCTCAAAGGCACACACAGCGCCCCCCACCTTCATGAGAGGAGAAGTCTGGAGCAGCAGCCCACAGGTTCCTAGCTGGACACAGATACAATAGGTAGATGTGGGAGGGACATGGCTGTCACCGCCAACCCCAGCAACTAAAGCTGCACATTTTCTACGGTCTCAGGCTATCCTACTCTGCAGAAAAAGCCACGTTGTATTCTTTACAGGACAATAGGCCGATTGTAAAGAAGCGGACTCACAAAAACCTGACGATATTATAATCTGAGCAAACTGCAGCTCTGAAGCACAAAGTACTCTTCAGGTGTCTGTATCCTACCGCTACCACGCCCAGAGCATCGGCACTTCACAAGTAACATTACTCATCTCATACCAATACTCAGTTACACAGCTGCACCCGCTATTCTGTGGGCTTCAGAGCTGAACTCTCCCATGTCTGCACAGAGAGTGCCCTAATAACCTGCACAGTCAGAGATTCACAGAGAATGGACACATAACTAGATCGCTGATAGATCGCCCTCAACATAGCGAACTTTGTAAATACTGAGCACATTGGCTGAGGGCGGTATAACAACAAAATTGGCTGAGGCCCCACATTGCGGAAACGCAGCGTTTTTTTGTTGCAGATTTTGCTGCAGTTATTTGAGCAAAGTCAAGAATGGCTACAAAAGGAATGGGAAATATATAGGAAGTTCTTCTACCCCTCCCCGTTCTGCTCAATGTACTCCTGGCTTTGGCTCAAAAAACTGCAGCAAAATCTATAACAAAAAAACACTGCGTTTCTGCAAAGTGGGGCCTCAGCCTAAAAAGGGTTTGTCTCATGTAGGCTAAGGCCACACGTGCAGAAAAACCCAAGTTTTTTAGTTGCAGATTTTGCAGCGTTTTTAAGAGCCAAGAGTGACGTCAAATGCAATGGGAAATCTACAGAAAGCTCTTATACTAATTCCTTCTGAAAAATCCATTTCCGGCTTTGGTTGAAAAAATGCAGCAAAATCTGCAACAACACAACTTTTCTGCAACGTGGGGCCTTTCAGCTTTAAAGAGAACCTGTCAGGTCGATGAGGGACACTAAACCACCCACAGGTCCTCATGGATGGAGGGTTTAGTGTCCCCTATAGACCTTTAGCAATGCCATCCATGCCCACATTAGAAAAAAAAAACCAAAACCTTTATACTTACCTAGAGATGAGTCTCATTGGACTCTGGCGCTCCCGATGCCTGTGCAGTTTTTCAGTGAAGCCGAGGATGTACACCCCAGCTTCACTGTGCATGCGCCCAATATTTGGCACACGTGTACTGAAGCTGGGGGTGCACTCCTCTGGCTTCAATGAAGAACTTTACCAGGGGTACAAGAGCCGGGTAAGTATAAAGGTCTTCTACTCTCCACGGGCACAGATGGCATTACTAAAGAACACTAAATCCTCGGTCCATAAGGACCTGTGGGTGGTTTAGTGTCCCAAATCACCCTGATGGGTTCCCTTTAAAGGGACGTCCATTTAACTGCCTGACAACAACTTCCCCTGGCTGAATCAGCTGTTTCCTTTACACTTAAAGGGGATTTCTAACTGGAAAATTAAAACAAAAAAAGCCACACTCCTCAGTTCCTGCAAGTCATCCCCAGTTCCCTCTACTGCGGGTCTGGACGTAGTGAGGGTCCAGTTATCACTGCAGCCAATCTCACCTTCTATAGAACATCCCTTTAAGGTAGTGATTTTGGCTGATACACTGGTCACATGACCACAGATCGCACTCTCACAGTGTAATAAGAGTGACTAGCGCCACGCCGTGACCCCCATACTACAGCCATTAGATATCCAGCAGGTTTGGGTGTCTGCTGACATAATGTGAGAATCGCAACGTACACAATGCAAGAAGTTTGGGGTAACATCACCTTTATAGGAGTCAACAGGAACTGGCGCGGTCACATGATATTGGCATTGTGGAAAAAAATTTAAGTCGCATCACATGACACAACCCATGGAACAAATTTACTGCCACCCCTTACACAGTCATGGTGCCCATCACCACCTCCCCTTGGCACACAATACCCCACCCTGCTGCCCTGTCATGTTGACTGTCACCTCCTGACCCCCCCCATACTCTGCTGCTGACACCTCCCACAGCCCCCCGGCCCCGACCTCCAGACCCCCTCCCAGTCTCCGGCCACCTATGACAACAATGCCCCGGCCACCCCTAGCTCCCCCTGCAGTGGCCGGGCCTAGGTGACACTCGTTACCTTCCTCCGGGCCGCCGCCAGCTTGTGCTGTCTATCGTCAGCCATCCTGGGTCCGGCCGGGGGAACACGTCACCGCGTACCCACAATGCACCGCGCAGCGCACTCCCGAGCCAAGCGCGATCCCCGTGACGTCATTGCCAGCTGTACCATCCCAAGAGGCGGGGGGGGGGGGAGCAGAGTGTGTGGGCGGGTCCAATAGTCTGTGCAGCGCAGGAGTTGTGTATTTACTGTGTCCTGCTGATGGCTCTGCCCTGCCCAGTAGTAATACGTGTGTATATGTCAATGTGTCCTCAAACAGGCCCAAGTGAGGATGAAGAAGCCTTCTATCTAGCTGACTGTCAGTGCTGTGGAACTACAAGTCCCAGCATGCAGTGCTCCTATAGGACTAGTAATTTGTAGACATATAACTGTGGCATCCCAAGGTCCTCTCATACATCATTGCAACATACAGTCTAACATTGGCAGGAGACATCACACACAAATGTCACACGGAGACTTTGGCCACGACACACATTACGTGACCAAAGACTGCAGTATAGCGCCGCCATCATCGTAAATGATGAAAGCGAATTTGGTTGTGCGACAGTGACACAATGGTGGCGCTCAAGTTACAATCATGGCAGCTGGCGAGTCACAGTACAGCCACATTCACTGCCATTACTTGCGATGTGTGCGTAATGGCCAAAGTCGCCATGTAGCCCTCGCCTTTCTTGTGACCGTCGTGTGGTGGTCGTGCAATGAAGACAGCGCTTCACTGTGATCTTTGGCTGTGTGACTTGTGTCGCCGCCAAAGTTGACATGTCCCATGACAGACAATTTATAGCATCACTTCTGCTTCACAGGCCATGTGAGGTCACGTTCATTGGTCACGTGGCCTGTTTGCTGCTCAGTCCCATTCAAGTGAATAGACTAAGCTGCAATACCAAGCGCAACCACTATAAAATGTATGGCGCTCACCAGAACACTGCGGACTCTTTAAACAGTTGATTGGTCGGGGGCCGGGTGTCGGATGCCCACCAATCTTCAACTGATGACCCATCCTTTGGATAAGCCTTGAGAACTCCTTTAAGGACCCAGCCTGGTTAAGGCATCAAGGCTCTGACTTTTTCTGCATTTCCATCTTAACGTTTCGTAAGCCCAACATTGCCATATAAAGAACATATTTGTAGATGGCTCCATTTGGGGTACATATAATGTTTTGTTTACCTGGGGGGGGGGCTGTGTGAAAAAAATGCAATTCCATTATTAGGTTTTTGGGGGGTCACAGAACTATATAGGGCTCCTTTTTGTGGGGCAAGCTTTTTATTACTACCCCCACTGATCAGCCGTTCCATGCTACCCCTGGCACTGGAACCTATACAGAGCACAGAGGCAGACAGCACCATACATACACATACATACACCATACACTACCATATATGTAGTGGCCACTCGGAATCTCAGAGTAATCACTTTGGGTGAGAACTTAAAGGGAGTGTCACCAGCACCCCAGCATATAGGTTAGGGTCACCTTGATGAAATAGCTCCCCCTTTGGCACAACAAGGAGGCGGCCATTGCTCCAAGGAGCTAAGCAGCAACTCCATTGTTGCTCCAAACAGCTCATTTGCTTATTGACAAAAATGGCGCTATCTCAGCAATGGAGGCTGCGATTCACAAGGGGAGAACACTGTTTGAGTCAGGTGACCCTAACCTATTATTCTGTAGGGCTGGGATGAGATGCCGGGTCTTGGTGACACATTAATGTAGAAAATAGCTTTCACATACAGGCAGAGAAAATAACAATTCTCAGACACAAAGGCGTGTATAGTGTCTGGAGGAAGGTGTCCGCTTCCTTTATGTATACAAAGGACAAGACTTCACAAATGTGTGCAATAAGACAATGCCACAAGGATGCCCGACTACCAAACACAATGGGGAAATGTCACGAATATTCAGATAGACTTGATAAGTCCTGGACAACAAAGGCCATTACAAAGATTAGTAACTGAGCTCAAGAATGACCATAGATAGTAGTAAAGCAGATGAAAGACTGTACAAATAGGCTCCTTACTAGGCCCATAGAATAGATTGGGTCCATACTTTGGTCCGCAATTACAGATAAAAAGTACGGTTGTGTGCATGAGGCCTAATACATTTCATGCCCAGAATCACACATGCAGTGTCAAAGCCAGGACTGTATCCAAAATGAATAAAAAATTATAAAGGATTTTTTTTCTTTTTGCACCCATTCCTGTGTTTGGCTCAAAAACGGCATGTGTGATTCCAGCCTAAGACCCTATTCACATATCCATGACACACCATGGACTGCATACGCCCATTGATTTTATTGGGTGCACACAGTAGTGGGGACATGCACTGCTTTGGTCTGTCTTGTGGGCTAAACTACCATTGAAGTCTGCGGCTGAAGAGAGGTGTGCTGACCCTGACTTCCCCGGGCGCAGTGCACATTCACCAGGGTCATCCACTGGTGAGATAGGCTAAGTTCACATCACTGTGACTCAATGTCCATTGGTCTCATCCATTACAGAATAAGAACAACGGACATTAAAAGACATTTACAGATGGCCCCTCCTCCGTCAGGTGTCCGTCTGCATTCACTCACATGTACAGAACATGATGGAAGTTTTCTTCATTCTGTTTTCTTCCTTTCCTCATGTCTTTTACTTTTCCGGAGAAAGAAAAAGTCCCGTATGAAGAACTTTTTCTTCCGTTACAAAAGTAAACAAACACAGTGGAAGAAAGAAGACCACGTCCGCCATGTTGTTTACATTAGAGTCAATGGGAACGGACACATGGAGGGGCTCAGTCTGCGTCTGTTACTTTGCTACTGTTAATGTCCGTTGCTCTCCTCCTATGACAGACGAAAGCAGTGGGCTGTAATAACGGTATTACAGAACTTTATTTTCTGCACATCCCAGGGATTACGGCTGTAATTTACACAGGTTTGGGATCCCAGCTCCATGAGGGCATGCTGGTCCCAAAACTACCTGACAAGTTCCCATATTTTTACATACACCTGTGTAGAGATAGGTGACTACAATGAGTACACTGCTTAGGATAGGTGCATCCGAAAACGACATGTCACTGCACATTGCACGAGGCTGAGGAGGCCAGTGATTGGCTGCGGCGGTCACATGTCACATCATCAATCCAGGAAATAGACAGAGACCTGCAGAAACCACCAGAGCATTTTTTTAGGTTAATTGACATCAGGACAACCCCTTTAACATGACTGCCATTTAAATGCCTGTTTATGGCTGTGTTCACACATAACTTTTAGGTTGCATTTTTTTATGCAGTTTTTTGCTTTTTGTTAATCAAAGCGTTCGTTTTCATATTTGTAGTAATAAAAAGCACCTTTTACTCGACATTTCACCTATAAACTAATAGCCATTACATGGAAAATCTCTAACCATTAATTTACACACTTATATGTTCAGTAAAAATGTATTTGTCATTACTGGAATTAAAACAAACGTGCAATTCTTAAGGTGCATTGATAGCACTGTGTGAACACAGCCATAAAAGCACACTCATCTGGCAGTATGACAAATCTGCAGCTAAAAATGCAAAGGAGAAGCACAGAGTGAACACAGCCTAACAAACCATTCCGTCTGCCTGCAGCTGCCACTAGAGGGCGCTCACCACTTACACAGTAATTCATATTTAGCTAGCTCCCTCTAGTGGTGACTTTCCGGCTCTTCCCTTATTTCCCGGTCTGGAGGTGACAACACACAAGCTATGTGGCTAGTGGGCGTGGCCTGTGACTAGATAGGCTGCTTAGACACGTGACCGAGGCCATGTGACCAGTCAGCTGACACAGTTCTCTCCCAGCGCCAGGTTCTCTGATCATGTGACCAGCAGTGAGTGAAGCGGCGCGAGGCACAGTGGAGTCTCCCAGCGGCCCGGGGCGCCCCCAAGCGGGGGGTTGTCTGAGTACACCAACCCACGTAACGTCCTCTCTGACCCCCAGACCCCGGGGCAGTCTGCGCAGGTATTCTAGCAGGATCTATTATACTGGCAACACTTTCTTTCTTCCCCATATTGTACAAGTGGATTGACCCTGATAAATGAAGTGCAGCTCTGAAGCTCCAGGTACTGCCCCAGAATAGGTGGGACATAACATACACTGGCTGCGTCTTCTGTCATGTCTGTCAGTCATGTAATCCTTGTGCACCATGTGACTAAACTGTTATACCAGGCGTTGCCACTAGACTGTGTGGCGCTGTGCCTGGTTTACAGTGAAGAGGAGGCAGCACTTGACCCCTTTAATCAGCTGACTGGTTGGGGTGGGGGTGTTGGACCCCATCAATCTGATTTTGATGACCCTAAAGGCCTAATGCACACGATCTAGTATGCAGGCTGAGGGGCATCTGATGGTCCGTTCTAGAGATTATATTACAGGCCTTATCCGGCTCTGTGTTATCAGAGCAGAATGGATCAGAAGCCGCCATAGAGGCGAGTACATCACGGTATGTACTTGTATAATACTCCTAGTGTCATCCCAGTACATTCACCTGCAAAACTGCCCCCCACCCCTCTGGATGGCACACTCGGTTGTGTCCATGAAGCCTAAGAATAAGCCATCAATCTAAAAGTCCTGCTGTATCCCTTAAAAATGTAAGACGGTCCTGGACCTGGACTGGCAATAAATATGGTCTATAGGGGTGCCAGTGATCAAACAACGTAGCAGTATCATCCAATATAGTTACAGGGTCCTCCTTACCTTACGCATATATATATATATAGAGAGAGAGAGAGAGACTGACTGACTGAGACTCTTACAGTGTATATAGTCTTCTTATTCTGGGGTGGACACTATCACAATGACTACGTGTATTTGTCCATCTGAAATGTGTAAAACTATGCACAAAACCTGGTAAAAGTGGCAGTACTAGTGACTGGTATATATGGGATGGGGATTGTTCTGCTGCTTTTTATGATGTCATCTTTATTCCTCCCTGTTTTCACCTAGAACTCCCCTGGGAATTAGAGGACGATGCAACAGTGGATTTAAGTCCCCAGTAAGTATGGAATGACACTATGCTAGAAAGGATCACCATTTACCATTATAATGTTAAGGGTGGGTTCACACTTGCGCCGGCACTCCGTCCGCCGCAAAGCCAATTTTTTTTCGTCAGACACAAAGTCCTGCATGTCCAACTTTGTTTACGACAAAAAAAACTGTCTTCGCGGCGCAGAGGGTGTAAGCGCACACCCATGCATTGCTTTAAAAACCCATTCAAGTCAATGGGTTTTTAAGCAAAGCGTCGCAAACCTTTCCCTATCCAGTTTTCCGACATTTAGGTCGGATTCGCGGCGGACGGTGTGCCAGCACAAGTGTGAACCCACCCTAAACTGGTTTTCTGGGAGTTAAATAAGGAGGGGAAAGGTTCTGGATATCCGATTGGTGAGGGCCTGTATAGTTCAAGTGAACGGGACTGAACTGCATTACCAAACACAGCCACTATACAATGTACGGAGCTGTGCTTCGTATTCAGTGAAGAGGTGGCGGTCTCTTCTGATCAGTGAGGGTCCCAGGAGTCAGACCTCCATTGACGTTGATGACCTATCTTATGGTTATAATAATATAAGTGCTGAAATAGTCTCTAGTCTAGTGCGATATATACTGAAAAGGACATGTGGATGGAGCATTGTAAGAAATCAACCTTCTTGCTTATGTCTATGGAGATCAGTGGATCATTCCCTAACATCTTCCATCAGGGGAAAGGCCATTCACAGGAGACAAGTGGCACCGTGGTGTTTGGCAGACGCTTATCCGCCATGTATATAAATAACTGGCCTGAGCTGAGCGCACAGGGTGATGGTGCTGGTAGATGTGGTGTGTTAGTTTCTGGCCACAGACACGTGTGATACATGTAACCATAGCTCTTACACGGATTTGTCCACAGGTTCAGTCTCCAGATGTCGGCAAATCTTCTGCAGTTCATGAAGAAAACCTGCAAAGAGAGATCTCAGAGCTGAAGCACAAGGAAGCCGCCTTAGATAAAGAAATAGAACAGCTAGAAGCTGAGTAAGTATCTCTATCTGTGTGTGTGTGTATATATATATATATATATATATATATATATATATATATACACACACACACAACTGTGTTATTTCTAATGTCCACAAATCCATATTCTACAAAAATAATGTCTATATTGCACCTGTATGTCCGTAATCACAGATCCGCAACAAGACTTGTACAATCCCTACAGACAGGAATAGAACCTGCTCCATATTTTGCAGATGGTTTCTATGGCCCAGACACCGATCCGTTAAAAACTATGGACATGTGTGTGAGTCTGTAGAGACAATGGGTCTGTATACTATCCTTAATTATGGATAATGTATACAGAAAACAACTACTGTACTGTGCATTGGGCCTTATTATGTATATTGTTCTTGCTTTTTTTGTTGTTCTTGCTTTTAGCTTGCCATGGCCTCTATATATGTGGACAGGAGAATTTCTGCTATATGGGGCTATGCTTGGTATTGAAGCTCAGCTCCTTTGACTTGAATGGGGACTGAGCAGCAAACAAATCATGTAACTCCTGAATGTAGCTACACTACACAAGCACTGTGGCTACTTCAAACAGCTGATCTGTGGAGGTCCTGGGTGTCAGACCCCTGGAGATCTGATACCCCTGGAGATCCTATTAAACTCCCGAAAAGCCCCTTTACCCAGTATCTGCTAATATTATTTTCTACAGAGGCTACAGTATAGAAGAACTGGATCAGCACATCTCCCTTCTTCATGAATACAATGAGTTAAAGGACACTGGACAGATGCTTTTAGGCCGACTAGGTAAGAGCTCTCCATTAGAATAGCAGGAGTACAGGGTTTGGTTAACTCCGGCATTCCCATTGGTAATGAATGGAGGAGTGTGTGCACCAGCCGGACCACAGCTCTCTTCAGAATGGGGCTAAACTCCCCTGTTCTCCTGATTGGTGGGGGTCTGAGCAGTTGCCCCCCCCCCCCACATTCTGCAAGTTATCCCCTATCCTACTTATATCTGTGGCTATTGTGGTACCTTCTCTATATAGTATTGTCTCTGACTCCAAATAAGCACTGACTTCAGAGACTACTTGCCAGTCTCTGCATTAGATGACATTATTCAGTAGGTAACAGGAGATGAAGCAGCTCAGTGATCTGAAGAGCGCCAAAGGTTCCCTGGCAGGTTACTTTGCTCTGTCTGTTTTAGACACATGGTGTGAATCAGATGTGCTTAAATTTAATCCACAGAGATCGCATCGGGATAGTCACCATTGAGTTTGCAGTAATAACCCGCTGTGATTGCCGCCCCTGTAGCCTCAACCTTTTTCCTCAAGTGGCAGCTTATCCCCTTGAGATTGGCGCAGAGTGATGTCATGACCCCCAACAATTAATGGGGATGAGCCAAGTTGAGAATTACAGGACAGATGTATCTGATTGGTGGGAGTCCTGGCATGTGGACCTTGGGGGTTCCTTGTACCCCCTTCTGAATGAAGCAGCACTTGCGCAGTCATGCTGCTGCTCCATTGATCCCTATGGGACTACTGAAGGACAGCTGAGTAAAGCGCTCAGCCATCTCTGGCTGTCCCATAGAGAAAAATGGAGTGTGCCTGTGTGACCGCTACTCTGTTCAGATGGGGTACAAGGGGCCAGTGACCTTTTTGAGTTTTGCTTACATTTTTATGACCATCCTATAATTCAGAACATTTGATGATCCGGCACCTTCAGGCACTGGCTCTATAGGGTGAAGGGGCTTTGTTTTTCTGTGTTGTGCGTTTTGCAATGCCACCATTGTATGTCCTGTCATCTGTAGTGACAATGATATGGGCGACTGGGTCAGAAGTCGCCCGTAAAAGTCACTGACCTGTTACTAATGTTAGTTATTGCATTGTGTTTGTCTACAGCTGTTCTTCGAGGAGTCACCACCAAAGATCTTTATGCGGAATTTGGCCTGGACTTGGACGATTGAGAACAGATGATAAATTTCATCTTTACCCCACTTACCTCACTTGTGACGTAGCAAGGTCTCCAGAATGAGGACTGTATGTACTGAGCTCTAGGACAAAGGTTTTCATGCCCTTTACCATAGTAACAGTTTGCCCCTTTTCTCTAAGAGCCCCCGGCAATTACAAGAACAGGGGTGCCCGCATGCCTTGGATATGACATTGAAACAACCCTGTTATGTAACATTTACTATGGACTCTCAAAGTTGTGCAACATTGCACAGACGGCCTAGTGTGATACTGATAAAACTGCAAGACCTATGGTAGTCATGGTCACATGACTTTGTATGCTATCTGTCACTGCACTTTTCTCAAGCCCCCATCTAATGTCTGTTGTTAAAGGGGTTTCCAGGAGTTAAATATTGATGACCTCTATCAGTATCTGATTTGGGGGGAATCAACACCCTGGACCCCCACAGAAGTGAAAACTGGTGCTCAGGTAAACGGCACTTTTACTTCGCTGGCCAGTGGTGTCACATGGCCTGTTTGCAGCTCAGTCCTTCCTATGTAAGTGAATGGTGCTGAGATGAAATACCAAGCATGGCCACTATACAATGTATGGCGCTGTGCTTGGTACAGTGAAAAGGCCCAAACTCTGTTGTCTCATCAAATACCTGACCTCTGGGGGTCCTGGGTGTTGGACCTCCACCGATCTGATATTGATGACCTATTTTAATCCCAAAAAACCCCTTTAAGTTTGCACAATTTGCTCTGATTGGTTGGACAATGTTTGAGCCTGTTTGATAGTTGCTGATAAATCAGTAAATTTAGTGTAACTACTTGTATATATGAAATAAAATATGGGTATGTTATTTGTGTCATTTGGTGCTATAATTTGTTATATTTAGTTATATATATATATATATATATATATATATATATATATATATAATTGAGTTGAACATGTTCTTCCTCACTTCAGCCACCGGGTGGCACTGGTACTCGCCATAAGTTACATAGGTTTTAGGATGGAAGCATAGACTGTATAGGGTCATAGAGGAGTATATAGTGCCTGCGGACAGTACAAGGGATTATAGGGGAGATCAGAGCCCCACAATTCATTCTGTCACTTATGCAAATTATACTTCCAGGAGTACCTTTCAGAGAAGAGTCAGACTGTATTTTTTTCAGTGCAGATTTTCAGCTGATCGCATCAACTAAGTAACCCAATTGTCATGCTATTGACCTAAAATATTGCACATGACAAGTGGAGTAGGATGTTTTCCTCTTGGGAATCCTACAAGCGTATTTTGCATTTATTTCAGGAGTCCTGACATGTGACTGTACAATTTCAACTCAGACCTGATCATGGGGTGCAGAGACTTTATAAAGCCATATTGCAACGAAAGCAGATGCTGGAACTAGTACTTCTAACAAGATGGAGTGCTTCAGTTAGGACAGGCACCTTTTGTTTGTACTTTCCACTGCAGTACGGGACTCGTATGGGACACTTCTCACTGGGACCCCCAACCTTCACGAGAATGAGGGTCCTCTAGGTAAATGGAGGGTGTCCACCACTTAAAGGGGTTGTCCAGGAAATACAGTTTTTTTTTCCTGGAGACTGGGGAAAATCCAGCAGCACCTCGAGGCTTGTTTTGGTGGAAGTCCTCGCCACATGTGACCACTGAGGTCAATCCATGGCCTAAGGAGAGGACCCAAGACGACACTCGCATATGTGACCTGTGACGTCCGGGGTTCTTTCCTTAGGCCACTGATGGCCTCAGCAGTCATGTGCGGAGAGGACTTCAGCTGGAACAAGCCTCAGGGCACCACTGGACTGGACCAGTGGCTTGAGACACCAGAACGCCGGTATGTTGTTGTTTTTTTTTTTTTTTTTTCACCTTCCCCAACCTCCAGGAAAAAAATTGTATTTCCTGGACAACCCCTTTAATTTACCTCTATGGGACTAATGGAGCGCTGTACTCCACTAATTCTTCTCATAGATGTGAATGGAGCAGTGGTCACACAAGGACACTATCGCTCTACTCACACAGGGGACTTGGGGACCCTGGTCCTTGAGATCGCTAAGGAGGGCAGTGCTCCAGCAATCAGACACTTATCAGTATAAGGTTATGCCTGCACACTGACTTTGGCTGCGAATCCCAAAGATTACTGGATCACCCTGCGACTCCTTCACTAATGTAAGTGAATGGGGTCACTTTGCAACCTCTGAGGGTCCTGCGACTTCTAACTGCAAAAAGATCGAGCACTGCTGGATTTTATTTTTGCGACTAGAAGTAGCAACCGCAGCCCCCTCGGGATTGTCATGTGACTCCTTTCATTTGTGGCCTAGTGATTTTTGGTCCGAGACAAATTCACTCTGTAGTCGTAGCCTAAGCGAGGACCCCGAGTCCTCCAATCAGAGAGCCCTTTCCTCTTTGCAGCAGCTCTCCTATGTATGGAGGGCTTGAACACATATTGGTGGTCCTAACCATCTAAACAATATTATAACTTTTGCACCCCTGATGGTTTCTGGGATTAAATCTTGGGGTTGGACAAGACGCTGCAGGGGGCCATTGACTAGAGAGATGGGAAATGTGTATTAAAAAGTATTTCATGGATTTTGCTGTTTTTTATATTATGAACTGATAAGAATTCATTCTTTGTGGTTGCTATGGCCCCTTTATAAATCAATCTATAATGAAGCACTTTTGCAAACAGTCCAGTTTTGTGAATAAAGCTCCCATGCAAACCTATGTGTTTCCATGGTTACATCCTATAACACGTTCTGAGTGGTCAGCTACAGCGGTCATACTTCCACCCCTCTGTCTTGCTAGGCTACCTGAGGGTGGTATGACTGCAGGATCTGACTACACACAGTTTGTTTGTAGTCTGTAACTATGGTGACACATAGGTCTACATTGGAGCTATAAACATAAAACGGTAGATCAGCTGCTTTGGGACGATGCAGCTCACTCGCCGAATGGTGATGGATATCCGGTATTACATTGACCATAGACTATACTGTTCGGCGTTGTTTGTTGCCATAGAAACGTTAAAGGCCCTAATTATCAGTTGTCCCCCATGATATAAAACATCGTACCCTATGTCAGTGGTCTCCGACCTTACAAGATGACAGCTTTAGGCATGCTGGGAGTTGTAGTGAGTAACTCAGTTTGGAGACCACTGCTGTACAAGAAGTATCCTTCTAATATCAAAGACCCCCCCCCCCCCCGAAAAATAAAAATAATGATAATAATATTATTAATAAATCCAGTGCTGCCCTATACATGTTGCTGAATCTCTCCATCTGCCATCTACTGCTCAGGCCTGGCCGCAGACTCTGCCTCCATCTCCCGGCATGCCTTGCGCGCCTTCCCTATCAGGTATTCAGGTTGCTAGAAGGTGCTGAGTTTTGGACTACAACTCCCAGCGGCACTTGTGAGTGGCGTCACGTGGTGTGGGAAGGGCGGGGCTTGGGTTGTCTCCGCATGAAAGGGCTGCTCCCGGAAGATCGAGCACACCGGGCAGAGCGGAGGAAGAGTCCTCAGTACCCGGCGGGGAAGGACATCAGACGGGTGAGTGCGGGGAGAGGGAGAGCAAAGCATCACCTGGAGACACTACAGGTACCAGCATGCACCGTCATAGGGAGAGTACTGCATTACCTGCAGGGCTGGAGGCACTACAAATACCAGCATACTCCATGGCAGGGATAGTACTGCATCACCTCCAGGGCTGGAGACACTACAAATCCCAGCGTACTCCATGACAGGGATAGTACTGCATCACCTCCAGCGCTGGAGACACTACAACTACCAGCATGCATGAATACTGCCCTAACATATGATTATTACTGCATGCCTTCCATTATTATTATGTATACATACTGCCCTACTACACTACAAATCCCAGCATGCATGACAGCTGCATCCCCTCCACTATTATTCTGCATATGCACTACAATTCCCAGCATGCTTTGACAACTGCACACTGTCTTACCAGTTGGAACCTCTCGGACTGTAAGCCTCCACACTAGGGGCAGCACCTGCTGGTGTCAGAGCATGCTGGGAGTTGTAGTGTCACAGTAGATGGAGCGCTGCTGATTGCTGAGCCCTGCACTACACTATACACGGTGTCTATATGTGGTGGGTCTACTGGAGGGTAAGGGTGACATTTAGAGTCACCTATAGATAGGAGAAAGGATATACAGTATATATAGATAGATAATATATCTATCTCTGTGTGTATATAGCTAGATATATGTGTATAACTTGTATATAGTGTTATACTATGTACATACTACTATATGCCTTGTCTACACTGCATGGCTCTGCTCGCTATATACCCTGTATACAGATCTTTACCTTTCTTTTTGGCTTGGGATGACCTACTTTGGGGAAAAAAAAAAAAAATCACCTGCCAATAGCAACATTTTTTTTTCTTTGAAGCTGGTTATCTTGTACCACTGATTTAAGAGGAAAGGGCGAAGACTCCTCTGTGAGTATCCCCTCTTATAGGACGCCATGTCTGCCCGGGGGACAGCGACTTGATCACATGACCACAATGTCCATGGACATAATCCAGCCATTACTATCTACACATCAGTATCTGTGGCTTCGGGTGTGCTAGGGATCAGCTTCTGAGGGATGGGAGAATGGAGACTCCTCTGTGTCACCTGGTGGTGGTAGTCACTGTTGCTAGGCAACCTGCCAAACTTATTAGGCACTTCTAGTACATAATCCCTAGCGAAAATGGTTCCTTACTATGGCCGCTCTGTGGTGGATTGAATGGGACTGAGCTGCAAAGAGGTCACGTGATGTCACTGGCATGTGAAGTGAAAGCGGTGCTCCACTATGGGCGTACAGGGTGTCAGACCCCCACCATTCAAATATTGGTGACCTATCCTATGGATAGATTATCAGTATATAAATCCCTCAACCCCCCCATCCCCATAGGATTCAATTGTAAAGGGGTTGTCGAAAATTAGAAAAAAAAAATAATAATTTTCTCTCCTGAAAGAGCACCACACTTGTCCATAGGCTGTGCTGGGTATTGCAGTTCAGCAAAGGATATTAAAGCAGAGCATGGGCAGTAAAGGGCCAATTGTCTTTAGCAGTTATTGGTTGACCTCTGGTAGTTCCTCTGGTCAGGCCTCTCATGTCTCTGACCACTATACCATGATGGTTCCTTCCATATACAATGCGCCTTATATTGTACCATGTATTGTCCAGTGTCCGCATGTGTTTGATGGTAAATGGACAGGGGTTGTTTAAGGGTCTGTTCACATGTGGCAAATACATATCTGATTTTCTGCCATTGAATAGCCGCAGCCGTTTACTGTACAGGAGGTCACAGAATCTCATTCACACACTGCAGAAAAAATCTGCGTTGGAAACTGACCTGCGCTGATCTCATATTCCTGGAGATTTGTGGAATCTGCGACCAGTCACACAGATTTTGTCAATTTCTATGGATGCAGCTTAAAGCAGACCTTCCCTTTAAAACTGTCCTTTAGGTCCGTGGCCTTATCCTGTGGCTTTCTAGTTATTGGACTACAACTCCTAGCCTGTGGCTGCTCGCTGGGAGTTGTAGTTTTGCAGCAGCCGTCACATACAGGTTGTAAGTGATCTGGCATCTCCCGGATTGCAGATCTTGCAGGTCATGCTGAGCGTTGTAGTACGACTGCGGATAAGGAGATGTAGTGGAGGTAGATAGAGGCCGGGCTGTCAGGAGTTGGGCCAGGGGTACACGGCGACTACTGTTATGTCACCAAAGATCGAAACTTGCATTGTGACCCCGAGGGAGCCGCGACCACAATTTCCAGTTGCAAAAAGATCGAGCACTGCAGAATTTTTTCTCTCTTTTTTCGACCCTCGGATTTATTTACTTACATTGGTGAAGGATTCGCAGGGCGACACTGTGATCTTGGTTTGCGTGACAAGATTCACGCCCAAAGTCGCCGTATAGCCCGAGCCTTAATCAGCTTCCTGGGTTTACACTGTGATTATCCCTGCTGGGTACAACCAGTATGGCCGCCAGTTCAGGTACTGTCACCCAGCTTTCCCAGACTCCAGAATGGCAAATATGCAGCTATAGACCCCTTCTCCCATATCTCTGCTTAACAGGGCGAGGGTGACTATGAATTAGCCGGATGGCTGTGAGTGAAGAAGGGTTAGTCATGTGAGGGTCCGTCCCTGGTGACCCCCATGGCTGTGCCTGCACTCCTTACATGGTGACCTTGTGTCTTGTCATCCTCTTGGACACGAGGACTCGGGCTAATAAGGTTCAATGAGCTTTTCATCTTAAGTCTCGGTCACTACCCCATATACGAGATTAACCTCTTAGCATCCAGAGCTGTGGTTGTTACCCTACATTCCATATTTGCCCTGAAATAACCCAGTTGGCATGTGTGTGTGTTTGCCCGCCGTCACAAGTGTCACCTCTCGCCTACTTTCCTTCCCCAGGGAGACTATAGTGTAGTGATGTAAGTGACCCCAGGCCGTGACTCATCAACCCCCGAGTGTGCATTTCACAACAGTCGTCACACAACGCAAAACCAATGTGAACTCTCACCTAGATTTTGGAGAACAAGCTGCGAGCTGTCTGCCGTCTAAAAATAGTTCATCGCTTCTGACGTGCCCCGTTACAGTTTTTGCCACTTCCTTGTCTTCTGTCATTAGTTATCTTTTTAGGAAAGCTGGGTGACAGCCGGAGTGGATTTGCAAATTGTCTCTGTTCTTAAATGTAAATCTTGCAGTTCAGGAATCTGGGAAAGTTGGGTGACCCCCCCCCCCCACTCCTCTGGTTGTCACCCAGCTTTCCTAGAAACAGACATCATTTATTGGCTGGCCTTGACTTCTTTTCCCTCGATATTCAGCCTTGGTAATACCTAAGGCCAGGTGGTGGGTGCGATCCCTGCTGTGGACAATGCCCTGTCCACACATGTGCCCGGCCAAAGACATATGGCACAAGCACAAGGTTTCGATGGGGGGCATTATATCATTGGAAAGACTGGTGCTGGGGTGTGGGGTTAGGCAATGCTAGCAAGCAAGGCCCAGAGAACTTGCCAAGAAGGGGACCGACCTCATGACACTTGCCACCTATTTTGCATAAAGGGTTAAAGTTGACTTTCCAGGCCGTGGAGTTGCAGCTGACGCCCCCCTGCTGTGACCAATGGTTGCGCAATTTTGTCAGGAAAGCCAAACAGTCACGTGACTGTGGTCTAGCCACGTGTGAGACCAGATGGTGTGGTTGACAACAGGAAAATGCTTGCATCTGGATGGAAACCATCAGCAAGTAGGAACAGGCTGTGAAGGACGCATTTCATCCATTGTCTGACATATGCAAGGTATGCTGTGTAGTAAAGCTTGGGGCAGTGAGCAGGTCTGATGGAGTACAATTGATCGCAGGGGTCCTGTGGCAGGATGCCCCCTGGCAGTGAGTTTTTGCAGGGTAGCTGAAGTGGTACATGGTGTCTGTGCTGGGTTGGGTGTTATGTGCTAGTGTAATGGATGAAGTATCTTAGGAGGTGTGTGTGTTGGGAGTGGGGGTCTGTTTAACACATGACCCATGTACTGGCGTATACCCGATAGGTTTACATATATACTATGTCAGGAAGGCGGTGTTTTTGATTCCATACATTTGTCTATAGGGATGTTTGTATCCTTCCCATCTGGCTATGGGTGGAAAAGTTCGGAAACTTGACACCATCTGACCCACAGGGCTGTGGAGCTGGAAGGCCAAACCACTGACTCTGACTCCTCTTCTTCCACAGCCTGACTCCGACTCCTTCATAAATAGCTGACAGCCATACTCAGACAGAAGCAGTGAAGATCCTCTAATTCATTAAAAAGTCAGTGATGGATTCTCATGGAAGTAAATATGGAACAAACTTCACCCAAAACTGACTCTGCCTATGTAACTACCATGTATAAGGAGCTAGGTTAGGTCACTATCAGGACTGTGGAGTCGGAAAAAAAGTTGTTGACTGCGGCTTAAGATTAAAATGATGAATTTGTATATATTATATTATATAATTCTTGTATATTATATTATAGAATTATTAATCTGGTATTAGATGTAGAGTTTGTTACATATTTATTGTAATGGGAGTCAATCTCTGGCTTTTTAATAGATGATCTTTACGGCTTCTGACTGACCCTGCCTGTCAGCCATTTATAATGGAGTCGTAGTCAGACTAAGGAAAAGTAGAGGAGTCAAGTTGGTGGTATGTGGTGTCAGGCCGTATAATGGAGTCGTAGTCAGACTGTGGAGAAATAGAAGAGGCAAGTTGGTGGTTTGGCCTACTGAGTCCAGAGCCCTGGTTACTATCGTGTATGAGGTGGCAGCCAGTGTTACTATCATGTGTGTCGCCCCCCCCATGTGTGAGGTGCCGGCCTGTGTCGCCCCCCATGTGTGAGGTGCCGGCCTGTGTCGCCCCCCATGTGTGAGGTGCCGGCCTGTGTCGCCCCCCATGTGTGAGGTGTCGCCCCCATGTGTGAGGTGTCGCCCCCCATTGTGTGAGGTGCCGGCCTGTGTCGCCCCCCATGTGTGAGGTGCCGGCCTGTGTTGCCCCCATGTGTGATGTGCCGGCCTGTGTCGCCCCCCATGTGTGAGGTGCCGGCCTGTGTCGCCCCCCATGTGTGAGGTGCCGGCCTGTGTCGCCCCCATGTGTGAGGTGCCGGCCTGTGTCGCCCCCCATGTGTGAGGTGCCGGCCTGTGTCGCCCCCCATGTGTGAGGTGCCGGCCTGTGTCGCCCCCCCATGTGTGAGGTGCCGGCCTGTGTCGCCCCCATGTGTGAGGTGTCGGCCTGTGTCGCCCCCCATGTGTGAGGTGCCGGCCTGTGTCGCCCCCATGTGTGAGGTGTCGGCCTGTGTCCCCCCCATGTGTGAGGTGCCGGCCTGTGTCGCCCCCCATTGTGTGAGGTGCCGGCCTGTGTCGCCCCCATGTGTGAGGTGCCGGCCTGTGTCGCCCCCCATGTGTGAGGTGCCGGCCTGTGTCGCCCCCATGTGTGAGGTGCCGGCCTGTGTCGCCCCCCATGTGTGAGGTGCCGGCCTGTGTCGCCCCCCATGTGTGAGGTGCCGGCCTGTGTCGCCCCCCATGTGTGAGGTGCCGGCCTGTGTCGCCCCCATGTGTGAGGTGCCGGCCTGTGTCGCCCCCCATGTGTGAGGTGCCGGCCTGTGTCGCCCCCCATGTGTGAGGTGCCGGCCTGTGTCGCCCCCCATGTGTGAGGTGCCGGCCTGTGTCGCCCCCCATGTGTGAGGTGCCGGCCTGTGTCGCCCCCCATGTGTGAGGTGCCGGCCTGTGTCGCCCCCATGTGTGAGGTGCCGGCCTGTGTCGCCCCCCCCATGTGTGAGGTGCCGGCCTGTGTCGCCCCCATGTGTGAGGTGTCGGCCTGTGTCGCCCCCCATGTGTGAGGTGCCGGCCTGTGTCGCCCCCATGTGTGAGGTGCCGGCCTGTGTTTGGGTTGTAAGCTCATAAAACAAGAATTTGCTCCTCTGATACGACGAGACTTTCTAGCGACGATCTGAGCAGCTGTGAAGGTCAATTACAAATCTCGCAGTAGATCTCTCCGCCCTGCCAGCGATACGATTGGCTGCCCGCTGGAGCGCTCGCCTGTCACTGTGACAATCACCGGAATTGTCCCCTGTCATTTTCCTCTCTTTCCAGTAGTCGCTGTGGATTTCTTCGTTTCTTGCTTTTTCCTGGCATTTTACGCTTCTGCCGGCAGCACAGAAAACTCTTTGTTGTAGGATGTTACGGTGGCTCGCACGCTCTGCACAAGTGTGTGTACAGTATGTGTGTGCCCACGTGTCTTAGCCGGTTTTTCTTTTAGTAACCCTTTGCATGCTGGTTTCTACTCCACCTTGTCATATGGAAATATTTTTACAATGGAGTTATAGTATGGGGATTTCTACGAATGGGGCGGTCACATGGTTTGTGGGATCTGAATAGCATTTTTAGGATGTGTTTCCTTTTTCCACAAATACAGAATATGGTATTGTGTATGCCTTCCTTCCTCATGACAGTGGTGGCCCAAGAAACGGATCAAAATCATAATAGCAACAGCCTGGAGATCCCGACCGCTGTTTTAGTGGTTACACATGGACCCTAGTGGACCCCATTGACAGTAATGGGGTCCACCGGGTTTGTGCCATTTCAGAGCTGAAACCAGTGGAGAGAAAAGTCCTCCATGCAGGACTTTTCTGACGATTTTCAGCGCTGATGTAAACTTAGCCTAAGGCCACGTGCACACCATAGTTTTGATCCGTTTCTTGGCACCCATTATTTTCTATGGCCCCATACACACAACTGTCTTTTTTTTTCACATGTCCATTCCAGGGACAACACTCAGGACAGATCATATTCCTGTCCGTTCTGTGGTTGGGGCTCAGTCATTGATATATATACATCCATGTTCTGTTCACTCCATTTTCTTACACACCCATAAATGAACGTTTTTGTGTGTATGTAGCCTAAAAATGTACACTGAATGGTGGTGTCACCCCAAGAGTGCACCGCATCCTCCCCATGATAGTGGCAGCCCAACCGTGGCCCCTACCCCTAAAATGTGATCAAATAAGGGTCCATTCACACAGTAAAAAAACTACATTCAGTTTAATGCTGCTTTTGGTTCAGTTTTCTTCTGCATGTAGCCTAAGACTGTACCCCTAAGGATGGTGTCAGCCCAAAAGTGCATCGCCCCCCTCCTCATGACAGAGGCAACAGCCCAAGACTAGCCCTGACCCCCACAATCTGATAGAATAAGGTTGCATTCACACATTTTTAATACAGTTGAATAATTTGAAATAAATGAAACCTTTATTTAGCATGTTTTACCTGTAAAAATTAGGAAACTCCATCAAACCTGCACGCAGTTTTGACTGCATTGTGTGAATACACCTTTGGACGACACTTTAGACTTTGCTACCAGTGAGACGCCTGGCACTGTCCCAGCGAGCTACAGTTCGGTTAGTTGGCATTTCATAGTGACATATTATTTACATAGATTGCGCAGTATTATCTATAATCCAGACAGACAGGAATGGGTTGTTGTTTTCCATCTTTCTCCAGTGTCTAGGTGTACTGCAGGGTGTCACACATGATCTTTGCACCATTACTAGACCTGCCCCTGTGGTGCACACGTGTGGGTGTGGTGATAACTGTAGGCTCGGGCTGTTGGTATAAAAACTGATATGGGAAGTCATGTTGACTCTGCCTGTCTCTTCTGCCGCAGGATGATGCTGCGCCTGGCGTCCTGTTCGTCCCTGCTGTTGCTGTTCAAAGCCCTGGTAGGGCTCCCCTGGGTCCAGTCGATTGGTGCCGTCTTTGTTTTTTACCTGGGCACCGGAGGATGGAAATTTGCAAAGGTTTTCTACAAGACCATTGGGCGAGATGTGAGGTAAGCAAAGAAAAGACTGTTTATAAGGGTATATTTATGTGGGTTATGCCTACCCAAAGTGGTTACCAGTGGGCACTGGTGTAATTTTGATATGTTCATTTACAAGAAGTACCAAATGGGGGTTCAATGAATGACACATTCAGGTAAGTGGTACGGCTACTTTGGACAACTTTTGATAATCTTGTTGTCAGCGCTAGTCTCTGACACCCAGTGCTCCGTTGTACAGTCCAAGTTCCCT
This sequence comes from Leptodactylus fallax, assembly GCA_947044405.1. Lineage (NCBI taxonomy): Eukaryota > Metazoa > Chordata > Amphibia > Anura > Leptodactylidae > Leptodactylus > Leptodactylus fallax. The sequence goes on along the minus strand of CAMRHE010000121.1, from coordinate 3,980,816 downwards.
GTTTCTCTTGTTTTGGGATTTGCCGGGCCAGAAGTGGAGAAGGTCACATGACTGCTAAGACCGATCACTGGCCTCAGTGGTCTTTGCAAGGAACTGGAGACCTATCTGACTGATGCCACCAATAAGGTGACACTGGCCTCAGTGGTCATGTGAGTAGGCGAGTATGACCCGTTTTTTTTTTGTTTGTTTGTTTTACACCCGCCCGCCGCTTAGTTTTCTATGTATAACTCCTGGAAAACCACTTGAAAACTGATGCCGTGTCCAACGACAGGCGCCACAATAACCCCTTCAAGCTGTGCTCACATCCCGACTGATCAGCCATATAATGTACACAAATAGTTCCTGATGGACCTCAATGACTATAATGGGTCCCATCAGGTATCCTGTTTTGTATGTGTTTTTTGACAAAATCCGTGATGAAGTCTCCTAATGGATCCTCGCACACCTATATGAACATAGCCTTACGTACGCCCTATCTTTTCGTTTTTACTTAAAGTTTACCTAGACTCTTATAATTTACTTCAGAAAGCAATAGTGCAGGTAATAAGAGTAAACTTTGTAATATAAAAATGCTTCTTTCTCCTCTAATCCATCTTCCCCTGCATTGATCACTGTTCCTGAATTCACTGTCGAATTCTCCATAATCCAGAGATGCAGCGCATTGAGGTGTATGGAAACGTGAGGGAGTGGATGAGCTGACAGAAGGCTGAGTGATATCTGGCTGCGGCTATCTCATCACAGAGCTGGGTAATATTTCACCTGATAATCCATCTCTGTGATAAAATTAATCACTCAATAGAAGCTTTCACTGAGTATCCATATCTCTCTGCACTCTGTCTGCTTGTTTTCCTCCACCCTCCATAGACTTCAGTGGTCTGAGCTGTAAGCTGTATACAGACTCTAGAATACAGTGTATTCAGTGATGGTGATCAGTGCAGGAGAAGTGAGGGGATAAGAGGAGAAAGAAGCATTTTTCTTCAATAAAGTATATTACAAAGTTTACTATTATCACCTACACTACTGATTTATGAAACTTATAAAAGTTTAGGGCTGCTTTAAGTGACCACAGATGTAGAGTCTAAAAACACATCTGCCCTATGATCCCTGCGACTGCCAGTAATTGACATGCACACACAGACACAGAAGATATTCTGTACTGCTCCCATACCTCACCCATTCTCCAGCCTCATTTATATGCAGGGAGCCATGTTGAGCTGGGAGACATCCATCTCTGTTAACATTGCCGTCTGATATATTAGATCAGTGGTCAGCAATCTTTAACGCACAAACTACAACTCCCAGCATGCTATAGTCACTTCTATGGGAGTTTCAAGAACAGCAGAGCAAGGGTGCATTTTGGGAGTGTTTTTAGAAATTCTAAGTAATTCCCAACATGGCTGCCAATACGGCTCCTTAAGGGGGTTGGCATATACCAGGGGACCACGACTCCTAAACGACAAGTACTATAGTGATAACCTAACGTCATAGTTATGGCAAAGTTTGGAAATTTTCTTTCCATGACATGAAAAACTTTGTGCAATAAGCGATTTGTAGATGGATATTGGGACAAGCGACTCTTTGTGTCGGGGATGTAAAGCCTTCTGTGACAGGCTGAATTCTAATGTCTCATCCATAAAAAGAAGGATAAAGAATCCGGATCCTCAGTACAAAGTCTTCCTTATTTATAACACTTAGCCTGTTCTGTTTCTCTTCACCCAAAAGTGATGACGCCCCTGTGCTTAAACAATGCCTATAGTCCTGCGGTCAGTGCGTTGCTGCCCACTTACACTGTCAGCAGCGGCATTGTCCTCCGGGGCAAGGGTTATAAAGTTGCAGCATACCCACAAGATACTAAAGATAAGGCTTGAATGATATTTGCAGCTCAGAAAAATGTTGTCACCCAGCTTTCTACAAACCCTGAATGCTAAATGAATCAGCATTATTACATGGGCCAAATCCCTGCTGGGCAATTTGTTATTCAGAACTCTAGGAAATCTGGGGAAAGCACCGAGGGAACACATAACTATAGGGCTGCTCATGCAGATTTTTGTGGGACTGACCAACCAACTAATATGTATTGGGGGAGCATGGGTTTCCCAACTCTACCTTGATGGCAGAGGAGATAAGGGTCAGCTCTTGGTTTGTAAGGGTATGTTCACATGGCAGAAAGTGAAGTGGAATTTTAGGCACACTTCCACCTCAAATTCCTCTCCATTTCATGGCCCTCCGGCTTTTAAATGGAGGATTTATTCGCAGATTAGTCTCAGATGATCAGCAGGGTGTCTCACACTGCGGGTTCTGCAGCAGAATCGGCTGCGGAGTCTACGGCAAGATTAAGAAGGACACTTATTTTTACAGCGTCCTGCTTTGGTCTCTGCAATTTGGAGCTGATTTTGAGGCAGAATGCAATCCAAATTCATTTGTGTCAGCTTACCCTAACTGTGCCTGATCCTTTAACTCCCTTAAGAATAAAACTTCAACCAGAATTTGTCTGGCAGCGTCTCTACTAAGAACACTTGCATACTTGGCCAAACTGAGCATACATGTGTTCGGGAGTCAACTATATCATGTATGTGGCCAGTTTTACTCGGCTATAACATGCATAACTGAATTTTAGCATCCGTGTTATAACCCCAAAATTTGGACTCCAAAAATACATGATCATAAAACCCTATTGCAAGCTAAGATTGGTTTCATAGAACCAGAGAGACTGCGGGGAATGTGGCCGCATTACACCCAAGACAAACCTTCTGAGGATCTTTATACTTGTGCTTACTGAACAATTAAAGGGATTTTCCATGCAAATGATATTGAAGCTCGGCTCCTATACAGATGAACAGGGGCTGGACTACAGTAACGCAGCTTTCCTAGAAACAGCTAGGCCAGTGTATGTCTTGGTTAGCTTAAGCCAACACATTATTGAGCACACCTAGTCGCACTGCTGTCCCGTGTCCTAACACTATTGCCATCCTTTGTACCTACAGTAATCTGTATTTTACTCATCGGCCTTGAACTTGATTTTCCAGTATAGATTTCAGTGTTGCAGATAAGCCCTGGACTCTGCCCCGTGCTCGGGACACTATTACCCCACTTCTGATGGACTGTAGCTTGTGTCTATAGTTTGCAGGAGTATTTATCACCAGCGAGGAGTCACATTCGTTACTTAAACCGGTAACATACAGAGCTTGCAATTGTGCCAATGTGATGCTGCCCCAAAGTGCCGAGAGGCTGGAACATAGCTTGTCATATCTGTCCCTCCATCTGTAAGCCCCATCAGCTACAGATAATGACTTTGCAGCTTGGTATTGCATGAATGGGACTGAGCTGCAGCATGGCCATGTGACCAATGGATGTGATGTCACCGGTCTCAGAAGAAGTGGAGCTTAATATCGTAGTCCTAGGATACCCCTTTAAGACGCCATTTTGTTTTCACTCTTTGAGATGGCAGCTTATATGTTGGAAGCAATGGCCGCAGCAGAAGGTGACTGTGCTGATCTTGTCAGAGGCAGTGACCCGTGCTTGTGTTAGTGAGGTCACGCACAATACATGGCGGTATGGACTATGAAATACGTGGCTTTATGTACGCTGTCACATGGCTGACGTCTCCTCAGGGTATATGAGCTAAGATATAAATATATCCGGTGCCGTCTATTCCCTGTGATCTCCTCTGAGTCATCCTGAAACCATTGACAGATTTGCGAATTTTTTTTTGTCAAAGGGCAGATTTATTAAAATGGTCTAAAAGCAAAACCATCTTAGTTGCCCATAGCAACCAATCATAGCACAGCTTTCATGTTGTATATTGCTCCTGAAAAATGAAAGCTGTGCTGTGATTGGTTGCTATGGGCAACTAAGAGGTTTTTGCTTTTACACCATTTTAATAAATCTGCCCCAAATGACGAAGGTTAAAGGGGTCGTGCTGTCATGGACACTTATCCTGTATCCACAGGACAGGGGATATGTGTCTGATCGCCGGGTCCCCCAGTGATAGGGAGGACGTGGGCCGAAAGTCCCCCTAAAGACACCTTGTGAATGGCGCACCAATGTGTTTGTGTGACCGGTGGTCTATTCTCAAGGAGTCCATAGGGGGACTTTCGGTCCCCTGTCCTCCTGATCACTGGAGGACCCGGCAGTCGGGGCCCCCAGTGATTGGACACTTTTTCCCCGTGTCCATAACGGCATAACCCCTTTAACGTTTATGTGCCAAAAATGAAAGCTTATTGACACATATGGACGACAAGGCCACTTTTCCTCTGAGATGGTGGTCCCCTAACTGTGACTACCCTGTAACACCACAACTCCCAGCATATTCTTTCCTCTTCCTGGTGGCGTTCTTCAGTAAACCTATCCTCCTAGAGAACCCCTCACTCAACAACATGTAAGGCGTTGTCCAAGATTAGGAAACATGGCTGCTTTCTTCTAAAAACAGTGCCACGCCGGACCACAGGTTGTGCAAGGTATTGCAGCTCTGTCCCACTATATTCAATAAAGTTGAGACACAACCTTGGGCAGGTGTGGCGCTGTTTCAGGAAGAAAGCAGCCATGTTTTTCTAAACTTGTTTAGCCATGTTAAGTTGATAAACCATGCATTTTAGCAAACAACCCCTCTCCATAAGTCCTGGTGAAGGATATGGAGATCTTCGTCCCCTTCCACCCAACCTTAAGTAAAACAGGGAGCGACTGGAAAAAGTGTCTCACTGTGAAAGATTCGATGACATGTGCGGCCATTGACTTTGGAGGACACCATGTAATTCATAATTTTGTCAATACATGTAGCCTATGTATATATAGTCTACATATAGTTACCATAACAAGATCCTCTCCTGGCATCCGTCAGGCCTATAGGTATATATGGACCCACTGGTGTATACTCTGTGAGCATTTCCCAGTAATATGTCAAACGTTCACTAAGTTCTCTGCGAACCTACTTCTCACATGACCCAAAAACCTCTATATTTGTTCTATTTTTTGCAGAGGTGCTATTACACTTGTCCGGGTGAAGTTGCAGGTTAAAAAACACCTACGAGAGAAGAACACCGTCCCCATCATATTTAAGGAATGTGTGAAACGCCATCCCAACAAGACGGCGCTGATCTTTGAAGGCACCGGAGAGTCATGGACGTTCCAGGAGCTGGATGAGTTTTCCAATGCAGTGGCCAACTTCCTGTATGCCGAGGGTTACCGGGCCGGGGATGTCATAGCGCTGTTCATGGAGAACCGCAATGAGTATGTTGGGTTTTGGCTTGGCATGGCCAAGATAGGGGTAGAAGCCGCCCTGATCAATTTCAACTTGCGTCTGGACGCCCTGGAACATTGCTTCAGCGTCTCCAACTCCAAGGCTGTGGTCTTTGGCCAGGAGATGTCTCAAGGTGAGGAGGTCATGGGGGACATGGATTGCTTGATTAGGATGTACTGTTATATAAAGACAGCTTTTCAGGATTCTAGGAAAGTAGGATGACAACCCTATATGGGTTGCCACCAAGCTTTCCATAATCCTGAAAAGTAAGTCTTTCTATATATGCAGGAGTACTGGAGAGTTGATTTCCAAGAGTCTAGAATATAGGATGACAACCCCTTATGGTAGCCATATAGGTTGCCACCAAGCTTTCCAAAATCCTAAAAGGCAAGTCTAATTGTATATGCAGCAATACTGGAGATCTTAATCAGTAAAAATTGCTTTTCAGGAGTCTGAGAAAGTTAGATGACAACCATGTATGGTCCGTATTTGTTGCAACCCAATCTAAAACAACTAGATGTTTAGAGTGCTTTTCTGGGACTAACCTATTGATGATGTGTCCTTAGTAGGTTATCAAAAAGTGATCAGTGGGAATCTGACCCCCCACAGACTGGCTGGTTGAAGAGGTTGTGCTTCATGTCCAACATACATTGTATAGTGGATGTGCTTGGTATTGCAGTTCAGCCCCTTTTACTTGAATGGGACTGATCTTCTGCTGTATCATGTGATCAATGACTGTGATGTAATTTGCACATGTAAAAAAGCCACATTGCCCATGGCTACTTCAACCAGCTGAATGGCATGGGTCCTTAATGTCGGCCCACCCACCGATCACATACTCATGAGCTATCCTAAGAACAGGTCATCAATAAGTCCCAGAAAACCCCTTTAAATCAGAATTACATTTACATTATTTATTTATTTATTTTTTTGTGTTTTTAGCAATGACGGACGTCTACTCCATGATGGGGAAATCCATACGACTTTACTGTGTTGGTGACTGTGACCGCTCAGCGGTTCCCCCAAGCACAGAATTCGTATCATCCTTGCTGCAAAGCGCATCCCGTCTTCCTCCAAAAGACCCCGGGAGGAACTTCACAGGTTCGTGGCTTGTCCAGGATTGGAAAAATATGGCTGTTTCTTTCCAAAACTGCATCATATTTATTTATAGGATGGGTATACACAGGTGCTAAGATACCTGCATCCATTCCTCAGATTGCTGTAGGGGAGCAATTGTAGTTAAATATGGGTTCTTCCTTCTAGAAACAGCGCCACCCATGTCTATGGTCTGTGTCTGGTACTGCAGCTAGTCTACAACTAGCCTGTGTGTACCCACACATTGTTTGATAACTTACTTCTCTCTGCCCTTTATATCCTATCCAGATAAATTATTTTACATCTACACCTCTGGGACAACGGGGCTTCCCAAGGCGGCCATAGTGGTGCACAGCAGGTAGGTCAGTAGGGGGAGCTCTGCTCTAAACAATGGGCACAGATCATTGTGCTTCCATTTATTTACTTGTCTTTTCTTTGCAGATATTTCCGCATGGCTGCGCTGGTGCATTACGGCTTTGGCATGCGATCTGATGACGTGATTTATGACTGCCTGCCTTTGTACCACTCCGCAGGTAATCATACGCCCGTCATGGTGCAGAGTACGGCTGCCATCTTGATTTATGCTCTTAAGGAAAACTGTAACATTTTACCTTTTTGGTCTTTGCAAAAAGCAATTTACTTCAAGGGCGTCAGTCACATGAATAGAACAACCTGACAGGGGTGACATAGTGGGGGGGGGGGTTGCTTTAAACTAGTCTTGTCTCCATTGAAGATCCAGTTAGAGGGCTCGGTATAGAAGGTCATTCTAGAGTTGTGAAGAAGACGCCTTGGCAGGGAGTTTCCTTATTTGCAACTGCCTTCTAACCTTCTTGTAATCCTTGGCAGGTAACATTGTTGGTATGGGTCAGTGCATCCTCCTGGGTCTGACAGTTGTAATAAAAAAGAAGTTCTCCGCCTCGCGATTTTGGGATGACTGTGTGAAATATAACTGCACGGTGAGGAGCCTTCATTTTACCTTAGATGTCATTGGCGCTAATGTCCTGTTAACCAGTCCGTATTAACATGACTGCTTTATGTCCAGATCGTCCAGTACATTGGCGAGATCTGTCGCTATCTCCTGAACCAGCCAGTGCGGGAGGCCGAGTCCAAACACAGAGTCCGCATGGCATTAGGAAACGGGCTGCGTCCTGCCATCTGGACCGAGTTCATGACCCGCTTCAGGATTCCACAGATCGCCGAGTTCTACGGAGCGACAGAATGTAACTGCAGCCTGGGCAACTTTGACAATAATGTAAGCGTGGCGAACGTGGCTACATAAAATGTTAGCAAAGTGGCGCTGAGCGTCATCGGTAACCATCCAACGTGATTTCTAGGTTGGGTCCTGCGGATTTAACAGCCGTATTCTGCCCTTCGTGTATCCCATCCGTCTGATGAAGGTGAATGAAGAGACCATGGAGCTTATCCGTAGTCCGAAAGGTCTCTGTATCCCCTGTAAGCCAGGTAAGTGCCTATCTATAGCTCTAACGTGTAATGTGGCGCCCCCTATAGGATGTAGAATAAAGCCAGATAAAGGTTTAGACCTCCTTAAAGGTGCTGTCAGTTTTTTTGTTTTTTTTTTTTAAGACAAAATTAGCAAATGCCCAGTTAAAGGGGTTGTTCAAGACCTAAACGTAATGGACACCAATGCTGTATCCACAGGATAGTTCATCCGTATCGGATTGTGGGGGTCCGACAAATGCACCACGAACCGATCTGCTGATTTGGCTGCTGGAAGCCATGTATAAGGTATGCCGATGGAAGCAGCTCTGCTTCTATTAAAGTGAATGGGTGAAGAGCTGCAGTTCCCCGGCACTACCATTACAGTACATGTCTCTGTACACCGTATACAGCTTTCAGCTCCATAAACTGTAGTGGTGGTGCGGGGGAACTGCAGCTCTGCACCCATTCACTTGAATAGGAGCAGAGCTTCTTCTGGCTGTATACCTTGTGTACTGATCAGTGCAGGGTCCAGATGACGGATCCTCAAAGATCAGATACTGATGACCTATCCTGTGAATAGGCCATTAGTGTACCCATCAGTCTTTGGTCCTGGACAACGTCTTTAAGGAATTCTGGGTTAACAGAGGACTCCCCTATTCAGAACCCTCATGTATTAGCCAAACAGTGGAGTGGCTACAGTCTGACGGGCCCAGGAGGTCCATGCAAAATCTACAAGTCTCACAGCCTGTTCATTGTTTATTCAGGCACAGCGACATCTGGTATTGCAGGTCCGTCCCATTCAAGCATATAGGACTGAGCTGCAGTACCAGGCACAGCCACACTGGTATGTCTGGCACTGTTATCTAAGTTACAGAAGAACGTGGCTGCCAGCTTTTCCTCCCTACCCTGCTAAAGACACGCATGCTTATCTTGGCCAAGGGTGCATGTGTTCTCAATGGGGGGAGAGGAATAAGCTACGTCTAGTCACATCTGGAGGCAACTTATCTATCATAAGATTCCTGATCCCTCCATGTACATTAGATGGGTGTGCATGGAACCAGCCATTCTGAAAGCAGGGATTTACTTGGGTGTCTTTTTGCATCACAGGTGAACCAGGGCAGTTGGTCGGCCGTATTATCCAGTCAGACCCACTGCGAAGATTTGATGGTTACGTGAATGAGTCCGCCACTAGTAAGAAAATAGCCGAAAACGTTTTTAAACCTGGAGACATGGCATATCTCTCCGGTAAGAGCTCTACCTATACCACGGAGCAGTCCATCTACCAAGACCTCCAGCGTTCTGACCCTTGTCTCCACTACAGGTGACGTGCTGGTTATGGATGAGCTGGGATATATGTATTTCCGGGATCGTACAGGTGACACATTCCGATGGAAAGGAGAGAACGTGTCCACCACCGAAGTGGAGGGGATCCTAAGCAGACTCCTTCAACAAGCGGATGTGGTAGTCTATGGAGTGGAGGTGCCAGGTACATGTCTGATCTATCTTCCTCCATTGGAGCTACAAGTGGTCTCTGTGCTGAGAAGGGTTAATGGTTTCCTCTCTTATTTGCCCCTAGGAACAGAAGGAAGGGCTGGAATGGCAGCCATCGCTGACCCTGATCATAAATCTGACCTTGAAAAGTTTGTCAAAGACCTTAAGAAGTCACTGCCGGGGTATTCACACCCTGTCTTCCTCCGATTACTACCAGAGGTGAACAAAACAGGTGAGTTCCCCCTACAGGTGTGCATGTCATTTTATGGGATTGTGTCGCTCTATCATTGGACACCACCTTGTATAGTGAATATACTAGGGCCCTGCCATGTGCTTTGACTAGGACATTATCGGACTGGTATCCTTGGGCCCCAGCAGAGAAATAATTCTTAGGGACCACCCTTCAGCTATATAGTGTTCAGCTATATAGGATCAGCTATTGGAAGCAGTAGCAGCACTCGGTCAGCATCACTTCCACTTTTCAGATGACGTCACGCTCATTCATCTCGTGGCCTGTTCATAGCTCAGACCCAGTGAATGGGACTGAGCTGCAATATCAAGCACATCTACTATATAATGTATGGCACTGTGCTTGGTTTTCTGTGAAGAGGCCGCAGTGCTCACCTGGGTGGGTGTCAGACCGATGCTGATCTTTCCTAAGGATAGGTCATCAATTCATATGCCTGGAAATCCCCTTTAAATACGGTTAGGATTCAGTTGAACTAGGGGCTTAATATTCTGTCTGGAGGATACCTTGGCCAGTCTATGACGACATTTGCCATCTGTGGCATTTTATGGTTGACCTGTTCAACCAAAATAGGCCAAAGCTGCAGTACCTTTTACAACCACTACCAGATGCAGGTGCAGCAATGTTAACAATGAAATGGCTGCGGTCCCTTCCTATAGCTGATCATTGTAGGTGCCAAGAGTCGAATTCCCGCTGATCTGATATTTATGGCCTGTCCTAAGGACAGGCCATCAGTAGTGTAATCCCAGAAAACTCCTAAGGCACAGTTTACACTGGCGTAGCATTCAATTCTAGGATGAGTTTAGACATGATTATTTATATTATATAAAATCTTCTGTGGCTTGTCCCTGAGTTTACAAGGACAGAAGCCTATTACCTCGCAGGGTCCACCAGTTCATGCAGGAACCTTTCTTATTTGTGCTGATAAATTAGATCTTGCAGTTCCCCTACCGTCCAGCAGATGTCGCTGGCGGCACGCACAGTTATGGATCGATGTCGGATTTCCCCTCCGATGTTCTGATCTCCCCTCTGGGAACCCCTGACACCTGCTGAGCCCTGCTAGCCTCAGTACAGTACAGCAAGAGCTGAAATCACCATCCAACAATCTCAGCCACTCATTTTAACCCTTTGCATCCAATTCGCTGTCTCCACAGGAACCTATAAATTCCAAAAAACAGACATGAGGAAAGAAGGCTTTGATCCTAACGTGGTGAAGGACGCCATGTACGTCCTGGATTCTCAGCAAGGAAAGTACATCCCCTTGGACGATGAAATCTATAGAAAGATCCAATCAGGGAAGCTAAAGCTGTAGTCTCCAGGTTTTAGTTTATTTTCATTTATTTTATTTTATTTTTTTTTTTATAATTTTTGCTTTGGTTCTGGTCATGTGACACAGATTGGCTCATGGAGCAGACCGGATTCTCACATCCCCGGAGATTATATTCACATACCAAAGTATTGCAGCTCGATCTATCTGGGAAATCATGGCGGCATGTTAGGGATCCGGGGCGCGGCCCCCCGATGTTTTAAAGGGACGTTTGTATTTTAAACTCGTTTTTTTTTCTAATTTATTTTTTAGTCACAGGAGAGTTGTAAGTAGCTGTACAGATTGCGTTTCATCTCTCATACACTCCGGCTTTTGGCTTGGATGAGACCTGCATTCCTGGCGGAAAGTCGACAATGAAGGGAATATTACATGGACTTCTATCTGACGTTACTGTGATCTGAGGAGGGGGCGGGACAGACTACACTGACTCCATATTGGAACGATACACATAAAGCTGTGAGCTTGTACATAGAACCAGACCAATCCATGATATGTCTCCATTCAGGACCTCACGGCTCTTCACACTATGTCAGCTGTATTATAACCCGGGTGGGGTATATGGGCCAACTGACTACACTTATACCTCTGTCTTCAATGCTATCCCTGGCAGGAGAATATCAAGCCATAACACAGACTTCTTAACTCTAGCCACATCCTGAGCAGCGTCCATGTTGGCAGTACCCAGGATCCAACTCCTGACTGAACGGTTATGCAGGAGATTACAGCCAGCGGGCCTTATTTTACTTTTTATTCTGTATTTTATTACTTAAAGGGGATGTCCTGGATTAGAAAAAGTTTTTTTTACACTAGAAACAGCGACGCTGTTATCAGCTGGTTGCATGTGGTATGGCATCTAGATTTTATTAAGTGAAATGGATGAGCTGCAATACCAGAACTGGTTGCATGTGGTATGGCATCTAGATTTTATAGCTGCAATACCAGAAACAACCAGGGGACATGAATGGCGCTGTTTCTAGAGAAAAAAAAAATTTTTTTTTTTCTTCCCACCTAATCCTGGACAACCCCATTGACTGCTTATTTTTCTTGTGCTCAACTTGAGTGTGTCAGTCTTCCTTTTAAGTGAGATTATTTCTGGAGTCACTGATGCCCATGGAAATAATTCAAGGCTCCCTATTCTCTTTGTGCATGGATTGTAAAAATTAGGCCCAGAAAATTACAGTAACAGTATTTGTTATATTTCCTTATGGTGGCAGCCATCATGAAGAGAGGTTGTCACAGCCCCGCCCCAATGTATGTTGCTGAACAGTAATCTTGTTTACAGTGCCAGGCTCTATAATTAAAGGGGTTTTCTGGAATTGTGATATTGATCACCTATCCTTAGGATCGATTAGATTGGTGGGGGTCCCACACTTGAAGTGGGTGTGCGTTTGGACCAAACACAGCGCTGTATCTTGTATAGTGGCTGTGCTTGGTATTGTATATCAGCCCCATTCACTTGAACGGGACTGAGCTGCAAACAAGTCATGTGACCAATGAACGTGACGTCGTGACATGGAGCTTAACTCAGCGCTACTGTCACTAAACAACTGATCTGTGGGGCTCCCTGATATAGGACCCCACAGATCAGATATTGATAGGTCATGAGTACATAACTTCCAGAAATCCCCCTTATAAAAGAGGTTGTCCAGGATTAAAAAATGACTTTTAGTCAGTAGGGGAGGGCTATCAAATAAAAACACATTTATACATATCTGTATCCTCCCCTCCATTCCTGCGCTGGGCTGGCCGTCAGCTCCGCCACTCCGTTTGTATACAGAGTGGCTGCGGCGGTGACATCACATCGCTGCAGCCAAACTCCGCCCTCAGCTGTATACAGAGTGGCGGAGGTGATGGCCAGCCCATCGCAGGAACGGTGGAGAGAACGCAGGTAAGTATAAAATGCATACCCCTCCCCTCCTGACATGTAATGTTTTACTTCTGGACAACTCCTTTAAGTATATCACATTGAAGGCAATGGCAGTAAGATGTGACTGTGTGGGGTGATGCGTACGTCCTTCCTTCAGGGCTGACTAGCAGTGACCTGATCATGGGTTCTCGGGTCCCTTATGGTCTTCCTATTGCAGATGCTAAAAGCTGTACAATTACTACTGACATGAATGTATATGATCCGCTATAGATATAGGGCCCAGGCCCTATCACAGCAGCGCAAACCAATGTTCTTTATCAGTCTTGATCAGACCTGACCGGGTCTTCGGTCCTATCCCCCATGTTGCATCCTTGACTCCTAGAAGGGGCTGCTGCACAGGCCTGATGATGGTTTATCATGGACTAGCCAGATGCCCTAAGGAAGACCTTAAAGGGGAACTCCATTCAGAAGGTAACATAGGGGAGGACCATGAGCTTTGCCCCCACAATTCCCAGAGTTATGTGACCCTGGTTGAAGATATTGCTTTCAACCACCCTGGTCCCTTATACCGGGTAGAGAGGCACAAGCCTGATCACCACCTGTGCCATCTTTGGGCTTGTCAGATTTGGGATTCTCCTATAATTTTTGCATACGAGGCTGTAGACTACGTTATTTCAAGAATGGAAAACTATGCAAAATAACGTTCTCATTGTCGTTGTCTTCTGTGGCAGCCAATCAGATTCCAGCTTCCGGATGACGGCAGGATCCTGATTGGTCATGGCAGATAATGCTACTGTTTCTCCTCTGCAATAGCTTGTGTACATGACTGTGTCATAGCAACAGTGTTACTTTATAGAATTCTATTCATTCTGAAGCCACGCAAGTGCTGGATGCATATCCTGTGACTACTCCACATATGCATGTAAATGGCTTACAGTGATCTCTTATAGAACAGGGGGATCCATAATGATTATTTGGGGCAGGTGGTCCTAGACCCCCACCTTAACACTTGCATGACCCGTCCCCCTTTGCTTGCTTGTCCCACTGTGGATCGGGATTGCCCTGTAGGACGGGGCCAAAAAAGGACGGCCACATAAGTGTTTACAACCATGGAAGCAAACTGATTGGTTGGTGTTCTCGTCTTGCCCCTCCTGCAAGGATTTTGCTGCTACTGGCGTATTTTTGGATGGTGGGAGTATTATCTATGACAGGGGTCAGCAAGTTTTGGGACTCCAGCTGTTGTGAAACTACAACTCCCAGCATGCATACTTGCTCTTTTGTTCTTGGAACTGCCATAGAAGTGAAAGGATCATGCTGGGAGTTGTAGTTTGAGTGCCAAAGGTTACTGTCCCCCGATATATGAGTATATCTGAGCATTTCCCCAATTGTTCTTTTTTATCAATACCATTACTTGCCAGGAAAGCTGGGTGACAACCAGTATGACCCATTACAGCACCTACAGGGGTTCCCATGCATCTTTCCCAGACTCCTAGTGTGCATGTACCTTTATCAGGATTACGTGCGGAAAATCCACACGCACACATGCACATAATGCAGATTTTTTTTTTTTCTGCACAGAAATTGACATTTATAATCCACAGGAAAGCAAATTTTTTTTTTTTTTTCGGGTGCAGATTTAAGAAGTTTTTTTAAATCTGCGCCCGAAAAAAAAAAAGTGCTTAAAAATCTGCATGAACATGTATGAAAGTTCCCAGAAGAAAAATCCAGATGGGTTTGCAAATTTCTCTGTAATTTTCCTAAGGGTGCATACACATGGTCAGGATTTATGGGCAAAAAAATCCACGCGGAAATCCGCTTATGAACGAAAATCCGCACTGATTTTGGTAGGGATTTCATACATGTACATATGGATTTTGCTGCAAATTTTGACAAATTTGCCATCCTGTCCTTATTGTAAAATCCGCACTACGGTTGAGTTTCCACACGGAAAAAAAAAAATCTGCATCATGTGCATGGAATATATAACTTCATGCTAATAGATTACAGAACGGTTTTTCTGCTATGTGGTCCTGATCGTCTAGAAAAGCAGAATGACGAGCTCTAAGCGGCCATATTGGATTCCACCCAACTTTCCAGTAAACAGATTGAACTGACAGACGCCTGAATAGACTTTATAAGTTGAGGTTTCTTATTTATTTCAGGGAGAAGTTCTCTTCAGTATGTAAATTGCACAATGGGTTAATGATGATTCTATATACCAGGGAAATAGTGTTACTGTATATAATATGTAATCTATGGTAGAGGGGTGCGAGGGAACCAATATCTATTTACTGGGAACCAATGGTTACCTGACTAGGTGACTGGTATATTCTGTATCAAGGTATCCCGACCTACGGCTTCCCAGCTGGCGCAAAACTACAATTCCCAGCATGGTCTGACAGTAAAGGAGTTGTAGTTTTGCAGCAGTCGTAAAGTGGCAGGATGGAGACGACTGCTCTGTGTATTTTGTCAGCCCCGACATCACACTCTGCTCTGTATCCATGTAATGTATGTAACATATCGAGATGTGTATACTGTCAGGAGGGTTCAGATATACCGCAGTGTACCCCGTCCACACCTAGCTGGGACCCAAGTTATTTCGGCCCATGCGCTGTACTAAGCTAAAATCCATTGGACTGTGTAATAAATGGAGCCAAAACGTAGCGTTACCCAACCCAGTGCCAACCAATATGGCTGCCGTTACAGGCCCCACATGGGCAGTCACCACCTTCAAGTCCTGAATGGCAGAAGTAAGATATATGACTAAGCAGATTATACTATTTAGGACTCTAGGAAAGCTGGGTAGCAACCCCAGAAACAATGATCTGCTTGCTTTGACATCTTTATTGTGGCGTCTGTCATCATAATGTCCCCGCAGATCAGATACAGTAAATGCTGTTTATCTGGTCCAAGCATTAATAGACTACATCACCCCCCAAAATTGTCCCCCCCAGTGTAGTCTCTCCACACAAATCATGTGCTGTCTTACATACCCTGTATGACAAGGATTTTCCATGTGCAATAAAAACAAAATATGCCAATTATTGTTTATTTTTTGTAATTTTATTGGGCGATTCCTGAAGACATAAGCCAAGGTTCTCTGCACGTTTATTCCTGCATTCCCCACTATGGCCACAAGGGGCTGTCGTTGTCCTGTGCTATCAGCATGGGCTAATAGTGTGCAGTGCTATAATTCTGCAGGTGACAGGAGGTGGGACCTGCAAACTACACCAGGGCTATAAGAATGGCTGCTGAGCCCAGGCAGGATTCACAATGAGGGATATCTCTGCCATTCTAGGTATCAGGTCCCTGTAAATGTCCATTAGATTTCATCCCATGTAAAATAGGGAGACCCTCTCGTGTTTGGACTTTTATGAGGCTGAGCTGCAGTACAGCCAATGGTCAAAAGTGGCGCTGTTTCTGGGAAAGAAGGAAAAAAAAGCAGATCCTTTTCTTTTACCATTGATGCTCTGTCCTTAGGATAGATCATCAATATATGCTTGGTGGGGGTCCGACACCTGGGACCCCACAGATCAGCTACTCACATTATATACATCATCATGTTACATACCTCCCGCCGACCAGGACAGGACCCAGAATCCGGGATGGTTGGGAGGTGTGACCTGACTTCTGCGTCTAGCAGATGGGTACAATGGTGACGCTTCCTGATTCGGCTCCTGTCTCTAGTTCCGGTGTCTTGGGAGCAATAGGTGCAACTGGTGACATCACTGAGGCCTCCAGGAGCAGAGACTGAAAGACAGCAGGGGAGCGGGGCCAGGTGAGCATTATTATACTGTGAGCACATGGGGGGGCAATATATACTGTGGGGGCAACTGGAGGAGGACATTATAATTTTGTTCTCGATCTCTTCTGGATATTGGGGGTTCCCATCAGTAAGACCTCTACTATTCAGTTTTATAACCTATGTAGACATTATGTTCATGATCTGAAGGTCTAACTTCACCCTGCCTTAAAAGGGTTTTATGGGGGAAGCAAAGCATATGTACTTTTTTCCACAAATAGCGCCACACCTGTCTAACAGGTTATGTCTGGTATTGCAGAGCATCATGATTCACTTCAATGGAGCCAAGACACAAGCCATGGACACGTGTGGCGCTGTTTCTCGGAGAAAGCAGTTATAAATCCTGGTACAACCTCTGTGGATATGACTAATGGTAGAATGAAGGTGTTAGAAGTAGGTTCTGCCTGGTGTGGATCCAGTAGGTGGCGCTGCCTTGGCCCCGGGCATGTTAGCTGAGCAGTCTGGTGGGGCCCATCACAGCTAACACACCCTCTGCCTTGGAGTTTGTTGTTGCTGCATGGTCCTAGTTAAGGTAGCTAAATATACCTCTCCTAAATACAACCCTAACCCGCCAAGGGGTGCTGCTTAATATTAACAGTCACAGGAGGCGCCACCTACTGGATCCAGGCCAGGGACAGCTACTTTTCACTACTCCATTCTATTATTTATTGTATGGATATGCCATAAATGTGGCCCCTCCTGAGGACTAGGGGTCCGGCTTCTCCTCTTCACAGCCCCCCAGTAGATGGAGATCCGCCATGCTTGCTCTGCTATTTTCATAACCTCCATAGATTTTAATGGAGAGGGCTACACAACCACAAACAGGGGTCACAGGACCCACATCTCCTATATATATGCCAATTCTATGTAAGATGGGAATACCCCTTTAAATTGCAATATAAGAACATGGGACTATATAATAGCTTAGTCATAGGTAGGGGAAATCATGTTAGGGGGCGCTATACCCCCTTAATCTTCCAGCCAGAACACATTTTGGGGGTAGACCCTGTCTTTTGCCGTACAAATGGCCTCCGTCCTGAGAAGCTGGGGGAGGGAGAGGTGGGATAAAGCCTGGTTTGCGGCTTTAGTGTCACTTTCAGTCTTTTGGGAAGGTTAAATGGCTGTTTAGAGCGCGGCATTGAAGGCCGAGCAGGGGGTGTATTGTGAAGGGCTTCTGCATTGTTGAGTCCTTTTCAATGGTTCCCTGAATAAGAATGCTCGGGGCCCCCACTCTTTCCTCCTCCCTCAGCCGGAACACAAGTGCTTGGTATGGGGGAGGCCTGGAGTTTCCTGCGGGTTGTGATGGTATTCACGGCCTCCATCGCTTCAGCTCCCTCTTTCTTTCTTTTCTGCAGTTTAACCCGGGCAGGGAGACTCACTGATCTCTGCTTGACACCCAATTACCACATGAATACACTGGAGTGGCTGAAAAAGGCCTCTCACTTTAGCTGACCCCCTCACTCCTTCTGCTGAGAGGCTGCGGATCAAACAAAGCTACTGCGGGCAGGCCTCCATTGTCACCCCTGCCGAGGGGTCCTCCTCTATTCCAGCACCCCATTGTCTGCTCTTTTATTAAATGCTTTCACTGCACAGGATGCAAACAGCTGTTCCAGGACGGCCCCCGTGCTTTATGCAGAATAAGCGGGCGCCCCCCTTCCTTCCTTACGACCACATGCCACAAAATCTCCCTCATTACCTACTAATGCCAACTTTTTGCCATTATTACTATAGGCCTCATGCCCACAGCCACATAGAAATAATCCGTTTCAGCGGGCACAGTACCCCTGCTGAGGTCCCATACGTGTCCTATATAGGTACCTATTGTCATATAGCAGTATAATAGAGGCATAAGATAACCTAGAAGTTTTTATTTTTCAGTATGAGGGTGGGTTTTTTGTATCACGTTTTCATCACTTTTTATTGGGGGATACAAGGTGATAAAACAAAGCAAAACAGGAATTGGGTTTTTTTTCTAGGTATGGGATAAATAACATAATATTTTAATAGTTTAGACATGGCAATAATAATTGTATATTTTTATTATTTGATAGTAAAAAAAAAAAAAAAAAAACTTTCATATTTAAAAAAAAAAAAAAAAAAAGCTTAAACTTTCATATTCTTGAGCCCACATAAGGTCTTAAACATGCAATTCCTTGTATAATGTAATATATCTCTACTGCAGTGTGTCATTCTGTAATAGAAGTACTAAGATGGCCCCGGCTGCCATGACAACTCTTTGGCATCCTATGATGAGGTGACCAAGTGAGCCCCCTCCATCTATGTGATCTCCTAGGCCCGGGCCATAGGAGATGAACACGCTGCAGAATGTCCTGCAAGTCACATAGTGCTGCTTGTTTAAAGGGGTTATGCCACCAAGAATATTTATAGTGTATGCATAGGATAGAGGATAGATAGCTGATCTGTAGGGGTCTCACCACTGAGACTCCCACTGATACTAAGAACAGGGGAGGGGGTGTTCTACCCCAGTTGTACATACAGCCTGACCAAAGCCAGGGTGGATGGTGCTCACATTCATTTTGATGGGAGTGTTGGAGATAACCAAGTGCCCGCTATCTCTGGTGCTCCCATTGCAGTGAATAAGAGCACCGTCCACCAAGTGTCACACCTACATTCACCCTGGCTGCGGTCAGGCTGAACGTACAACAGGGGTAGAACACCCCCTGTTCTTAGGATCAGTGGGGGTCTCAGCAGTCAGACCACTATTTATGCTAATATCCTAAATCTACAAACTGGACCCCCACCAAAACGAACATGTCAGAAGAGGAATCAGAATCCTGTAAAGGGGGTGATTCAAGCAACCAATTGCTTACAATGCAATTCTCCAATATATTAAAGAGACAGAATTGATGGTGCGGTTCCTCTGTCTAACCACTAGTCATTTCCATCACTGCGTATTCAGACAAACCATTTAATGGCCGTCGCCCTGCTACATTAAAATCAATTCATTTGAACTGAGCTATTCACATGACTGATTTTTTTGATGGCCTGTTGTAACGGACTATCCAAAAATAGGACATGTCCTATGTTTGCCCATTTTCATGGGTCTCTCAGTAGACTCAAGGAAAACAGGTGCCCCTCGTATGCCAAACAGCCATCGGTCATCTGAATACAGGCTGAAGCCCCACATTGCAAAAAAGCTGCTTTTTTGTTGCAGACTTTGCTGCATTTTTTTGAGCCAAAGCCAAGAATGGCTACAAAAGGAATAGGAAGTGTATAGCAAGTTCTTATACTTCTACCTTCTGCTCAATTCACTCCTGGCTTTGACTCAAAAAAACTGCAGCAAAATCTGCAACAAAAAAGCAGCTTTTCCGCAATGTGGGGCCTCGTCCTAAAGCTAGTCACTGACTGCCATAATAATAGCTTAGTACCAGCATATGGGGTGTACTTACCTTTGACACCTATGTGGCCCCTTGGGGAGACATTTAATAGGTACAATTACACTTATTACTTTACATTTATTAGGGTTTATTCAGATGATGCAGTCAGGCCGCGTTTCTTTTTTTTAACACATTATGCTGCACTTTTCGCAAAACTTTCCAACACTGCAGCATTTTGATGCAGTTTGCAGTTAAATAAAAAAAAAAAACTGTGAGCCCTAGGGCCTCTAACACTGTCCTAATCCTACTCACAAAAGTGAGGTTCTGTTGCAATGTATCAGGGTAGGATAAAGCTTTGCTCTCTGTGAGAACTGCCTACACTTCAATATTATTAGGGTCAGTGAACACATTCCAGATTTGCGGAGGATCTGCTAATATTACACCTCCAATGGAAGGGAATAGAGTATTTTAGGTCAGGGTTACATGGCAAATTTGGATGCGATTCCAGTCATGCAACCCAAGATCGCAGTGCTGCCCTGCAAATCCTTTACTAAAGTAACCCCGCATTCACACGTGAAAATCAAACCATGTGTTAGCTGGATTTACTGGCCTGCACCTTATACTGGGAGAGGGACTCCTAGCAGTATAGTTATCTAAGAGTGTGGGAGTCTCCTGCCTCCCAGCCACATACTGTCCCGTACTATAATTGGTATGGATTGCAGTATAGTTATCTATGAGGTTGGGAGTCTCTGCCTCCCAGCAATATACTGTCCCATGGTAATTACAGTACAGAACAGTATGTCGCTGGGGGGCAGGGACTCCTAGCCTCATAAATAACTATACTGCTATCCATACCATTTATAGCACGGGACAGTATAGGGAAAGCAGCGACTCCTAACATCATAGATACTGCTGTCTCCCCCCATACTCTTCAGCCTGGTAAATACGTCTGAAACTCATTCATGTAAATTCAGGGAAAGTGAATGGAGTTGCAGTGTGACCCGGAAATTGATGCAACTATGGCTTATGGTTGCAAAAAGGTCGAAAGAAGTGGCAGTCACAGCATCCTGGGTGCACAATGGGACTCTATTCACTTACATTACTCTCAGGGCGATCTTTGCTTATTGTTACAGTCACCATGTAGCCGTAGCGTTATACTCCATTTACATGCAGCAGGAATAACCATCAACTGCATGTGAATGACTCTGTTCATCCTTCTCAAGGACTTATTGACTTGGGTAATCCTAGTGTGGATCCGCCATAACAACTGCTGCACATCCATAGCAGAAATCCAGGTGTCTTTTAATACTTGATGGCAAATCTGCCACATGTGAACATACCTTACAGGACACAATGATCCTCCCATTCACAGACCGCAAGCAGAGATCCTGAAAAGAAAGTGAAAGACACAGTATATTAGAAAGTTGCAGATCTCTCATTATGCAATGGTTAAGCTTCATTTCCATAAGACTGGACAAATCCTTCAGGTTCCTGATACATCCCCTGAAGTGAGCAGCAGGTGCAGATGGCCAGCTCTTAAGTCTACAGGGTAATTCCTAAGCACTAAAAGACATCTATTTGTTCACTAATGATGCCATTGTCTCAGGGAAGGGATCAGCGAGCCTGTTGTAATGCAAAGTGCGGCCATTGTGCAGCATTCCTCTTGTTCCTGGCTGCCATCACTACTGTGTTGGGTGAAAGCCATTATCTTGACCCCTGCTCTCTTTTGCCTCCTTTTACAGTTTTCCTTTCAGTGATTTCCTCTGGATCAGAAATCCTTCCTCTTAGACTATACAACTGTTTTACGAGAGTGGCATTTTACCAATTTGTGACCATTTTATGGCACAAAAACTGGTGTAAAGTATTAATGAATCCCCTTGTAGTTGCTTTCTGCTATAAACATCACTACACCTGTCTAGGGGTTGTGCCTGGATGGAAGTGAATTGAGCTGAGCTGCAATACCACATACAAGCCATGGACAGATGTGGCGCTGGTTTTGTTAGAATGCAGCCATATTTTGTAGAACTTCTTTAGTGGGTGTCCGATCCTCTTGCCATATAGTGCACTAATAATACAGTGCTCATATAATACTGTCATTCTAGTCAGGCAAGAGTGCTGCAGTCCCCAAACTGGAGCAGCGCCACATATGTGAAGTGGACTTGCAATGTGCTAGCTGTGTCCCTTTTTCGTGACGTGACCCATGCCTATCTTACATGTACGGCCCAGTGAATGCGGAAGCAGACATTTTGCCCACTCCTCCAGGACTTTGGGAGTCACCCCTCTTTATGGGAGCTTCCTGGACATTCTGGAAGAGTCATAAAGTATGGCATATGTATGTGCGCCATGTGGATGGTGTGGCGGTGTGCATGCTCAGACCCCATTCCATTCACATTCATGAGACAGATGGAGAGTGAATGGAGAGAAGACCGTGCATGCACACCACGGCTCCAAAACGGATCCCTCATCCTATGTATAGGGCGGGGGTCAGCAACCTTCGGCACTCTAGCTGCTGGGTAACTACGACTCCCACCATGCTCCATTCACTTTCATGGGAGTTCAAAGAACAGCAGAGCAAGTAAGCATGGCACAAGCTCTTTATCATCCAGAAATCTGAGAAAGCTGGGTGACACCACCTATGGGCGCCATAATGGCCGCCACAATAGTGATCCCCAGCTTTTTACAAACGTACTGAAAAATGTTTGGACATTTAAAGGGTTCCTTGACCGTCAAGAGATGCAAAACTGTTACCATGGCAACCATGTGATGTTTGACGGCTCACCTGCAGAACAGGCTTTAGTTATCATTCAGTTGCTATAGCAACAATACTACCTGATCTGATACGAAAAAAAGCCGGCGACCCTTTATAAAGCCTCCACATGGGCGGTCACCCAGCTTTCCGATAATCCTGATTGGCAGATCCGCCTAGGACAGAAGCACAATTATTCAGATTTACTATTCAGGAGCCTGGAAAAGCTGAGTGACTGCACCATATTGGTTACCACCCAGCTTTCCCAGAGGTGACTATAAAACAACAGAACTGCTAACAAGCTGAGGTTATGGAAAAGCAAGCAGGGGAAACCATGAGGAGGGTGAGACAGAGGATGAGGCGCCCAGAACACCACTACACCGCACAACCTATGAATAATTCACGAATAATAGGTGAGAGAGCGATGAATAACTTATAAGGAACATTTCCTGAGGATCCCCAGCCAGTCTGCTTCACGTCACCATGACAACCGGCCGGGATAACAGCACTTCCGGTGCAGACAGCGGCGACTTCCGGGGGCTCCGGCAACATGGCGGCGCCCATGAATGTGCTGCTGGAGTTTGGGTGAGTCGCAAAATCGGCCGTTTGTTCTAATAGAAGGGGCTTGTAATGGGTGTGATGTGTAGGATCCTGCTACCCCCTGTGTGGTCACCAGGGAGATGTCATCATGGCCGCTCTGCAGGGGGAGACAGCCGCTACCATTCACTATACAGTAGGGGGACCTCCATGACATGAGGTATATGTGTGCATGCTCCCCCCACACTGCCACTCACTGGGGAACCCTTTTGCTGCCATGGTCATGTGACACTGGATGACAACAGGAAGTGGAGGGGACACCTTTTAAACCGATCACAAACCCAAAGAAGGGTTAAAGTAAAATTAGGCTGTGTTCACACCTGCGTCTCCATCAGTAGCATTGTAACATAGCAGCAACAGTATTACTATGTGATGACTGGTGACTGCTGCTATGTTAGAATGCTGCATGTAAATGGAGTATAACGCTACGGCTACATGGTGACTGTAACAATAAGCAAAGATCGCCCTGAGAGTAATGTAAGTGAATAGAGTCCCATTGTGCACCCAGGATGCTGTGACTGCCAAAGGGGACCTCTCCCCATCTCCAGCTCTTTGCATCTTTTCATAGGCGCCGCTCCTCTGATTCCGGAGCATTTGGATTTTTTTTTTCTCTAGCCCCCACCATTCTCAAGCAATCGTTTCTGTTAGATTTAGCATAATCATGCTGTCAGGTGGGAAGTTCCTGTCTGTTTTCTCCAGCCAAGGACCACCCACCTGACAGGAGAGGGAAAAATCATATATTGGGTGCTAAAACAAAAAGAACTAATAAGAGTGGTGTATGGTTCTCACCTCAGTAACTGTGCCCCCCCCAGGGTGCCTGCACAACCCCCAGAAGTACTACATGCATCCATTTCTTCCCCCTTGACTGAGCTTCCTTCTGACATCCACCTTATTGCATCTGGAATGTGTAACCCCCTGAGATCCCAGATGCCAAGATGCAAGGCAATAATTACACATCCTTAAAGAGGACCTTTCACCACCTCAAGTCCAGCTCCTTACATTAAGTAATAGTCTGCACCACTGATTCCGGCACATTGGAATTTTCTCTATAGCCCTCACTGTTCCTGAGCAATCAGTGCTGTCAGTTTTGGTCCCAGATATACTATTTAGTCTCTGTACTGTCATGAGGGCGGAGTCAGGCAGGAGCAGGCAAGAGGGGTGATTCTGAGCTCTGACACTGACTGCCTCTGATCGGAGCTCTGAATCACGTCCCCCTGCCTGACACTGCCCTTCTGACATTACAGAGCTTAAACAGAACATCAGGCACCAAAACTACTTGCATGTATTGCTCAAGAATGGTGGAGACTAGAGGGAAAACTCCAACTGTGCTGCAATCAGCAGATGTGGGGTATTACAGTGTGAACTGGTTCCAAAAATCCTGCCCGCTTTATATGTGACTACAGCTGTATGTTCTTTATAGATAGGAAAACCGTACGTACAACCGTTCTGGGCTGGGGCTCTGCAAATTGTAGCTATACACTGCAGTCATGGGGCCGGTCATGTCATCCCTGGCAGGCAGTCGGGTTGTGTTAGATACAGGGCATATGGGAGCTCATTGGCGTGATAGCGCCCCCTAGTTGTTATAGTTTGATGTCATTTTGTGAACAGTTGTCAGTCCTTTATCCCCATTTAAAGAACAATCCAATGTGTTCTTCCCAGAGCAGGGCCTTAGGGGGAGGAGCATGGCAAGAGGATTCAAAGAATAAGTGTCATGTCCCGCGCCTTTAGACCCTTCACCAGTCTTGTCCAAGACTTCATATTGATAAGCCTGTCCTTAGGTCATCAATATGAGACGTGAGAGGGTCCGACACCCGGCACCTCTACCATCCAGCTCATGTGCACTGTGTCCAGAGCTCCCCACTTCTGACTACTTACACTGATTGGTGAGGATCTGACACCCGGCACCTCTACTGTCCAGCTCATGTGCACTGTGTCCAGAGCTCCCCACTTCTGACTACTTACACTGATTGGTGAGGATCTGACACCCGGCACCTCTACTGTCCAGCTCATGTGCACTGTGTCCAGAGCTCCCCACTTCTGACTACTTACACTGATTGGTGAGGATCTGACACCCGGCACCGCCACTGATGTGCTGGGGGCTTGTCCAGGTTTTAGAATTTTGTACCCAGTCTTTAGGATAGGCCATAAATTTCTGACCAATAGGGCGTCAACAGCCTGACCCGAACCAGTCAACTGTACAGAGCCACTTCAGACACACGTACTATATGTAACACAAGGACATAAGTGGTTGACTCCATGCCCCGTAAATGGCTGGGAGCCGCTGCTGCAGCTCAGCTCCCATTGACATTAATGAGCTGCAGTACTCGTCCCCGACCACTATACAGGGAATGGAGCTATCTACTTCCAGCCCTGTATTGTGTATAGTACGGGTGTCAGAAGCGACCCTGTACAGCTGATCCGTGCAAGGGCAGGATGTCGAACCCCCCCCCACCCACCACCACCACCAATCAGATATTTAGGCTTCAAAATTCAAAAATTTGGACAACCTCTTCAATGTCCTGTCATGTGACTGGTCAGTATTAGCGACACAGACATTGAATAACACTGTATCCCCTCCCCCTCATGCTTGTACATGTGCACCAGTACAGTGATAGTTTATAATATTATATATAACAAATTGCTATACATGTATAGGACAGGATGAAAAAAATGGCGCAGGTCTTGCCCTAATAATCACAACGGGATTTTCTCGTCAAGATGGCACAGCCTGGTACCTGGCACCTTACTAGCAGGGCTGTGGCGTGAGAGGCCAAACCTCTGACTCCGACTCCTTCATAAATGGCTGCCAGCCGAGGTCACTCAGAAGCCGTAAAACTCCTCTAATTCATGGAAAAGTCACAGACTGATTCCTATGGAAGTAAATATAGAACAAACCACATCTAATTCATTATACAATAGTAATAATTCTGTAAATAATGAATCATTTTATTTTTCCAACTCTGACTCCACCCAAAATAGTTTTTTTTTGCACCGATTCTACCGTCCTGCCTGTTAGGGGTTGTATGCATGTATATATTATAGTATACTATTAGTAATAGTGTAGTATATATTATAGAATATTATATTATAGTATAATACTGTATATTATATTACTGTAAGTTCTAGTATAGTATGCTATATTATAGTATATCATATTATGGTATATTAATGTATATCATATTATAGTATAGTATATTAATGTATATCACTGTATTTTATTATAGTAAATTACTGTCTATTATAGTATATTACAATATAATATAGCACACTATATCATATAGTATATTACTATATATGAAATTACTGTTTAGTATATTATCATATATTATATAGCTGTATTAGCTTTTATATTATAGTATATCATATTATAGTACATTACTCTATATTATATAGCATATTACTGTCTATTATGGCATAGTATAATACAGTACTGTGTATTACAATAGTATGCTATATTATAGTATATTATTATATATTAAAATAACTGTTTAGTATATTACTGTATATTATAACGTATATACTGTATAGTATTGTTCACTACTGTATATTAAAGTGTATACTATATATAGTGTAGTATATATTACTATATATAATATACAGTAATGTTATCTTTGTACATTATAGTATTAATTTTTAGTAATAAATTACTTTATATTGTATATATTACTGTTTATTGTATATAATATATATATTACTATATATTATATTAGAATATTTTATAGTATATATTAGTATATTACAACATGTTCTAGACTAGTAGGTTATATTATATTACAGTATATTGTAGTATATATTATAGTGTGTTCTAGAATAGGTTATATTATATTACAGTACATTGTATTCTATATTATAGTATGTTCTAGAATAGTAGGTTATAATATATTACAGCATGTTGTAGTATTATAAATTATAGTAGGTTATATTATAGTATATTGTGTTATATATTATAGTATGTTCTAGAATAGTAGGTTATATTATATTACAGTATATTGTAGTGTTATATATTAGTAGTATATTACAGCGTGTTCTAGAATAGTAGGTTATATTATATTACAGTATATTATAACTTTATATATTATAGTAGTTTATAGAATAGTAGGTTATATTACAGTATATAGTAGTATTATATATTAGGTTATATTATATTACAGTATATATTATAGTAGATTATATTACAGTATATTGTAGTACATATTATAGTAGGTTATATTATAGTACAGTATATATTATAGTAGGTTATATTATATTACAGTATATTGTGTATATATATTATAGTAGGTTATATTATATTACAGTATATTGTAGTGTTATATATTACAGTATGTTCTAGAATAGTAGGTTTTATTATATTACTGTACATTATAGTATTATATATTAGTACATTACAGTATGTTCTAGAATAGTAGATTATTTTATATTATTATAACAATTTTTTCACTCTTTGACTTGAGTCCTTGCCCTGCCCTCGGCGTTCACCACTATATAATACCGCAGGTCGCTTTCTTCCTCCTCGCAGACAAAACTTGTTTCACTTTTCATTTGTACCCTAGAGAGGCTGACATAGAAATGGTAATGGGGGCCCGTGTCCTGCGGGAGCCTGCGGGGAATCCTTTGTCTGCGGCTGTCTCTGTTGTGGTACTTTGCTGGCTGTGTGTGCCACCCCCTCCTCTGTGCTCGCCGTGTCAGCATATCTCATGTTTTTATTATCTTATTTCAGAGGTGGCGCAGAGCTGCTGTTCCAGGGAATCAAGAAGCACCACGTGACCCTGCCCAGCCAAGCGGATCCATGTGAGTAACCCCCGGGTCATATACCATGATAAGTGCCAGGGCGGCTTATAAAACACTTTTGGGGCAGTGCCCGCTTCATGCCAAAGTTTTTGAATATAGGGCACACTACGTGGATCAGTGCTTATAAGGCGGGGACTGGCAACGGCATGTGACAAGTGATGTAAGCCAGCGCTGTGATGTCACATTCACTTGGAAGCCATGATGTCGGAGTTGGCATGGTGGACTATCCAGGAGAACCTGTCAGTAGTCTCTGTCGCCCCCCCAGGGTCTCCCCCTCGCCCGCCTATGTGGAATTTATTGTCAGGATACGGCATAATGTGGGGGTGGACTCTGGTGTCAGCCATTTAAACTCATTAGGATGCCGTTCACATGGAAGCTGATGCCAGCTGTTCCTCTGCCCCCCTCCTGCTAACTGACCGGCACTGTTTGCTCAGCGCTGAGCCCCCTGTGCGAAATTGCTTCTGAAAAGGACCACTTTCTGGTTAATTAAACAAAGAGTCAACACATCTGTGAAGTTTTCTGGCCGCCCTATTATCTGTATATTGATATCCCCCCCCCCTCCCCAATCCCACCCAGTGATCCGGCTTCTTAGATGACTACCTGGGTCTGTGCGAACACTAGACTGGCGGAGCCAAGGCATTCCCCCCCAAAAGTATTCCTAAAAATCATAGCACATTATTGGCAAAGTGTCACCACCAATATGGCCGCCATTACCATTTTCATCACCCAACTTTCCGAAATTTGCGCTGTGATGCGTAACTATAGTGCTGGCGGCGTAAGAAAGTCGATCCTATTTAGTTTCCTTATTGTGATTGAAAAAGAGCAATTCTCATTTCTCTTACCCAACTTTCTTAGTTTCCTGAATGGCAAAACTGCCTGGATACAGTAGTAGTGTCAGAACTGGGCCTATATACTCTTCCGCAGAAGCTTGAGTGACTGTCACTGTAGTGACAGCCATATTTTCTGTCACCCAGCTTTCCCAGGAAGAGATAACTAAAAGATGAATAGATTTTTTTTTTTTATTCCTTAAAGGGCAAGTCCAGTTCCATGGCTGGAGCTCTACTGTATTACGACATTGTAATAGCTCAGTGGTTACTTATTAGACGGGGGAGATGGCCCCTTCCCAGATTGGGAACAAAAGGAGAAGCGCGGTGATGCTGGGCTCTCCATGGTAACCCCTCTATACAATGGCTACCCTGGACCGAGAATGTGGGCGGGTGGGAACCAGGCAGAACTCTGTGACCCCCGAGTCAGGCTGATAAACGATCCTTCCTATCCCTGCGCCTGACCCTGCAATGACCAGCGCCGCTCTTCATCATACGTACAGCTCCCCGCCCACCCGCAGCGGGCGTCATCTCCAGTGCACCATATTGGGAAGGCGGGGGGGACGTTTCTGCCGGTGCGCTGATCCATGACATCTGAACCATGTGTGAAAGACTAATGGTGTCCTATATATTACACCTCACTAAATTGGTTTCTGCCAGCAGGTCCCCCCACCCCCTGCTTCACCATACACGCAACTTAATATTTCTCCGCCGACCTTCCTAATGGACCCCGACTCTCATTTCCAGATGGATCCATGGAAATGTTCCTTAGGCTGTGTTCACATCTGCGGTGTTCGTTTCCGTTGCTCTACTCCATGAGAATTGCTAATATTACGGGAGCACACTGACAGCAGACGCCATTGACATATTATGGTCCATCAGGCTCCAGCACTGATGTGAACACAGCCTTAAAGGGCCCCCCCAGAAAAAAAAAAAAAGATAATATACTGTATTTATCTATAAAATTCTGCTCGGGGGCCCGTTTGCTGGGCTCCGGTGGCCCCTGCTGCTGTGGGGTTTAGCTCCTGGTGTGATGACATCACATGATCATGGTGACCACAGGACTTTAGTTAACCATAGAAATCTTCCCCTGGCTGGCAGTGCTTGGTCATAAATTTCTTCTAGCCTGAACTGACTGATAACAGAGAACAATAGATGCTTTTACTGGTGCCTTAAATAGAGGTAAAATTGGCATTAGGTGTAGCCGTCCTGTACAGCATGGTGATCCTGAGCCCCCTGATTTAAAGGGGTTTTCCCATTAACATTCCCATGTTTAAATTTGTAGACAGTTAAAAATCAATTTTTGCAAATATAAATCATTTCAAAAAAATTCAGAGATTTACAAATTTCCTCTTAACATCTTTGTGGTGACATCTTCTTGATGTCACCAGTGGATACGACCATGAATACCGGAGCTTCCTATGGTCTCGGACTTGTTAGAACAGTATTGTGTCTGGGTTATCTTCTGGTACATGTAGTGCCCCTGCCTGATAACCTGTCCACAATAAGGACATCATGGCTGGGTGTCTGTCCCAGACCATAGAAGGTTCCTGCATTCATGGTCGTATCCATAGGCAGCTGATCAAGACAGAAGATGTCACCGCTAAGATGCTTAGCAAAATTACAAAAAAGTTTTAAAAATTAATTATTTATATTTGCAAAAATGACAACAAATTTACATATGGTTATGTTTATGGGAAAATCCTTGAAGAAAATTGGATTGAAGCAGTTGTGGAATATGGTTATGAGACGCCTCTCGCCGGTCAGGTTGGCAGCCGCCATCGCTTGCACATAACACACGTTTTAAGTAGACGTGTAGCGGTTTCCTCATTGGCCACCAGGTCTGTACGCACAGGGCAGAGTCCATGATGTAACTCTCTTCTGTTTCCTGTCAGGGCACATCAGGCAATTGCTGGTTTGGATAAAAGAGAATTTGCTGAAAGAACGCCCCGAGCTATTTATTCAGGGGGATACAGTGTGAGTATGGCCGATGCTCCTAGTTTTATATTCGCTGTTATCCTCTTATTTTCTGTCCACATAACAAACCTGTATAATGTGGTTATTAAAGCAAAACTGTACTATGCTACAATATCTCATGCAAACGGGTACAGGAAGCTGAGATATGGGGAGCTGGTGGATGGGAAGCTTACCCTACTAGACTTATACCGCTCCTATACTGAAAGTATATCACCGCTTACTGCAGTGTCCATGTCACAGATACAGGGACAGCTAAAGCTCTACAGTGACAAGATCCCACCAAACAGCACCCCATATCTCAGCTGCTAGAACCTCTGTATGTATGAGACTTATAAGGGGCTATGATATATCATAGGAGGAGAGAAGCTGAGCTCTGTGCTATATAGGGTTATATGATAGAGGGAGAGAGGAAGCTGAGCTCTGTGATATATAGGGTTATATGATAGAGGAGAGAAGCTGAGCGCTGTGATATATAGGTTATATGATAGAGGAGAGAAGCTGAGCTCTGTGATATATATAGGGTTATATGATAGAGGAGAGAAGCTGAGCTCTGTGATATATAGGGTTATATGATAGAGGAGAGAAGCTGAGCTCTGTGATATATAGGATTATAGGATAGAGGAGAGAAGCTGAGCTCTGTGATATATAGGGTTATATGATAGAGGAGAGAAGCTGAGCTCTGTGCTATATAGGGTTATATGATAGAGGAGAGAAGCTGAGCTCTGTGATATATAGGGTTATAGGATAGAGGAGAGAAGCTGAGCTCTGTGATATATAGGGTTATATGATAGAGGAGAGAAGCTGAGCTCTGTGATATATATAGGGTTATAGGATAGAGGAGAGAAGCTGAGCTCTGTGATATATAGGGTTATATAATAGCGGAGAGAAGCTGAGCTCTGGGATATATAGGGTTGGTTATGAGGATAGAGGAGAGAAGCTGAGCTCTGTGATATATGGGTATAGAGGGATGAGCTCTGTGATATATAGGATAGAGGAGAGAAGCTGAGCTCTGTTTTGGGTTTATGATGGGTGGCTTGTGTATAGGGTGTGGGGGAGGAGTTGATATATAGGGTTATAGGATAGAGGAGAGAAGCTGAGCTCTGTGATATATAGGGGGTGTTTATATGATAGAGGAGAGAAGCTGAGCTGTGTGATATATAGGGTTATATAATAGAGGAGAGAAGCTGAGCTCTGGAGGGAAGGAAGCTGAGCTCTGTGATATATAGGGTTATATGATAGAGGAGAGAAGCTGAGCTCTGTGATATATAGGTTATATGATAGAGGTGTGGAGAGAAGCTGAGCTGTGTGATATATAGGGTTATATGGGGGGGGGGGGGGAAGCTGAGCTCTGTGATATATAGGGTTATATGATAGAGGAGAGAAGCTGAGCTCTGTGATATATGGGTTATTGTGGGGGAGCTGGTGATATATAGGGTTATATGGTAGAGGAGAGAAGCTGAGCTCTGTGATATATAGGGTTATATGGTGGGAGAGAAGCTGAGCTCTGGATAGGGTAGAAGAGAGAGAAGATGAGCTCTGGGATATATAGGGTTATATGATAGGGGAGGGGAGGAGAGAAGCTGAGCTCTGGGATATATAGGGTTATATGGTAGAGGAGAGAAGCTGAGCTCTGTGATTATATAGGGTTATATGGTAGAGGAGAGAAGCTGAGCTCTGTGATATATAGGGTTATATGATAGAGGAGAGAAGCTGAGCTCTGTGATATATAGGGTTATATGATAGAGGAGAGAAGCTGAGCTCTGTGATATATAGGGTTATATGATAGAGGAGAGAAGCTGAGCTGTGTGATATATATAGGGTTATATGATAGAGGAGAGAAGCTGAGCTCTGTGATATATAGGGTTATATGATAAAGGGAGAGAAGCTGAGCTGTGTGATATATAGGGTTATATGATAAAGGGAGAGAAGCTGAGCCCTGTGATATATAGGGTTATATGATAGAGGAGAGAAGCTGAGCTTTGTGATATATAGGGTTATATGATAGAGGAGAGAAGCTGAGCTCTGTGATATATAGGGTTATATGATTTGGAGGAAAATTTCTGAGTAGAAAGTAAAGTACATCTGGACTCCTAGGAAAGAGTCCTGCTTGTCACACCCAGTGATTGACACTTCTGACAATTTCCCAGATCAGTCCTGTGACAATGCATTGGTGCGACCATTTTGGGTTTGATAAATGATGAGTCATTTCCACCATTTTGTATTGTCCGCTAATGTGACATGTTGTGACTGTGTTTCTGCTCTCCGCAGGCGGCCGGGTATCCTGGTGCTCATTAATGATGCTGACTGGGAGCTGATGGTAAGCGGGTAACAATGGTTTTCAGACCTTTCCCTGTCATTTCCACCTAAACGGAGTCCACATGATAAAGCCTCGTTGGGCCTTGCACTAATTTGCTTCATTAAAGAACTAATGTGAGTCCATGAATGCAGAGTAAGTGTCGGCTCTCCCCTGTGGCCTGGCGGCGGGCGGGACACTACAAGCACCCCCAGCTTGCTTCTCCATCTGGGTTACAGTGTATGTCAAGGCCAGGAAGGCCACCCATTGACTTACATTGTGAGCCACATAAGAAGGACACACAATGAGGGGCTTCACTTCCCCGCCCATGAAAACAAGTCCCATTAACAAAATGGTCGCTCCCTGGGTAGAGAGCCAACCTGTTTAATTAGTCTGCCTCATGAGCTACCAGCTGAATAGACCCCAGCTCAATTTAGCTACTTCGTTATGGGTAATTTTTACCCTTTTTGGGTTTTTTGTACATTGTTTAACTTTTTTTTTTTTTTTTTTTTGTGTGATTTGTATTTTATTTAAAGGGACCTGGAATCTGTATGAGGGACAACTCTGTAATAAAAACCCCATTCCAGATTAGCTTCTGAATAGAGATTGTGATGGTTGTAAAGGGGACTGTAAGAAGGTTAAAGGGGTTGTCTTCTAAAAACAGCGCCACACCTGCCCACAGGTTGTGCATAATATTGCAGATTTGCCTGATTCACTTTAATGGATCCAATCTGCAGTACTGGACACAAACCATGGATGGGTGTGGCGCTGTTTAATGTCATATGTATGGGGGCTCCTGGCTGTCCCCTGTTGATAGAGGATAAATGTCTGACCACTCCAGCTGTTGCTCCCATGACCACTGCATAGCGCTGTACTCTGGTGTCTCCATCAGTCTCATACAAATTAAAGGGGTTTTCCAGGCTAAATAATTGATGACCTATCCTTAGGATAGGTATCATTTAAAGATCAGCAGGGGTCTGACACCCAGGCCCCCGACTTGACTTACCAAATACTTACCCAGCATAGCGCCATACCTTGTATAGTCTGCACTTGGTATCACAGCTCAACCTATTCATTTGAATGGGACTGAGCTGCAATCAGGCCATGTGACCAATGAACGTGACATCACATGGCCAGTGAAACGGACGCAGCGATTAGGGAGTCACTTCCTACAGCTGATCGGTCGGGTCCCAGGTGTCTGGCCCTCGCAAATCTTCAATTGATGAACTATCCTTAAGTCCCGGAAAACCCCTGTAATAGCGCGGTGGTCATACATGTGTATTATGGCTCCATTCACACAGGTGACTTAAGGGGTCTCAGGGATTGGAGCCCCAGCAAACACTTATCTTGTATAGGTTATTAGTGGGAATATCCCTTCAAAGTTGCTCCTAGTCCTGATTCCAGAACTATATTCTAATACTAAGTACTGGGAGAGCTGGGTAACAGCCAGTATGGCTGTCACACATCTTTCCCAGTCTCCTGAGTGACAACACTTGCACGGACTGTAGAGATTTAGTGTTTAGTACTCTGTTATATAGCTCTGACATGGGGAAAGCTATTGGCATCCATAACATTGCTCTTGGAGATTGTCACTCAGCTTTCTATATAATCCGATATACGTTTCAGGGTCTATAGAAAGCTGGGTAGCCGTGCCTCTGTGCACTGTCATGGCTTCCATAGACTACCACATCATCTCTAGTGCCTCACGAGTCTTTCTGTATCATGTCTGCAGGGTGAGCTGGACTACAAGATTCAGGACCAAGACAACATTGTCTTCATCTCTACGTTACACGGCGGATAGAGGGAAGATCTGGTGATCTGGATGAAACCATTGAATCCATACAGGGGGAGGCCTTTGTATCTTCATCAGCCTTTATAAGTTAACATCCGTCTCCATGAAGTGGTACATACTGCGGATGACGTCTGCCGGGACTTATCTCATGTCACGTCTCCCAGCTAATAGGTTAGACCCATCTGCTCGGTGACATCTCTTATACCTGTGGCCTTATAAAACGTGCCGCTACATCCGGAGCATCCGAATCACAGATATTGTATGTCCGTCGTCTTATAATTAGGTTTTTTTTTTATTAAATATTCATCACTTCATCATTTTCTATGAAGTCTCTTGATGTTCATACATTACAATGAGTGGGAAACCATCCCCAGGCTCTTAAAGGACTATTTGGACCAAAGACACAGGATATCCCATATATTTGTATTGAGATATATCCTGGCCTTTGGTAAAAATACCCCTTTAAATGGTGACGGTTTTACTATGAAATTGAGGCAGCCATTTTGTGATTCGCTTGCGAACCGGTGATAAATGTGAAGCGTTGTGGGGGGGAAGGAATGACCTGAACTTGGCCGCCTTATGAGCCGCATGAATAGGTTATATGGTGCCAAGCACAAAATGGCTGCCTGGGAGACGTATAACCCAACCCTTTATGTTCTGCGACTGAATTAAGCTGCTGGTTGGCGGCAATCTGTGTACAAAAGGAAGAAAAATGGCTTTCCATCTGCTTTTTGTGAGCCTAGCCCCACGACGTGTCTTCCTCCACAGCAGCATTGTACTGCAGCAGAGACCTCTCCATGAGACCATGAGTGAAATGTGCTGTAATATCTTGATTTATTAAAGGGGCGGAAAAATAATCCGGTAAGCCGAGGGCGATGATTGCAGCGTCTTGTCTTTCTACTCGGCGGCCATCAAACGCACTGCTGCTCACCCCTGCCACTTAAGCACCTTACTGGGTTTTCAGGAGAGGGAATTTATGCTCTGCCAGTGAAACTCCACCTCCGTCCTAGCCCTGCGTGAGTCTCCCCGGCCGCCCCTGGTCCGGCCCCCTCACTGCTGCAGTGTTTGCTGTAACAGGGTAATAAAAAGAGCTCTCGGATCTCCTATCGATTCATTGGGATATGAAAGGTCCCCAGTGGATGACATTTCTCTGGCATTGCTATCTGCCGCAGCGTGAATCCACCAGCCCTGCAGACTACGAGGGGTTAATACGCGTATATCATAGGTGAATTAGAGTCGGCGCCTTTCGCAATAAAAAAAAAAAAAAAAAAAATCAGAGGCGCGGGTTATAATCGGCCAATGAGTCCCCATATTTTAAGGCATACAATACGCCAGTGTAGTAGGAGTGACATATGGTAGAGGACGTCAGGCGCTGTGTCATGTTAGGCAGGTGAACGCCTGGAGGGGGGGTGGGCTCATAATGGTATACTGCGGAAAAAATGTCAAATATATTTTTTTGAAAGTTTATTTTTTATTTTATTCATATTACATAAGCCATGAAAGAAAATGTATTATTCTGGAAAATAGTTAAAAATGATCTAATGGTAAAAATAGGGGGGGGGGGGGCACACACACACACACACACACACACACACATATATATTTAAAAATATATAATTTATAATGATAAATTATAAAAAAAATATAATGATAAATTATATATATAAAAAAGTGTGCATATATATAATGATAAATTAAAAATATATATAGTAATGAAAAAATATATAATGATAAATTAAAAAGTATATTTAAATATTTAATTTTTTTGTATGTAAAAAAACCTTTTAATTTAAAATTCAATTACAATTTTAAAAAAAAAAGTAAAAAAATAATGCAACAAAATGGCCGACGCACCCCCCAGTCCATCCCAGCCCAGTCTCTTTCTGTCGTTCGTCCACCATGTAGTCTTTCCGGCAGTAATAGATTTGATGTTCTTCAGGCACTCGGACCCCGTATAACATTCAGCTTTTCCCCCCTTCAGTGTTTTTTACTATCTGCCCTTTCTTACTTGTAAGAAAAAAAAAAAACCCTTGCCTTTTCTCGGTTAAATTACCGCTTACAGAGGCGTTTTTACGCAGAAGGTCATTTATCAATGTCTCGCCGGTTTGAGACGAGGTGATCTTGATAAATCTGTTTCAGTCGTGTTAAATTCAACTCAAACTGCTTGCAGCAAGGTGGGGGGGGGGCGCCGCCATGTTATCAGCGGGAAGACACCGATCTGTATGTGTGGCCTTACCGTGTACAGACTTCTGGTCGCTATACACAGTGTGAACGCGGCATTGTCTGGCCTGCACTGCAATATTGTCTTACAATGTGGAAGCCGTTAAATCTGACAGAAATGGCCCCGCTCGTACCTTCATATATCAGAGTACGGCGCATGTTCCCTTATAGCGTGCTTCATCACTGCCAGATGACAATGTCACCACGGCCTCCCTTTGTTCTCTCATATGAGGGGCACTAAAATCCAACGTTTTTTACTGTGAGGTGAGAGCCGCGTTCTCCGCTACCTGATCCAGTATATTCCAGTCATGGTGTATCAGTAGAAACCATCACGTACCACGCTGGAGAGGTATTGATTTTTTACAGCATAGCCGACATATCTACCGGCATCTCATCATTCACCTCATTTTGTTTTCCTTTTTTGTAATTTTTAAAAATATATTTTTTTAAATTTTTAACTATAAAAATGTCAGAAATGGAAAGAAATATAAAAATGAAATCACGTTAAAAATATAAAAATCAAGTTTAAAAAAAAGGTCATTGTTGAGTAAATTTTTGTCTTTTTTTTTTTTTTTTTATTGTCGTTTAGTACAATTTTTTTTCCCTCAGATTCCTCACAAATTACACATTACTCGTACACATAAAAATGTATAAAATTCACACATATTTGCTTTTTTTTTCTCTGTGGATTATTTTTTTGTAAGTAATATTATATACGGTTAAACCTCTCCTCAAAAAATGAGAGAAGACCCAAAAAATAAATAATGACATATATTTAGATAGAATTATATAATTTTATTTTTTTTTCTTTTTATGTCCTTTCAGCCAATATGGTGGACAGTTGATGTTTGTGTCTACACTAGTTACTATATATTATCTCCTTTTATACCTGCTCACCCACTGATGAAGTGTCTACACAGAAATGTAAATTTCGGATCGATTCCTGGAGGTAAGTGGAAGCCGGCGATGGCCACATGGTTGTACATTGGGTAGCCATTTTGTGACTTGTGGTAAAATGTTTGACCTTTTACCTTCAGGACAATTTCCTGACTTCTCCCTTTTTGGACCATTTATAACACTGGTCTTCAACCTGTGACTCACCAGATGTTCCGAAACTACAACTCCCAGTGAGTCAGGACATACTGGGAGTCATAGATCCACCATAGAGGTCCATAGGCTGGAAATCGATGATCTCAGACATACCTTTCACAAAATTATGAGTCTTCTTTTATCTGAAGTGTTGACATCTTTGATATATATGGGGTGCTAGTGGATACAGAGGTGTGTAAAAGTTTTAGGAGGGTGTGCGCGGTGGGGGATGCTGCAAAGGAAGAAATAGAAATATTAATAGTTTATTATTTGTCAATGAACAAAATGAAGAAAAGAGAAATGTAAATCCCATCAATATTTGGTGTGGCCTTTGCCCTTTGGAGGAGGAGCCCTGGAAGTGATGATATGGTCCGCACAGATATAGCCCTGAACTCAACATGATCCAATCTGTCTGGGATGATATGAAGAAAAAGGTTTGGACTAAGCCTGCATCCACAGAAGATCTGTGCTTAGTTCTCCAAGATGGCGGGAACATCCTCCCTGCCCAGTTCTGCCAAAAACTGTCTGCAAGTACCGAGAAGAAGAAAGCAAAGGGCAAAGGTCACACCAAATATTGATGGGATTTACATTTCTCTTTTCTTCATTCACTTCATTTTGTTCATTGATGGAAATAAACTATTAACCCTTCTATTTCTGAAAGCATTCTTACTGTGCAGCATTTCCCCCCCCCCCCACACACACACACACACACACACACACACACACACACATACACACATGCCTAAAACTTTTGCACATTGCTGTACAATTGATGCACTGCATGGTCACCACTGTGGTCGCCATTATAGGTCTCCAGCCCAGCTATAGGGATGACCAGTGCTTTGTAACTGTGACATGTCCCTATATACATAGTAGTCCGGGGCTACTCTGCCACGTACACTGCGCTATTGATTTAACTATTGAGCTACAGCTGCAGTCTAAGTGAATGCATTGAGATGTCGGCAATCTCGTGGCCTGCAGCTGTCACTTGATAGTTAAAATCAATCGGTAGCGCTGCAGTGTAGCCCAGGCCTTACCAGTATGCATCATGTATACGGACACAGTGTGGGACTGGTGCTATAGGGTAAGATGGCTGTAGGGACCAGGAAACGCTTTGAGATCACAAAATAGACACGTCCACATGCGACCCCATCTCTTGTGACTACTAATGCTAAATCTAATTTCTTGGATCTTTCTTCCACCTCCGAGGATGCTGTATAATGGCTACTCGTTATAATAGATGGCGTAGACGGCGGCCAAAATGTACTCATGTGATTGGATGACTTTATTGCATTGTCTGACAGCTATTTTGTCAATAATATGTTAAGAGTTTAGAAAAACCATAGCAGAAACAGCGCCCCTCTTGACCACAGGCTGTGAGGAGTATTGCAGCTCAGCCAAATTCAAATGAATGAGACTGAGCTACATTACCAGCTGACTGACAAGCGTGGCCCTTATGATGGAGTTTTCTGAGCCGCTGCTTACTCATGGTAGCCATAAACGTAAATCGTCTATAAGGCAGATTTATCAACACGGTCTGAAACAGTGAATGTCCTTTATTAG
This sequence comes from Leptodactylus fallax, assembly GCA_947044405.1. NCBI lineage: Eukaryota > Metazoa > Chordata > Amphibia > Anura > Leptodactylidae > Leptodactylus > Leptodactylus fallax. The sequence continues at coordinate 3,941,084 of CAMRHE010000121.1, read as the reverse complement.
CACAGCAACCAATCACAATGCAGCTTTTATTTTCCCAGAGCAGAATATAAAATGAAAGCTGCGCTGTGATTGGTTGCTATGGGCTACAAAGTCAGTTGTATTCATCTTGCCGTGTCCGTTTTTCATACACAAGGGGCGTGTCATTGTTGCTTATAATGACCAATCTGAATCCACATTTCATTTGTGAAAGCTGCGTAATGATTGGTTGCTATGGGCAACTCTGCTATCTCTTCTCGGGCTTCTATAGCTGCTGCCTCGTGACCTGAGGTCCATCTAATAACTAGTGCAGTCCATCGCAACCAATCCCATCGCTTCTTTCATTTACTAACCTGTACTGAAGAAAGAAAGTTTCTGTCTGGTTGTTATGGGCCATACCTGACCCCATGGGGAGACTTTTATAAAATTGTACATTGCAACCAATCACAGCGCAGCTTTAATTTCTTGTAGTGCTCTTTGAAAAATGAGAGCTGCGCTGTGATTGGTTGCAATGGGAAACGAGGACAGTTTTCATAAATCTACCCCTCAGGGGGAGATTTATTAGGCCTTGTTTGGCAGGTTTCTGGTGTACAAGGCATTAAGAAGCCACAAATGTTTGCACAGATTGTTTTTTTGCACAAAAATTTGTGAATTTTGTGCTGCCCCCGCCACTTTCCTGGAATGGTGGGGTGTGACGTGGGAGCTGCACTACATTTATTGTCATTTACATCAGTTTAGTGGCATAAATGATCCTGGAAATCTACACTAGCCGTAACCTATAACTGGTGCAGGCGAATGGCCCAGTGGACAGTGACCCCGATTTATGAAGAAGTGCACCCTCTGCCAGTGCCGGGAATGTGACGACTGGCGTCAAGTCAGCATCATAAATCTCCCCCAATTTCTGTAGTGGGTTTTATACAAAATTCAATGCAGATACATATATAGCTATGTATAAAATGTGTGTATGTAATATATAATATTAATATACACACACAGACATATACAGTGTGTGTGTATATAAATATATATTTGTGTGTGCGTGTAATAAAAAAAAAAAATAATATATATATATATATATATATATATATACACACACACAAACACATATTATGTATACACATATATTCTGTGTGTGTGTGTGTGTGTGTGTGTATATATATATATATATGGTGTGTATGGACAATCTAAAACCGTCATTGTCACGCGGTTATTACAGAGCACATGACGCCTGTGAATGTGGTCCTAGCTTTGGTGATATCCACCATTATTTAATCTCTGGGTTATTTTCTTTGCAGTTTTATTATACTTTACTATCTATGTATTATTATAACTAACACACACACATATATATATATATATATATATATATATATATATATATATATAAAAAATTATGGGGATCCAGAGGGCAGCCATTGCTTATCTATGCTATCGGCATCTCCCATTTACACTTATGGCACAGGCTTTGTCATGTGACATTTATTTTAACTATTGGTTATTGTCAATTGCAACCCCTTTTCTACAGGTCATTCATGTGCGTAACGTTTGTCTCTAGATGTGGTGGTAATAAATATGGTGGTGAGTAAATCCTGCCTTTCCCTTTAATCGACTACACTGTGTAATAGTATATTGTATGTGGTATAATGGTGTGGCCGGGGTGACCTGTACATTCACTGGGGCAGATTTATTAAACTGTCTAAATGGGGAAAAAAAGTCTTAGTTGCCTATAGCAACCAATCACAGCGCAGCTTTCATTTTTAAAAGCAGGATATGAAATGAAAGTTGTGCTGTGATTGGTTGCTATTGGCAACTAAGACAGTTTTAATAAATCTGCCTTGTTGTGTGATGTCATGGTGACATCGTCAACGTATGGTTGCATACAGTCGCCCGCCATATTTGGTGTTATAATTATTATAACCCTGCACAGCCATAGGGCATTATGATTATAACCATAGATGAACCCTTTAGTAGATACTTATCCAGTGACACATGGCTACTAAGCTAGTGACAGTGAGATCAGCACAGCCAAGTACAATTTGCACTATATGTAACTCCAGTGTGTTATTACATTGAGAAATCCTTATTTTCATGTATCCAAAGACAGATTTCTTAATAACATACACTGTGTATACATACATGGTAAAAAAAAAAAATCAACGCTAAAATATGTAACAAACTACATTAATACCCTAAATAAAAGAGGGTGACGAACAAAATGCCATTGAGACTTAATGCCCTAAATGCAAGAGGGTGACGGACAGAAAGGCAATGAGACTTAATGCCCTAAATGCAAGGGGGTGATGGACAGAATGGCAATGAGAATACCTTAAATGCTAGAGGGTGAATGATAGAATGCAGATATAAAATAAACATATGAAAGTAAAATTTGTTATTAAAAAAAAATAAATAAAAAATAATTACAAATCACATTAAATAGTACAAAAATACAGAAAATAGAATTGTCATGTTAACGCTGTTATGTCCTCCTATATTCTAGAAAGGTAATTGAATAGCATCGGTTATTCCGGCCTGGCCTGGCAAAATGAACTCAGTAGGTTAATAAGTGGTGGCATCATGAGTATACAAAGGTCAGTATGGAAACAGTCAGCATTGCTAACATTACACTTGCACAGATAAATCCAGTATATGTAAATGCTATGCACTTTTCTGGTGGATGGGCAGGTGTGATGCCCTAACCGTGCAGTATTTAGGCCTGTCCTACCATAATGCCTGCGTGTTAGGTGAGCCTGACTGCTGCCTGTATCTGCCAGTTGTTATTGCTGCCTCCTGACAGTGACTGACATATAGCCTTAGGTCAGTATGTGGGGGATTTGATCAGCATTTTACACCATATATCGCTATGTTATGCTCACACACCATGTAGGAATCATTATAAGCAAAGCGGTAGGATGACGCAGTGCTTACGGACGTGTGGCGGGGATATTCGGGCGTCCTATGTATAGGGTGACATTGATTGATTGGGTGCACAGATATATCATGTCAGTGTGTTGTAGGTGTGGCAGCCTTGGCGAATTACTATAGAATTATTGATGATGGTGAAATGACAAAGTGAACGGAGGGTGTTCATGGGTTATCCTGTAGGTAATATAATATTTTTAATTAAAATAATACACTTGAGGATTGGGGAAGTGACGCAGTGTTAGACGCCGGTGTCAGCGACCGATGGTATATCAATGAAGGCAAAATGGCGCAATGCCTAAAACGTGTGAGAGGCGGTGCAGAGCGTGTGACAGCGAGATATCCATGTTGTATAAGGGGCATGGTAATGGCACTGGGGCCCACACTCGGCAATCACATGACCCGGTGTCATACACAATACAGTGATACACAAAGGCTCACATCTTTTGTTGGCAATGACTGGTGAATTGACAGGTTTGTGACGGCACATTTGGTGCAATGGGGTGAATCGACAGGGTTACAAAAATAACCTAAAAATCGTATAATCTATGTATAAAATGCACACTGCAGCGTATACCTAATCCATAAACATGCACATCCAGTGGCAAACACAATATCCATGGTGATTTTACCCTCGTGGGAGGGGAGTTACGGAGAAGGGGTTAGGGTTAGATTTGGGATTAGGCCTTTTTGTAAGGCCTGAATGAATACGAGCCCTGGATCCTCGCAGCAGATATTAGCTAGCACATGTGAGTGTTGTGTGCAGACATACTTATGTGATTCCTATAGAAATGGAGGATATTTGTGCTTCAAAGAGGACAAAATTCACTAACCAATACAGATATGCCAAATGAAATTACCCTACCCTTATATATATTTTTTAGCATTTAGAGAATAATATATAATAATTAATTTATAATATTTAAGCATATATTTAATTATATATATTATTCTCTATTTCTGTATCCCCTGCAAACTGCCTCAAAATCCTCTCCACACAAATCATTGGCAAAGTTGTAAAAAAAAAAAAAAAAAAATCCAGAATTTCCCATCAGCCATTACAATAAAATAAATTAATGCAGAATGATTGGTCGGATTTATGGCGGGATTTGGGATCACAAAACAGAATAAAATGACTGCCCCTTTAAAAAAACAAATGAATAAAGTTGTCTTTGTTTTCCCACTTCAAGATAAAATTAGTTTTTTTTGGGGGGTGTCTAGTAATAGGTCGATGTATTTTACAGAGATTTTCATGATGTATAAAATATCTGCTCTTACAAGCTTGTGCATATTTGTTCATTTTTGTTTACGTAGATTTTTTTGAACACAAGCAAATATTTTTTATATCATTTTATAATTATATTTTATACAAACAAAAAAAAAAATTAGATCATAAAAAGAAATGGTTTAACTAATTCTGAAGAATAGAACAAAATATTGTGCAGAATTTCTTTATTTTTCTTATCCCCGTGCATTAATGTTCTACTAAAGAACTAGGTTTGACAAAAAAAAATTAAACAAAAATGTAAATTCCTGTTATGAAGAAAAATATATCGTAAAGAAAAAAAAATATACAGCAATATACAGGATCATTGACATACCAATATGAACAGGGACAAAGTCTGTAAAATTAATTTTTCTGAAAAAAAAAAAAATATATACAAGATAAAATAAATAATTGTACCAAGATGAAGTGATAGAATTTGAGTGACTCAGAAGTTTGATCCATACAGTGCCGGTCCTGAAGCTCTAGACTTCTAGCCACAGATGTCCAGACACAATTCTTGGCTGGGAATCTCTATTGAAACAAGAATTGCGTTTGGACAATCAGTAGCGAGCGCCCTGTGTGTCCAGCTGTGTCCGTAGCGTCTTGATCTCCCCCAGACCCTGCCCTCCGCCCCCTTCCACAGGGGGTTCCCCCACAAAGCATATAGTCACCCCTTCATCATAACGCAGCTTGGGCAATGTACACACACAGCATGAGCCCCGTATACTCACTAATTATAGCTCACAGTCTGCTCTTTTAACCCTTCTATTACTAGATGAAATCAGCCTGGAATAGCAATTCGGTTGGAAGGTTAATGGCCATGCAATTCGCTGCAAGCAAACAAAAATATCTTGCCTCGTAACCTTTTTGTAATTTAAAAAAATTCAAATTTTGTAAAAAACTAAATTCCAATTTTTTATAATTCCTTTAAAGTATTTTAAATATTTTCTAACATCATTTCCAATCCGTTCCTTCACTCCCCCCACTGCGAAGATCTCACGAATCTTGCCCCCCCCCCCCCTCCGCGGCACCTCCTCCCCCTTCCAGATCCCTAGATCTTGATTGCAAAATGAAATATGAATGCAGCAAGAAGGAACTGAGACCTGCGGAAAACACAGCACTTCCCACCTACCCCCTCCAGGGGCACTTCCTGGGACACCCAGCTTTCTCTTCATTCCAGAAAAAAAAAAAAAAATCACCCCACCTTCCTTATATCATGTGAATCTGAAATGCAAGAAAACAACGGGAAAAAAAAAAAAACATCTCCTGCAACCCAAACCCACAACACGTAAAGCGTACAGCATAACCTACACATTATATACATCTTGAAGACCTCTCCTTGTCGCGGGACCAATTATACCTCAAAACAAAAAATTCAAAAACATTCAGAATAAATTCTATCCTTGAGGAGTAGTTTAAATAAATCTAAGTTGTTTTTTTTTTGTTTTTCTCCTATCCCTAGAACCATCTCACCCAGTCATTGAGGAACATGGAGTAAGGTAGGATGAACATGATCTGTTTGTCCACGATGGAATGGATGGACAGATGTTTGGTTCTGCACCTGTTACCCTTGAGTGTTTAGAAGAGTAGGCTTCCCCAAAAAAAATGTTTTTGAAAAAAAAATTGCAGATCCACACTGGGTACCTGGAAGCATATAAGGGGGGTGGCAGGATGACTCCTTCAGAGGTCCACCCCAAGGAATCCTCTGCTGGATGTTTTGTAGGGTTTGGCTTGTGGTCTTCGTTTTTTTCCATGTAATGTCGCTCCGTCCGCCCAGTTAGAGATGAAATAAAGAAGAGGAAATAGTGAAAGGCGTCGTAGGTTAATGTCACTGCTCCGTCCATCCGCTCTGGAGACCTCGTCTTGAGCTTTGCTGGATGTCTCTGATGCTCTGTTGGGTCCTTGAAGGCTTTTTTACTTCAGTCACACAACAATGAGTGTGTTGCAGAGGAGGGATAGAAAAGAATGGGGCAGGCCTTCAGTTGGTACTGAATTTGAATAACACCACAGGATGATAAATGGTCATTGTGTTTTTAGAGTAATGAATCTCTACTGTCTCCATAGCAGAGAAGCAGCAGCTGCAATCTGGAGCCTGCCACCTCTTAAAGGCATCTCCCCCCACCCCACAAAAAACTGAAAAAATCTTAACTCAAGAACCTGCAAACACCCCCCCCCCCCCTTTTCCTTCCTCCTTTCACTTCACCACCTCCTCGAACCCTCCCATACTACTTACATATAAGCCCTTGATCCTAAGCGGAGCGTTTCTCCGATGGAATTGAGATTTGGAAAACTAGTAGAGGAATTTACTGTGGCCAATGGATGAGATAGTTAAGGGGGCAATATCACCGCTGGCTGGTTAACTGGTTAGGTGTCAAAGGGGCATCGATGACATTGAGGCCTTAGATATCGGCATGAAGGGCCACCCCCCTACTCAAATATATGTTTTTGAAGCAGGTGCTTAGGGTTTTTTTTGTCTATGGAGGAGTCACCGCTACTAGTCCTGAGATACTAAATCAGTGCTGCTGAGGACAATGCCTGGAGGATGCTGAGACTACAGTGGAGGGCTGAATAAAAATATGGATAGATATTATTAGAACAGTAGAAAAAGTTCTACTAAAATTTAGAGGCCTCTAAAAAAAAAAAAAAAAAAAAAAAATTGACAAAACCTTTAAAAAAAAATAAAAAACATTTTAAAATTGGACAATAATAAAATGGTAAAAATGAATTAAAATTGTTAAAAATAAAAAAAAATTGGGGCACAAAATTGACTAGCGGTAAAAAGGTTTCTATGTGTCTAAAAAATAGATAAACCCTTTAATTAAAAGGGTTTAAAAAATTGGGGTGAAAATTGGGGCAAAGAAAAAAAAATTGGGACGCAAAATTAAAATTTAAAAAAAAAAAATTGAAATAATAATAAAAAAAACAACTAAATATGACGGGGCTAATGATCAACTTTTTTGAGACTGACTTCTTCACCCCAAGTTTCCACATGGATTTATGCTAATGCTGGTAGGTAATGACATCTGCCCATTGTGCCGCACCATCCAGCTCTTGATAAGCACTAAATAATAATGCCATACAAAGCCAACAGCTACTGCTGCTCTGTGTTCTTTATATGACCCTGTTCTCTTAGAATTATTTCTGCTCCCTTCTGGAATTAAAGGCTGCCTAGAGGAGGGGACATTTTCTCTCTCAGCTTCTCATTATTTGGGAAATTGATGGATTGTCTTCCTTGTGTTGCAAATTTTCCCTCTTTTTTTTTTTTTTTATTCTCCTTTTCTCTTTCAGGCCCTGCTCACCCTCTGTTATCCAGTCAAACCCTTTCACTTCCAGAAGGGATTTCCAACGGGTTTTGGTAAAAATTTTAAGTTCACCGCCCATTCCATAAATTCGAGATTCTAGTAAGAGCATCGATGGTGGCGTGGTGGATGGTGGAGGCCATGTTGGAACACATGGCCATTTTTGCCCTAACAGCTGTCACTCGGCCGCATGATGTAATCTTCCTAAAAGACCCATTGGGCAAAACTGACCATTGAGTCACTTGTCACTCCTAGGAGGCACGGCAAAGTAGTGGAGGCCATATTTTATACACCAGATGCTCCAGTAAGGAATATTCACATATATCACCCAGGATAGCATCATTCATGGTGTGCAACAGCAGCAAACAAAAGAAATGTCCGCAGATCAAATTGAATATCTGATGAACCGAAATTTATCGTGGTTTTCCGGCAAAAATTTTTGATTGAAAGTATCCTGCAAGTTGTAGAAAAAAACAAAACATTCTCTTCAATCCCCCAGTACTGCAGTACTGACACTGGCCGGTCTCCATTGGTCTGTACTTCCTGGTGTCTCCTGACACACAGGAAGTGCCTGTTCAGCCAATCACTGGCTGAGCAGCATTGGCGGGTACTGGTGAGAGGTAACTATGGGTACAACATGCTTTAATCATGTATATATATTTTTACTGTAGGGCTATTGATGGCCACATGCTGCATATGGTACATGGGTTGCGACTGGTCCTGAAGCTAAGTCCCATGCAAGTGGACCAGATTGTTGGTAAAATAAAGGTAATATTTTCCAATTTACCGTTTTTACACCTCAATTCAGTGATGAATTACTGATCTACTATGGAGGACTCCACTTATATGCCTGCAAAACCCATCAAACCCTGTTCAGTGATTATTAGGCTATAACAATGACGCCATACAGTGCTATATTGTATGATAATGGTAGTATTATTATGCACTGTGTGGGGGTATTATAGCAATGTATGGAGTTATTTTGTGATATTGTATAAAATTGGTGGTATTTTTATGTGCTGTATGGTGGTATTTATATTATGTTCAGTATGGAGGTAACATTTGAACATATATATTAATGGTAGTATTATTTATCCCTGTATGGCAGTATTATTGGTACTTGGTAGGATACAGTTATTTGACCCCTGTATGGCACTATTATTTATGCACTTTATGACTGTATTATAGTCACCTTGTAAGACACAGTTATTTGACCACTGTATGATGCTATTATTTTTACATTTTATAGTCTTATTATTGTCACTTGGAAGGACACAATCATTTGACGCCTGTATAGTGCTATTTTTTATGCACTTTAGGACAATATTAATGTCACTTGGTAGTATAAAGTTATTTGACCACTGTATGATGCTATTATTTTTACACTTTATGGTGCTATTATTATCACTATGTAGGATACAGTTATTTGACCACTGTATGAAGCTATTATTTATGCACTTTATGACACTATTATTGTTCATTGGTAGGATACAGTTATTTGACCACTGTATGGTACTAGTATTTATGCATTTTATGGCAGTATTATTTTTACTTGGTAGTACCCAGATATTTGACCACTGTATGGCACTATTATTTATGCACTTTATAGCTGTATTATATGGTGTGGTTATTTATGCACCTTTTAGTGGTTTTGTTTTGGTACTGTATGGTGTTCTGTACTGTATAAGACAATCCCAGCTCTACATATCCCAACTGCTTACTGCAGATGTGCCAGAAGCCAAAATTCTCAAGAAGACCTCCTCACAAATTTGTATGGTATACAGTATATGTATGTGTTACAATTCTGCATCGTAGATATATATCAGCTCACTGAAGCATTAGAGCTTCTAGATAAGATCAGAAGGTGAGGATTAGCATCCCCTATGTAGATTGCAAGCTCTTGTAGCCACATAGCCATCCTTTCTTCAGGATTTTGCAGCTATAGTATCCACGTTGTTCTCTAGGGTTTTCTATGGAACTGCAAAATCTATGCTCTCCGGCTGCAGCTAGGGACAATATTATCATGTAAAGCACAGACATTAATTCACACTTGTGTCTACCACTTGGTAACTTCCACCGCCGATGACAAAGCAGTATATAGTAAATGGCTATATGTATACAGGCACAGCTGTGCGAATGGACACACACCGCCTTACACAGTGACCCATGGTGCACGTACACTGGGCTCTCCGCACAGACACTGCGGCCTTTTCAGGCGGGGGGTGGTAACCCTTGCAAACAGATAAATAATCCACATTGTCTTCAAGCAATGAATATTATTGACTTTTTAACACAACAGCTGCAGAAGGCAGCGGCGTATAGAGCCTGCGCAAGAGCGGGGACATGATGGCAGGAGCCGGAGCTATACCAATAATCCACATATGCCGTTATCGTAGATTATTAATTTTAGATTTTTTTTTTTTTTAATAAGACTAGAATATATGGCAATGTGATCACAGATCAAGATGCAGATTTGCTTACCGACTGTAGGCAGTTGCAGAATTCCCTGTATGCATAGCAAGGATATTGGGGTCTTTGCAGATCTCCCTTCTTCTGGGGGTTAAATGGGGGGCTCCAATATGTCTTAAGTATATTGCCGTCTTCCAGGCAGGCAGCTGCTTCCCTTTCAGGAATATGCCTGCTCCCGAGACCTCCAGCAAACAGCAGAGGCCAGCTAGACATTTCTCCTGGGATATGCCCCCTTCCTCTATGGGCATGTGCAGATGGCGGTTTTTGCCGCCGGAAAAATCCGTGGCTGAAAAACTAAGCTGACCTTTGGCTCTCGGATATGGATTAGCGGTTTGATGTGCCATGGATGCACACAGAGACATGCCGTGACCCAGCTTCCATGTCAGAAATTGACATGTCTATTCTTTCTTTTCCATGATTTAGATTTCATACAGTATCTATGCCATATCTTTCGTAACAACATCATATCCATGCCGTATCTTCCGTGGTGATGATGTCATATCTATGCTGTATCTTCTGTGTGATGATATCATATCTATGCCGTATCTTTCGTGGCAATGATATATTATCCATATCGTATCTTCCCTGGTAATATCATCATATCCATGCCGTATATTCCATGGCGGTAATATCATATCCAGGCCATATCTTCCATGGCAGTAATATCATATCCAAGCCGTATCTTCCATGGTGATATCATGTCCATGTCCTATCTTATTTGACAATGACATCATATTCATGCCGTATCTTCTGTGGTGACATCATCATATCCATGCGATATCTTCCATGGTGATATAATGTCCTTCCATGACAATGATATCATATCCATGCCGTATCTTCTGTGATGAAGATTTACTATGTTTGCTGTATCTCCTGAGATAATTATATCATATTCATGTTGTATCTTCTGTAAAAACAACATCATATCCAGGTCGTATCTTCCATGGTGATATCATGTCCATGCTGTATCTTACATGACAATGATATCATATTTATGCCATATCATCTGTGACATCATCATATCCATGCCATATCTTCTGTGACATCATCATATCCATGCTGTATCTTCTGTGGCGACATCATCATATCCATGCTTTATCTTCCATGATGATTTACTATCTATGCTGTATCTTCTGTAAGAACATCATATCCAGGCCATATCTTCCGTGACAATGATATCCTATCCATGCCATAAGAACTATAGTACGGATTCCCATCAAAATGAATGCAAAATATGCATTTAAAAAAAAGCACTGTGTGAACATGACCTAAGGCATCCATGTGCTCCAGTAGACATATGGACGGGGTTGATAGCTGTAGATTATAAGGTTATATTGTAAATACAACCACATTTTAGAAAAAAAAAGACATAGAGCGCTCCCCAATATTATACATTGATCTCACTTCTCAGCAAAATCCACAAAATTGAACGCCAGATTTTTAGTATACGTTTAGGTCAAAGTGTAAAATGGATAATAATGGATACCTTTGCTATTGGGTGCTGAACTGCACAGTGCCCCAGCTAGTAGGGGGAACCCTCACGCAGTCTCCTGGTAAGGGGAACTTTTTGAGATCTGTTCACATGGTGCGGTGCTGTTGGGTTGCTCAGTTGCTCCCCCTGTGGGTGCGCTGGTGTCACCATGCTTTCCGACCTTCAGTTGAGTAAGGACTCACTATACAGAGATCGCCATGAAGGGGTTAATGGACTTATATACCTTGAGCAATATGTACACAAAGAACTTCATGTTAATTTTTGTAGATTTTGCCCAGATCAATGTATAATTCTGGGATGTGCCCCATGGATTTCTCTAACGTGCTGGTAGACGAGGTTATTTTGCAGCATCCTTATGTTTGTGTGTGATGTAGGGGGACGCCGTGACTGCGGGGGTCTGTTACCTCTATTGTAATGTATTGGGGCTGGCAAGAAGTCGCTAGTGACAGCGTGAAGGATAGATGTAAAGTCTGTGCTGCCTTAGGAGTCATTGTACCCTAATATAGCAGTAAGGCGATCCACACGCTGTCCGTCACCCCCTCCTCTTTATTGTGCAGGGACACTCAGTACTTGGCAGAGATGTTATAGCCATGCCACATCAATGTAAGAACACAGGCAACGTCCTATCTATAGACACGTGCCATGCTGGCGACATTGTAAAGGGATGTGAATTAGAGGGGATCTTAGGGACTTAGTACAATGTCCTGCAGCACAGACAGGAGGTAGTAATGTGTACTATACTGTAATACTGGCAGCTATTGTGTGGACTGTACCTGCAGATGTCTCAATGTGAATGGGCATCCCAACATGACTTCAGACTGACGTTGCCACCTGCTGTCTGAAATGGGAACAGCAGCTTATGTTGGGAATACTTCACTGACTTTGGAGAGCCAACAAAGTAATCCTGGTTTACATTTTCCATACTCCGCACCTCCTCTAGGAAACGCACATGCTGAACTAATAGGATAAAACTCCTCTCTATAGATAGGGGCATTGCTGGGTGTTACGAGACCTCACTGGAGGGGATGAATTCACACGTGGCAGATTTGGGTAGGTTTCACACGGTCCATGTGTTGGCTGCATTTCCCGACCTGACCACGGCTCATATGAACAGGACTCCCAGCGTCCTAGTCCTCTATGGTGTCCTGTACTGTAGTCCTGTGGAGAGGCAGGGACTCCTAATGTCATGTGACTATGATGCTGGGAGTCTTATTCATATGAGCCCTGGTCGGGAAATGCAGATCACACATGGCCATATTTCTTAGCCCAGTCACTGTCATGTTGTGTTTTGCTGAAATTTCTGCGACTGCCCATCTGGACAAGGCTTGCTGGAATCCATGTTCTTGCTCCCAAAACAACCCTATTCAGATCCATGGAACTGATTTTCAGGCGCATTTTTTTTTTTGCAACAAGCCATGTGTAAATATACCCCAAACGTGCATGCATGCTGTAAAGCAAAGTCCTCTAACCTGTGGCTGCTGCAAAACTACAGATCCCATCAGCCCCCTTCATTGTCCTAGGCTACGTTCCCATCTGCGCCAGAGACTCCGTCACAGTATCCGCTGAATATTGGCAGAGGAAAAAGTCCTGCACCCAACACACCCCATTATAGTCAATGGGGTCCGCCGGAGTCTGTGTGTTTTAGTGGTCAGCCTCTCCGTTGTTCGGGTCCCCTCGGATACCCCACATAAACCATGCCCACTTTCCCTGCCAAAAAAGCTAAGTTCACAGTAGCATCACCTCTCCGTTGTTCTGGTCCGTCAATGGGATCCATCGGGTATCTGTCGTTTTAAAACTGAAACCGACGGAGGAAGAAGTCGCCACTTTTCAGGCAGACAAATGCAATGGAGACTCCGGCACAGATGTGAACTTAGCCTGACCTGACTGCGGCAATTGTACCGAATCATCAAATAATGTTTTTACTGTATTTTTACTGCATAGTGGGGAAAAAAGTGCAATGAGCGATGGCGGAATAGATTGTGCGGCAAAATCACGCCATTGAAAAAGGCAAGCTATCCTTCAAAAAGAAAAAAGTTACGGCTTTTGGAATGCAGACAAGGTTTCTAATTCTTGAAAAACGGAGGCATTGAAACATAAAATATATTAGAACGTTGTAAAACTCGATTACTTTTATGGTCTCAGTGCACTTTGTATTTCAGGGGGATTTTCTTACTTCTATCCTCATGTATGTGACAGATTCAGGGACTTCTTCCCCTGTCTGTAGAAACGCTCTCCAGATTTAGGTGGAATTCATTGTTTGCAGTAGCCTCAGCTAAACTCTGGCGATATTTGATCCGGTGGGAGACGCCGCCAATTGCCATTCCACGTGTTACTGAAAATTCCAGAATTCCGTGCGGACTGAATGGAGCATTTATGTGATGTAATGGTGAGTGACGTGTACGGATCTATATATACGGTGTATTTTATAGCTATGGGCCAGGTATTAGTCTGTTTTTAGATGACCATACACGACTAATGATCTAAGGATAGCAGTGCAGGGACAAGGCTGCGACGTATCCAAGCATCTGGGCATAGAACCTCTGTGTCAGCGCTGAAGAGAGAACTGACACATGAAGTGTCTTGTGATAATCCAGACGTGGGTGAAGTGGTTGTATCACAGGCTTCTCTTCTGACACTACTTAACCTTTATACACAGGATAGTAGATAGGAGTCTGTTCTATGGGGGTCCGACCGCTGAGACCCACAGTCATCACAAGAATGGGGTCACTTAGCCCCCCCGTGTGAATGGAGAGGTTGTGCACATGTACGACCACCGCTCCATGTACTTCTGTGGGACTGATGGAGGCTGTACTTGGCTAACTAGTAATATAGAGCTTCATACTCATAGGCTTGGATCACTACGCTTCACATATCAGCTGAAGTAGTGATCACACAGCTGCATGGCTCCTTACAGTACAGGTATCAGGTTATGTGAGGATCACACAGCTGCATGGCTCCTTACAGTACAGGTATCAGGTTATGTGAGGATCACACAGCTGCATGGCTCCTTACAGTACAGTTATCAGGTTATATGAGGATCACACAGCTGCATGGCTCCTTACAGTACAGGTATCAGGTTATGTGAGGATCACACAGCTGCATGGCTCCTTACAGTACAGGTATCAGGTTATGTGAGGATCACACAGCTGCATGGCTCCTTACAGTACAGGTATCAGGTTATACGAGGATCACACAGCTGCATGGCTCCTTACAGTACAGTTATCAGGTTATGTGAGGATCACACAGCTGCATGGCTCCTTACAGAACAGGTATCAGGTTATGTGAGGATCACACAGCTGCATGGCTCCTTACAGTACAGGTATCAGGTTATGTGAGGATCACACAGCTGCATGGCTCCTTACAGTACAGGTATCAGGTTATGTGAGGATCACACAGCTGCATGGCTCCTTACAGTACAGTTATCAGGTTATGTGAGGATCACACAGCTGCATGGCTCCTTACAGTACAGGTATCAGGTTATGTGAGGATCAAACAGCTGCATGGCTCCTTACAGAACAGGTATCAGGTTATGTGAGGATCACACAGCTGCATGGCTCCTTACAGTACAGTTATCAGGTTATGTGAGGATCACACAGCTGCATGGCTCCTTACAGTACAGGTATCAGGTTATGTGAGGATCACACAGCTGCATGGCTCCTTACAGTACAGGTATCAGGTTATGTGAGGATCACACAGCTGCATGGCTCCTTACAGTACAGGTATCAGGTTATGTGAGGATCACACAGCTGCATGGCTCCTTACAGTACAGGTATCAGGTTATGTGAGGATCACACAGCTGCATGGCTCCTTACAGTACAGGTATCAGGTTATGTGAGGATCACACAGCTGCATGGCTCCTTACAGAACAGATATCAGGTTATGTGAGGATGACACAGCTGCATGGCTCCTTACAGTACAGTTATCAGGTTATGTGAGGATCACACAGCTGCATGGCTCCTTACAGTACAGTTATCAGGTTATATGAGGATCACACAGCTGCATGGCTCCTTACAGTACAGTTATCAGGTTATATGAGGATCACACAGCTGCATGGCTCCTTACAGTACAGGTATCAGGTTATGTGAGGATCACACAGCTGCATGGCTCCTTACAGTACAGGTATCAGGTTATGTGAGGATCACACAGCTGCATGGCTCCTTACAGTACAGGTATCAGGTTATGTGAGGATCACACAGCTGCATGGCTCCTTACAGAACTGGTATCAGGTTATGTGAGGATCACACAGCTGCATGGCTCGTTACAGTACAGGTATCAGGTTATGTGAGGATCACACAGCTGCATGGCTCCTTACAGTACAGTTATCAGGTTATATGAGGATCACACAGCTGCATGGCTCCTTACAGTACAGTTATCAGGTTATGTGAGGATCACACAGCTGCATGGCTCCTTACAGAACTGGTATCAGGTTATGTGAGGATCACACAGCTGCATGGCTCCTTACAGTACAGTTATCAGGTTATGTGAGGATCACACAGCTGCATGGCTCCTTACAGTACAGGTATCAGGTTATGTGAGGATCACACAGCTGCATGGCTCGTTACAGTACAGGTATCAGGTTATGTGAGGATCACACAGCTGCATGGCTCCTTACAGTACAGGTATCAGGTTATGTGAGGATCACACAGCTGCATGGCTCCTTACAGTACAGGTATCAGGTTATACAAGGATCACGCAGCTGCATGGCTCCTTACAGAACAGGTATCAGGTTATGTGAGGATCACACAGCTGCATGGCTCCTTACAGTACAGGTATCAGGTTATGTGAGGATCACACAGCTGCATGGCTCCTTACAGAACAGATATCAGGTTATGTGAGGATCACACAGCTGCATGGCTCCTTACAGAACAGGTATCAGGTTATGTGAGGATCACACAGCTGCATGGCTCCTTACAGTACAGGTATCAGGTTATACAAGGATCACACAGCTGCATGGCTCCTTACAGTACAGTTATGAGGTTATGTGAGGATCACACAGCTGCATGGCTCCTTACAGTACAGGTATCAGGTTATGTGAGGATCACACAGCTGCATGGCTCCTTACAGTACAGGTATCAGGTTATGTGAGGATCACACAGCTGCATGGCTCCTTACAGTACAGGTATCAGGTTATGTGAGGATCACACAGCTGCATGGCTCCTTACAGTACAGGTATCAGGTTATGTGAGGATCACACAGCTGCATGGCTCCTTACAGTACAGGTATCAGGTTATGTGAGGATCACACAGCTGCATGGCTCCTTACAGTACAGGTATCAGGTTATACGAGGATCACACAGCTGCATGGCTCCTTACAGTACAGGTATCAGGTTATGTGAGGATCACACAGCTGCATGGCTCCTTACAGTACAGGTATCAGGTTATGTGAGGATCACACAGCTGCATGGCTCCTTACAGTACAGGTATCAGGTTATGTGAGGATCACACAGCTGCATGGCTCCTTACAGTACAGGTATCAGGTTATGTGAGGATCACACAGCTGCATGGCTCCTTACAGTACAGGTATCAGGTTATGTGAGGATCACACAGCTGCATGGCTCCTTACAGAACAGGTATCAGGTTATGTGAGGATCACACAGCTGCATGGCTCCTTACAGAACTGGTATCAGGTTATGTGAGGATCACACAGCTGCATGGCTCCTTACAGAACAGGTATCAGGTTATGTGAGGATCACACAGCTGCATGGCTCCTTACAGTATAGTTATTAGGTTATGTGAGGATCACACAGCTGCATGGCTCCTTACAGTACAGGTATCAGGTTATGTGAGGATCACACAGCTGCATGGCTCCTTACAGTACAGTTATCAGGTTATGTGAGGATCACACAGCTGCATGGCTCCTTACAGTACAGTTATCAGGTTATGTGAGGATCACACAGCTGCATGGCTCCTTACAGTACAGGTATCAGGTTATGTGAGGATCACACAGCTGCATGGCTCCTTACAGTACAGGTATCAGGTTATGTGAGGATGACACAGCTGCATGGCTCCTTACAGTACAGGTATCAGGTTATGTGAGGATGACACAGCTGCATGGCTCCTTACAGTACAGGTATCAGGTTATGTGAGGATCACACAGCTGCATGGCTCCTTACAGTACAGGTATCAGGTTATGTGAGGATCACACAGCTGCATGGCTCCTTACAGTACAGGTATCAGGTTATGTGAGGATCACACAGCTGCATGGCTCCTTACAGTACAGGTATCAGGTTATGTGAGGATCACACAGCTGCATGGCTCCTTACAGTACAGGTATCAGGTTATGTGAGGATCACACAGCTGCATGGCTCCTTACAGTACAGGTATCAGGTTATGTGAGGATCACACAGCTGCATGGCTCCTTACAGTACAGGTATCAGGTTATGTGAGGATCACACAGCTGCATGGTTCTTTACAGTACAGGTATCAGGTTATGTGAGGATGACACAGCTGCATGGCTCCTTACAGTACAGGTATCAGGTTATGTGAGGATGACACAGCTGCATGGCTCCTTACAGTACAGGTATCAGGTTATGTGAGGATCACACAGCTGCATGGCTCCTTACAGTACAGGTATCAGGTTATGTGAGGATCACACAGCTGCATGGCTCCTTACAGTACATATCAGGTTATGTGAGGATCACACAGCTGCATGGCTCCTTACAGTATAGTTATTAGGTTATGTGAGGATCACACAGCTGCATGGCTCCTTACAGAACAGGTATCAGGTTATGTGAGGATCACACAGCTGCATGGCTCCTTACAGTACAGGTATCAGGTTATGTGAGGATCACACAGCTGCATGGTTCCTTACAGTACAGGTATCAGGTTATGTGAGGATCACACAGCTGCATGGCTCCCTACAGTATAGTTATCATGTTATGTGAGGATCACACAGCTGCATGGCTCCTTACAGTATAGTTATCAGGTTATGTGAGGATCACACAGCTGCATGGCTCCTTACAGAACAGGTATCAGGTTATGTGAGGATCACACAGCTGCATGGCTCCTTACAGTATAGTTATTAGGTTATGTGAGGATCACACAGCTGCATGGCTCCTTACAGAACAGGTATCAGGTTATGTGAGGATCACACAGCTGCATGGCTCCTTACAGAGCAGATAGGTTATATGAGGATCACTCAGCTGCATGGCTCCTTACAGTACAGTTATCAGGTTATGTGAGGATCACACAGCTGCATGGCTCCTTACAGTATAGTTATCAGGTTATGTGAGGATCACACAGCTGCATGGCTCCTTACAGTACAGTGTGAAGCTATCATATCTTTTTCAGGGTTACCATTTTGGTCATTTGGTGAGGCTTTACTAAACCAGCCATATATGTGTGGTTTTATGTATCCATACACTCAATACGGTCCTTATTCACACAGATAAATGAGATTATTATTATTACTCCTCCTCTTTCAGGGTTAGCCTGAGACTATTTGGGCTGACCAAAGTAGATGATTTTGAGGGTGAACCAGGGGGCTACGAGACGTGTGTCTGAAATAATAGTTCAGCAAACCCTATTGCCATAGTGTTCCCGCAGGAGCGACTGTACCCCATATTCTCCGGGATTGTTAGAGCTCCAAAGGTGGGACCCCCAATGGCCTATGGTCAAAGAAAAGGTCATCAATCATAAGAGGGCTGGGTGTTACAGAACTTAAAATTTATGAGCAGGAAACTGAATCTAAGCCAAAAATTTTGGGGCAATCCCAGTAATTACGCGTTCCCTTACCCATGAATATCTACATCTCATTGTGTGATACCATCACTGCTCCTTTAATCTGCCAATCGATAAAACAGGCGGCTGCAGCAGTTTTGTCACAGAGGCGGTAGCTGTGCAAGAGCAGGGGCTTGTGCCAGGCAGAATTTTAGAAACAGGTCGGAATAAAATGAAACTATTTTTCATCCGCAGGTAAGTGTTCAGCAGAGCGGAGCTCGGGCCGTAAATGATGACTCTGTAAATTACTCAACCTACTGGAATCCTGCGAGATGTTCACTGAATGACATCTGAAGATCAATTCACTCTCTCCAGTCCTTCCACTGCCTGAGCCAGACAGATTTATCTGTGTACACAGCCCCAACACTCACATATGTAATAGTCTTTCTATGTAATAGGCCAGTGACACATGATGGATGCTCCCATACAAATGCATTGTGTAGCGCTGTGTGCAGAGGCGGATTATAATATGAGGTTTGGACATCTGCCCGTGGCCCAAAGTGCCCAAAGACTTCATGTCCATTGCAATTTAATTTAATTATTGCCATTTGTGATGAAAAATTGCATAAAAATTGCCTTGTGCAATGATCTGCAGGACCTGCATAGATAAGGATACATGACCATCTCTGTACAGGTCCTAAAGTCAGAGGGGTGAGCAGCGAAGAGGAGAGTGTGAGCATATAGGGTCTAGGGTCTCTATTAGTTTAGGCAGCTGTATTTAAGGTGTCTGGTTTGGGGATTGGAATTTATGAAGGTGGTCTGGTCAGGGGGACTGTATTTGTTTGAGAGGTGTCTTGTCTAGACAGTGTCTGGATGGAGGGCCTGGATTTCTGGGATTGTATTCTAGGGTGCGGTCTGAATTTATTTGTGTTACCATAGGGGATAACGGAAATGACTGCAGAAGTGAAAGGGCCAAAGATGTCTCAACTGTAAACTCTGCAGTCATTGGGAATAGTCGTCGTGGAGGTCTGGGCTGGATGGAGAAGAAGAGGCAAAAGAGTGAGTCTCTGGATTTATACACGAGCTGTCACCTATTCTGATGTCTATTTTAGTAAATACTTGTATTTAAAGAGAGCCTGTCACCATAACCCAGAATATCAACCCAGCCCACAGATACAGTAGATAGGTTAGGGTCACCTGAATCAAACAGTGTGTTCCCCTTGTGAATTGCTGCCTCCATTGCTGAGATATCACTGTTTTTGTTACTATACAAATGGGCTCTTTGGAGCAATGAGGGTGTTGTCATTGCTCCAAAGATGTAAGAAATACCCTCATTGTTCCATAGGGCAAATTGCATATTGACAAAAATAGTGATATCTCGGCAACGATACACAAGGTGAGAACACCATTTGATTTTGGTGACCCTAACCTATCTATCTGTGAGGCTGATACCGTGATGACCGGACACTGTCAATGCTTAGGAGCACCTAACTTTGACAAAGGGAATAGTAACACCTAGTTGTCAATGTCAGCATACAAAGTTAGTGTTAACTCCAAACACGGCGTAGCAGGGCAGTGATGGGGAAGGTCGAAATGCAAAGTTTTGGGTATAGCCCAGACCCATGTAATCTGCCAATGACGACCACGGTTTCTCCAGCCACAAAAATGATCAGCTATTATTGGAGGGGGAACCTTTGGCCGCAGGGGTAACATCATGTGATATCCTATTGAAATCTGTGGGACAGCTATGTAATGGGCCTGCAGAGAAAGAGACACTCTATGCAGCAGCCTGGCTAATATAGGGGGATCCTGATCGAGATATCCCCCTTTACCTTCAAAACGCCCTAATATTACAAGGGTCTATCTGACCCAGATTAACCATTTGTGTAGAACTGGAACCTTTATGGAGTATAATCCCTAGTAATACTCTAGTTAATGCTAATATGATGGTATAACTGGTGCCGACCATGCCGAATGACAACATGCCCTTTGTTTTGTACCAGGCCGTGTCCAAAAACGTCCAACCAGAAGGTTCTTATTTAAGGGAAAATCCTTTCCATCTGTAGTTTGTGTGCCTGACAATCCCTCATAAAAAAAAAAAAACACTGGTAGAACAACAGAATATTTCTTGCTCCTACATATACAGTTTAACCGTATTATGTCTGGTGAACATTATAATGACAATACATCCAAGCTCTGAAGGGTACCGCCATTTTCTAACAAAATTTTTTGCAAATGTACTTCATTAAAAATTCCTACCGTACTGTGTATACAGCTCTGCTGCAGACCCATGTGCTTCCATAGTTACAGACAACAAGCAAATCTTCCCCATGCAAGCGAAGGACATATACCCAGCGGTCCACATCATGGAAAAGAAAGTGTGATTCATCAGACCGGGTCGCCTTCTCCCATTGCTCCATGTCCCAGGTCTGAGGCTCATGTGCCCACTGAGGGCAATTTCGGCGTAGGATAGGGATGAGCCTGGGCACTCTGACCAGTTAGCAGCTGCGCAGTGATGCCCTGTGTGTATGGACAGCTTTCTATCATAGCCAGACGGAACTTTTTCAGTAATGTGTGCTACAGTACCTCTCCTCTAGGATCAGACAAGGCGTGTTGACCTTCGCTATCCTCACATATCAATATGCCTGGAGTGCCAATACCAATACTCCAGCACCGCACATTGTATAGTGTCTGTGTTTGGTATTTCAGTTCAACCCTATTCATTTGAATGAGACTGAGTTGCGGCATTACAATGTGCCCAATAGTTGTGATGTCACTGGCCTAAGTTGCTGTGGGGCTTAATATCCTATAAACCTTTTAATGCCAGTTCACTAGTTGTCCTTTCTTGGACTACTGCATACCGGTAAGACCCCACAAGACTTGCCACTTTGGAGATGCTCTGACACAGTTGTCACACACCAGTTGCTCAGATCCTTACGCTTGTCCATATTTCCGGCTTCCCACAGATTGTTCCCTTGCTGCATATCGCCATGCTATGTATTCAGAGCAGAGCCTACAGCGATCTGTGTGTTCCTGGGTGTCGGATCCAAATTGACCAAATTTTAATGATCTCTCCTACGGATAGGTCATCAATATGTCACTCCTGGAAAACCCCTTTAAGCAAAGAAGAAACAATTGAAGAAAAAAATTAGGGGGCCATATAATGAGGACCCCTCCCCTACGCCAGCATATTACTACTTAGTACTGTTAGTAATAGGTTCTTTCTGATAACCTCCATTCTAGTTCATGGAGTAGAATATGCTTGCCACCTTTAGTAATGTTAGTACCACGGATCTTAGAGATGACCCATTGTGTGGAATGATAGTTCTTATAATGTCAGAGTTTGGCCTGAGAGGAGAGGACGCAGAGCTTCGCTCCACCCCAGAGGAGTCAGTACCATGGCCCCTTTCCATAGTGGAGTGGTAGGGTGGCAGATGTTTAACCGCTAAGGACACCAACCTGGGACCAATATCAGAATGAGGTATTTCACTAAGGAAAACTGAAGTGGTTTGACAAACTTTAGCGCATTTGTTGCTCTATACAGGAAAAACTTCTTCCCTTGACAAGAATAGATAACAAGCACTTTATTTTATTACATGCCATTTTATTTTGAGATCAAGCCAGTGAAATAACCCTAAAAGTTTTTTCCCAGCAGAAAATCTGCTCAGTTTGTCGTAGGAACGGAGCAATGGGAGTAGTCATTTTCTTATTTTTAGGGTAACTATTTTAGTGTTGGGAATCACTAAGGGGCCATCATACTGTGTGGGTGGGCACTAAGGGGGCACCATACTGTGTGTGGAGGCACTAAAGGGGCACCATACTGTGTGAGGAGGCACTAAATGGGCATCATACTGTGTGGAGAGGCACTAAGGGGGGCACCATACTGTGTGGGGAGGCACTAAAGGGGCATCATACTGTGTGAGGAGGCACTAAATGGGCATCATACTGTGTGGGGAGGCACTAAGGGGGCACCATACTGTGTGGAGAGGCACTAAGGGGGGCACCATACTGTGTGGGGAGGCACTAAAGGGGCACCATACTGTGTGGTGAGGCACTAAATGGGCATCATACTGTGTGGACAGGCACTAAGGGGGGCACCATACTGTGTGGGGAGGCACTAAAGGGGCATCATACTGTGTGGAGAGGCACTAAGGGGGCATCATACTGTGTAGTGAGGCACTAAGGAGCTTCATACTGTGTGGGGAGGCACTAAGGAGCATCATACTATGTGAGGAAGCATTAAGGGTGCATTATACTGTGTGAGGAGTCAATAAGGTGGCATTATACTCTATGGGGAGGTGCTAAGGGTGCATTCTACTGTGTAGGGAAGCACTAAAAGGACCTGAGTGGCGAGGGACTATCGGGGTATCATATTGTGTGGGGACACTGACAAGGTAAAAATACTGTTTGTTACACAAAAGATGACACCATTGCTTTGTGGGAGTACAGAGGGCACTGGGCGAATTGGTTAACATTAGAGGTGTAGCCGAGTGGTGCACGGCAGCAAGAGTCAACCCTCTTTCTATTTTTGGAAAGTTTGTAAGTATAATAACACACAGTGACACCCTCCAGACCTCCTCTAAGAAGACCACCTCCCTAGACCAGTTATCAATGTCATTTGGAGCAGTCATCTCAAACAGGTTTTACTGTATTAGGGAATTGCATGTTAAGCAATTTCCTACTGGTCGCTTCATCTTGCTATATTTCCAATGCCATATGCACCTATAAATTCCTTTAATGGTGCACACATGCCATGTCCTCAGTATGCCCAGCCTGAGATGACACTGGAAGACGTATAGTCGAGACTGCAGTGCCAAAAACCAAGATGCCTTGAAGAAGATTTAATATAGTCTGCAGTCCTTCATGTTTACCAGCTCTGCCGCGCTGTATAATGGCTTCAGCGGCATCTCCTACAAGTGCCAGGCTGTTTTCTCCTTGCAGGCAGTGTGGATATTCATCTGCATTAGCTTATAACTCGAGTGACTTGTACGCTGTGATATGTATTATAGTATATAATGCTGACAGTCCGGAAAGCCTGAAAGCGCCTCCTAGACCTGAGATCCATGCAGCAATAATAAATTCATTTGGGTTTCCTGCTTTAAAGTGCTCACATCCCTCTTACAATCAATACTACGGAGAGCGGGGCCTATCAATTCACTACATGATAATGTGGAGTTGAGGCGCGAGGCGCGTAAAACCTCATACTGAACATAAAACCCATGCCTAGAAGCTGGATTCATCCTCCCCTAAGAAAATATTCTCTTTTATAGTCAGAAGAGACAGAGATGCTATACTAGGGCAAGTGACAGTCCATTAAAGGGAACAATATCAATATCTGATCAGTGGGGTCCGATACTCGTGACCCCCCACACATCAGCTGCTCAAAGCGGCAGTGGCACTTCCACTTCACAGACCAGTGATGTCATATATCACATGGCCAACTTATAGTTCAGTTCTATTGAAGTGAATGGGGCTGAGCTGCAATACCAAGCACAGCCACTATACAATGTACTGCGCTATGCTTGGTAAGAGGTGAAGAGACTGTAACACTGATCAGTGGGAGCCCCAGGGTGTCAGGCCCATTTTCCCCCGATCTGATATTGATGACCTATCCTAAGGAAAACCCCTTAACCTGTACAGCCACTGGGCCCAGAGTCAGTCACTCAGGGTAAATTCTGCCTTTACAAATACATGGCTGATTTTGTCCAAAAACAGTGCCACCCCTGTCCACTGGTTGTGTCTGGTATTGCAGCATAACTCTTTTGAAGTGAACAGGGCTGAGCTGCAATACCCAATTCAAACTGTGGACAGGAGTGGTGCTGTTTTTGGAAGAAAACAGGCATGTTTCTCTAATAATGGACAAACCCTTTAATTAAAGGGAAACTCTAGCAAAAAATGGGGACATTCCTACTGTTACTCCCTAGCAATGAAATGTTCAAACAACCCAAAATATGCTTTTTAACCCCCTTCTTGCCAAACAGGGGTCAATATACGATCAGGGAACTGCTTAGTAATAGAGACTGTGGTTGGTGGGTGACAACCAGAGATCTCCATGCTCTAGTGGCGACTTAGTGCGGTCACTGGAATTCTGTATAAGGCTTTGTGGTGTATAATGATACATGCCAACGGCAGTTTCTGTCTAAGCTGCCAGGAAGGTGATGATGGCTGCCAACACGACAAAGCAGAACTTGAGGAAGAAGTGAATATGGAGAAGTTGGGGACCAATTTGGGCATCTGGACAGTTCTGTACTGAGCAATGTGCTATAGTGGCTTTAGTAACAGGTCTATGACGTTTACTGCCACTAGATCCACACTACTCACTAAGCAGCTCCAAGATAATCTTGACCTTCCTTAAAGGGGTTGTCCATGACTAGAAATACATGTCCACTTCCTTCCAAAATAGCGCTACACTTATCCATGGGTTGTTTCTGGTACTGCAGCTTTTTTAAGATGAATATGGCTGAGCTGCAATACCACACCTAGCCTGTGGACAGGTGTGGTGCTGTTTTTAGAAGAA
This sequence comes from Leptodactylus fallax, assembly GCA_947044405.1. NCBI lineage: Eukaryota > Metazoa > Chordata > Amphibia > Anura > Leptodactylidae > Leptodactylus > Leptodactylus fallax. Next base: position 3,915,487 of record CAMRHE010000121.1, on the reverse strand, counting down.
AGTAGTCATGTTTATCTAATTATGGGCAATCCCGTTAATTAAAAGGGAAACTGTAGTTAAAAAAAAAAAAAAAAAGAACATTCCTAATGATATTCTCAAACAAACCAAAATATATATTTAATCACCCACTTTTTGCCAAGTATATGTTCAATAAACTGCTTAGTAACAGCCTGAGGTTGGTGGTGACAACTACAGCTCTCCATCTTCTAGTGAAGGTCTGGTGTGGTCACTTACACTCTTTATAAGGTATGTGATATATATAGTGATGTATGTCCAGGAAACCCGGGAGAGGATTGTGGTGGCCGGGACCTACTATTTTATGTTATAAAGGGGACTTTCTCTACCTACTGAAGTCTTCACTTGTTAGAAGTGAGATTTGTGCTTTTGTCTAATGAAGTGTCCTGATATATCCGAGAGCGGCCCCTGAACTGTTATTTCTCCTTGTAATAGTCGATCGGAAATGTCTCTAGATGTTAGGTAGCGCTGAGACGTTGTCAGCTCCCCCTCCCTTTGTCCCCATGGTGGATCGGTAATGAAGTTATATGCTTCCATAAATTGTGTTTGTTTCAGCTCCTTTCTCTCGCTCTCCTTTCTCTGGCCTAAAAGCTGGAATATCTGTCCTGCTTTAGCTGGTTTCCTGGCAACACCGCCTGAGAAAAAAAAGGAACAAACTGCTAGCAATCCGCTGATAAAGACGGGAGATTCTGCTGATGTGACCTCCCTGTATGGAAAAGAGCAGCCGCTCACCGGCCCTAATGCCCTACCATGACCCGCTTAGTCTTCATGTAGCAGGGGGCACCAGGTTTAAGGTCCACTCACCCCCGTAATTGGGGACAGTGAAGGGGTCTTGAGCCTGACTAAAGCTTCCATCTGCTCACACGACAAATACCAAAAGTTTGTTGGAGCAAAGAAATTAGTGTCACATCACAGAGGGGTACAGACGTGGCCACGGTGGGGCGAGGTCGTGTGAGAAACGCCAGCTTTTCTCCTACCCAATGAATACATTAGTAATGTCGCAGGGTTATGTGGGGGGTTCCTACACTTGTAGCAGGGTCGGGTTTGTCAGATGTAGAAGAGTTGAGTTTGACAAATGTAAGAATGTTCGAATGATGTAGCAGAGCTGAGCTTGACAGATGAGGGTGAGCAAAGTTGTGGACAGATGTAGCTGAGTTGTGGACAGATGTAGCTGAGCTGTGGACAGATGTAGCTGAGTTGTGGGCAGTTGTAGCTGAGCTGTGGACAGATGTAGCTGAGCTGTGGACAGATGTAGCTGAGCTGTGGACAGATGTAGCTGAGCAGTGGACAGATGTAGCTGAGTTGTGTGCAGATGTAGCTGAGCTGTGGACAGATGTAGCTGGGCTGTGGACAGATGTAGCTGGGCTGTGGACAGATGTAGCTGAGCTGTGGACAGATGTAGCTGGGTTGTGGACAGATGTAGCTGGGCTGTGGACAGATGTAGCTGGGCTGTGGACAGATGTAGCTGGGCTGTGGACAGATGTAGCTGGGCTGTGGACAGATGTAGCTGAGCTGTGGACAGATGTAGCTGGGCTGTGGACAGATGTAGCTGAGCTGTGGACAGATGTAGCTGGGTTGTGGACAGATGTAGCTGGGCTGTGGACAGATGTAGCTGAGCTGTGGACAGATGTAGCTGGGTTGTGGACAGATGTAGCTGGGTTGTGGACAGATGTAGCTGGGCTGTGGACAGATGTAGCTGAGCTGTGGACAGATGTAGCTGGGTTGTGGACAGTTGTAGCTGAGCAGTGGACAGATGTAGCTGGGCTGTGGACAGATGTAGCTGAGCAGTGGACAGATGTAGCTGGGTTGTGGACAGATGTAGCTGAGCTGTGGACAGATGTAGCTGAGCTGTGGACAGATGTAGCTGAGCTGTGGGCAGTTGTAGCTGAGTTGTGGACAGATGTAGCTGGGCTGTGGACAGATGTAGCTGGGCTGTGGACAGATGTAGCTGAGCTGTGGACAGATGTAGCTGGGTTGTGGACAGATGTAGCTGAGCAGTGGACAGATGTAGCTGAGCAGTGGACAGATGTAGCTGAGCTGTGGACAGATGTAGCTGAGTTGTGGACAGATGTAGCTGAGCAGTGGACAGATGTAGCTGAGCAGTGGACAGATGTAGCTGAGCTGTGGACAGATGTAGCTGGGTTGTGGACAGATGTAGCTGAGCAGTGGACAGATGTAGCTGAGCAGTGGACAGATGTAGCTGAGCTGTGGACAGATGTAGCTGGGCTGTGGACAGATGTAGCTGGGCTGTGGACAGATGTAGCTGAGTTGTGGACAGATGTAGCTGAGTTGTGGACAGATGTAGCTGAGTTGTGGACAGATGTAGCTGAGTTGTGGACAGATGTAGCTGGGTTGTGGACAGATGTAGCTGAGCTGTGGACAGATGTAGCTGAGCTGTGGACAGATGTAGCTGGGTTGTGGACAGATGTAGCTGGGCTGTGGACAGATGTAGCTGGGCTGTGGACAGATGTAGCTGAGCTGTGGACAGATGTAGCTGGGCTGTGGACAGATGTAGCTGAGTTGTGGACAGATGTAACTGAGTTGTGTACAGATGTAGCTGAGTTGTGTACAGATGTAGCTGAGTTGTGGACAGATGTAGCTGGGTTGTGGACAGATGTAGCTGAGCTGTGGACAGATGTAGCTGAGCTGTGCACAGATGTAGCTGAGCTGTGGACAGATGTAGCTGAGCAGTGGACAGATGTAGCTGAGCTGGGTTGTGGACAGATGTGGCTGAGTCGAGCTGCGGATGGATGTAGGTGAGCCCATCCAGACTCGTAGCTGAGTCAAATTGTGGATAGAAGCAACTAAGCATAGTTGTTGACAGGTGTAGTTGAGCAATGTTGGACAGTGGCAGTGGAGTCAAGTTGGACAGATGTAGGTGAGCCCACAGAGATGCAGCAGCAGAGTCCTGCCAGACAGATGTAGGCGAGCCCAGCTGGACTGATAAAGTTAACTTGTCTAGCTGAAACTAGATGGACAGACTGATGTAGCTGAGCAGAGTTGTGGACAGATGTAGCAGAGCCCAGCCGGACTAATGTAGCTGGGCTCAGATGGACTGATGTAACAAGAGTGACGTAGCTGAGCCCAGCCAGAGTGATGTGGAAAAAAGTAGCTCAGCAGAGTAGTTGACAGATGTAGCTGAGCAAAGTCAGACAGATGTAGTTGGGGCGAGTTGTAGGCAGATGTAGGTGAGCCCAGATGGACAAATGTGAGCCCAAAGAGATGTAGCTGAGTCCAGCCAGACAGATGTAGTGGAGGACAGCTGGACTGATGTAGCTAAGCCCAGCCAGACAAAAGTAGCTGAAGCTACGGGGACAGATGTAGATGAGCAGAGTTGTGGACAGATGTAGCTGTGCCAAGACGGACAGAAATAGCAGTGCTCAACAGATGTAGCAGAGCAAAACTTGACACATGTAGTGGTGCTGTTACAATCTGTTACATCAGAAGTTTTGTATGATACACAAACAGTGTAGGCCGAAGGAGTTAAGTGAACAACTCACTTCTGCTACGTCTGTGAATAGGAATGTACCTAAATATATAGATTGTCCACCCAGCTTTCCTGGAAACAGATACAACTACCCATGAGACTGAAGATGATGACTCAGGGATTCATATATATTAGGATGATGCTCTATGAGACAGCTATGAGGTCATCAATCTCTACATGTCCCATTACATCATTAGAATGACATCACAGATCTAAATCCAAGCCGAGTGCTTTATTACACAATACACCAGATTTCAGCAGTTTTGTGCTGTATCATCAGCCTCTGTGAGGGAGAATGATTGGGTTGAAACAATGCCATAGAGGTTTGCTGCCAATATCTGTTTATACGTGAGCTATCCCAGGGGAGGGGGATTCTTCTCACTTGTGCCTCAGTGACTTTACTAGATCCCAGTGCAATAATGAGATATATTAAAAGTCATAGTACACAGTAAAATCTGTGCAAGTCCCTGCATACATGCAGTCCCTTTCAGGCCAGTCTAAAAAAGGCAGAGCTGCAGTGTAAAGCATGGGAGAGCAATAGAGGAACAGCCTGAGCCTGCAAAGAGACAGAAGAATTTCAGACTACCCTCAGACTCCCATTAAACAATACACCTAAGATAAAGTTAACCATACATGCAATACCTTTGTAACAGCCATCCAGTTGTGCACCCTCTGTGTTTCCAAATCCATTTGGGCTATCTTTTATCGTCCCGGTGTTGGTAGCAGCTGACTAGGCAGGTCAGGACTATGGTGGAGCACACCACTAAAACAGATAAAACGCAGAGTGTGAATACAGACTAAAATCCGTGCAGACAAGACATGGACAGAGTAAGGCAGGGTTCACACTACCGTTGGAGTCCGTTATGAAGGTGTCCATTAAAAAAAAAAAAAAAGCGGACACCTATCATAATGGACACTAACTGATGTTAATGTGTCCGTTTTTTTTTAACTGATCCAATTAATGGTTCAGTTAAAAAAACGAACACATTAGCATCAGTTAGTGTCCGTGTTTTAACACTGTCGGTTTTTTTTTTTTGTTTGTTTCTCCTTTCTGAGCATGTGCAGGAAAAAAACGGACATAAAATAATGGACAGTAACCGATCAGTTACTGTCCGTTATAAGTCCGTTACCCATAGACTTCAATGTTAAAAAAATAACGGACACTTGCTGTCCGTCAAGAATACGTTATTTTCAAACAGACAAAAAGTCCTGCATGTAGGATTTTTTGTCCGCGAAAAAAAAACGGACTTCTGACGGATTTGGTGTAAACGGACACAATATAAAAACCCATTGAAATGAATGGAAATTTTAACGGATTTCTGACGGTTCAGCTAGTGTCCGATGCTAAAATCTTGTAACGGACAATAGTAATGGACACTACTGACGGTCACCATCGTTAGTGTGAACGCCCCCTAAATACAGACAGGAGTTCAGGGCTGGTAGCAGAGGTACTAAATCAGGAACAGGCCAGAACATGCAGATAGCAGAGGCCGGGTCTAAAACAGGAATCCAAAGCAAGACATCAGGGCAAGTAGTAGTGGTAGATACATAATGGAAGTCTGGGGGCCAGAGGTGCATCCAAATATGGCAGACAGAAGGACATGCGTTCAGATATGGCAGACAGAAGGACATGCATGCAGATATGGCAGACAGAAGGACATGCATCCAGTTATAGCAGACAGAAGGACATGCGTTCAGATATGGCAGACAGAAGGACATGCATGCAGATATGGCAGACAGAAGGACATGCATCCAGTTATAGCAGACAGAAGGACATGCGTTCAGATATGGCAGACAGAAGGACATGCATGCAGATATGGCAGACAGAAGGACATGCATCCAGTTATAGCAGACAGAAGGACATGCGTTCAGATATGGCAGACCGTAGGACATGCAGACAGAAGGACATGCATGTAGATACGGCAGACAGAAGGACATGCATCCAGTTATGGCAGACAAAAGGACATGCATCTAAACCAGAGGCACATAAATGGCAGGCAGAAGGACAAATATGTCACAAAAGATTACATGGTAGAAATACAAGGCAGAAGGACTAATGTGTCTACATAATTACAGACATGACTCTGGCATCAGACAGAAACATACACAGAAGGAAAGCATGCGCCCTAACAGCCTATCATGAGACAGACAACTGAAATACTGCACAGCCAGAACATGGCTAGAAAAGCAGACTTATATACAGACAGGTAGACAGGGATAGGCAGAAGGAAACTTAGCAGGTGAGCACAGTAATCCTTAAACAGACAGGAATATGTACACAAGTAACCAGGTTGCTGGGTTTGCTGCAAAATGTTGCTGGCATTATAGCCTTCATGGTGAATTTGTGACCTAAACAGAGCTGCAGTATAAAGCACTGGGGAAAGAAGAAGCCTGAGATGAGACAGAATGAAGATATTTGTGTCCTCATGGAGCAGAGATAAACCCGTGTAATGCATGTAACTACACACGTACGTGTATGTAATAAATCAAAGAACTTTTGCAGCGTGTAACAACAAAGTAGTCCCAGGAAAGGCGGTAACCATGGCAACTGGTCTAACCAATAATTGTGTTTTAATTATTGTCATCAAAATATCGTTACATTTTTATAAAGAGATCTGCAAATGTATTCAGACAGAAAATTAGTGTAAACCATCTCACTTTCTAGAAGGAACTCACATCTTCATTACATGCAGGTCACACATCCAGTGAGCCCCTTCATATGGCCCCATGACAATAGCAAAGGTGGGATGGGAACACCATACTAAGCTACATGCAATGAATGAATGTGGGGAAGGGGTTTACTGGGCTTTGCTAATTGTTGATCTATCCTTAGGTAGGTTGTCAATTGAAGATCAGTGGGGATCCGACCTGCAGGAACCCCACGGATCAGCTGTATGAAGAGTTCCCTAAGTGCAATGTGATGTCATGTTTATCAGTCACATGGCCTGTTCACAGCTAAGTCTCATTCAAGTAAATGGGCTGAGCTTCAATTCCAAGCACAACCACTATACAATGTACGGCGCTGTGCTTGGTATTCTGTGAAGAGGCTGCAGCACTCACCCAAACACTGCACTTTCATCAAACAGCTGATCGGTGGGGGTCCTGGGTGTCAAACCCCCAACAATCTTCAATGGATGACTGGTCCTAAGTATCAAACATCAATTAATACGCCTGGAAAACTCCTTTAATTGGCATCTTCAATGGCACTTCCAGTTGACGTGGATACAAATCTGTCCTGGTCATTGACGGAGACACTGCTGCCTGACTCCTTACATGACACAGCTCTGATAAGTGTGCTGTAACGGACCATTCACCTCTGTGTTCATCACATGACTAATGTGCAGTGAAAGTACATAGTAAAGGTATATAAATAAAACAAACATATTGTGCCTAAATAGTACTACCCTATACTGACCTCCTAACAAAGTGTCAATATAATACTGCCATATAAAGCCTAAATAGTACTACCCTATACTGACCTCCTAACACAGTGTCAATATAATACTGCCATATAAAGCCTAAATAGTACTACCATACACTATCCTCATAACACAGTGTCCATATAGTACTGGCACACAATGCCTAAATAGTACAACCCTATACTGTCCTCATAATACAGTGTTGATATTATACTGCCATACAATGTCTACATCATAATACCCTGTACTGTCCTCTTAACATAGTGTCAATATAATAGTCCCATACAATGCCTAAATAATACTACCATGTACTGTCCTCAAAATACAGTGTCAATATAATACTGCCATACAATGCCTAAATAGTACTTCCATACAATGTCCTCATAATGCCTAAATAATACTCTCATACAGTGTCCATATAATGCTGCCATATAGATCAGTTCAGACTTTGCAGCTGTGATTTAACAGTTCTAGGTTGGGCACTGGGACTGACAGTAGGGCTGAATGTTTTTCCAGTCCACTTTTAGGTTGCTCCTGGGCGGCCCATCATTGGCGGCCCTTAGGAAAATGGAGACATTGGGCAACTGCCCAGTTTGCTAACCCTTTGGTCTCTGTGAGCAATCTATTTATGTAACAGCCATGGGCAGGGCACAACTTGCGAGAGTGCAGAGGGTGCAGTTATCAGGAGATTTTCGGGACCCATATGAAGAGACCAGGAATGATACATTATAGTTGGGGGGCCAGTATATATTTTACATTGAGGCCTCTGGCCATGGGTGTAACTATAGGGGTGCACCCTAGTTACACCCCACCCTGGTCCTGGTACATAGGGGGGGGGGGGAACATAAGAAGTGTCAGGAATGGTACATGGGGGCGCTGTTACAGAGTTTGCACTGCTCCTAATCTAATACTTAGCAGCTCCAAGCCTTTCCATGTTAGTGGCGCCAGGTTCACCTGTCGTCACCTCCGTGGTCACACGTGTCCGCTTCCTCTCTGGCTTATTTCAGACACTGCAGTTTAACGTGCAAAGCTCATTTTATTTTTTTTTTTCCTGGCACTAAAAACAAAGTCTATAAAATCCGAGAGGAAGAGGCGTCCAGTCCCTCCCAAAGTCTGAAAATATTTCATGTCTAAAGCCTGAGATATAAGTAAGAAGCAGGACACGAGGCGCGCACGGCGGAGAATGGGCCACACTACCAGCCGGGGTAAGGAGTGCAAGTGTGCAAGGAGTATGAGTGTGCACAACACCTGCAAGAGGCTGATAATATACACTCAGATATAGCAGAGCCGAGTATGCCAGTGATAGGAGAGCTGTGTATATCACATGTAGGCTCAACAAATGAAGAAGAGTTCAGCTTGACTGATGTAGAAAAACCGAGGCTGTACAGGAGTGTAGCAGAGCTCAGCCAGACAGACAAGGGGGACCTCAGTGTGTCAGATGTAGCAGAGCTAAACGTAGCAGATGTAGAAGACTGATTTATGTGATAGTGCTCAAATTGTCAAATGTAGCAGAGCTCAGCTTGGGAGATAAATTGGAGCAGAGGATGTAAAATTTACTGTAGCAGAGCTAAACCGGTCAGACGTAGCAAAGCTGGGGCTAACTTATGTAGGATAGCTTAAACTGTAAGGTGTAGCAGAGCCAAGCAAGACAGACAAAGGGGAGCTGAGTGTGTCACATGTAGGAGTATTCAGTGTACCAGATGTAGCAGTGCTAAACCTGACAGAAGTAGCAAAACCAGGGATAACCTATGTAGAAGTGCTCAGACTGCAAAACTGCAGCAGAGCTGACATTGTTAGGTATAGGGGAGCTGACTATGTCACATACAAAAGGTGCACATTTACCAGATGTAGTAGAGATGAGCTTGTTAGGTATAGGGGAGCTGACTATGTCACATACAGAGGTGCTCATTCACTAGATGTAGTAGAGCTGAGCTTGTTAGGTATAGAGGAGCTGACTATGTCACATACAGGGGTGCTCATTCACTAGATGTAGTAGAGATGAGCTTGTTAGGTATAGGGGAGCTGACTATGTCACATACAGGGGTGCTCATTCACCAGATGTAGTAGAGATGAGCTTGTTAGGTATAGAGGAGCTGACTATGTCACATACAGGGGTGCTCATTCACCAGATATAGTAGAGCTGAGCCTGTTAGGTATAGAGGAGCTGACTATGTCACATACAGAGGTGCTCATTCACCAGATGTAGTAGAGCTGAGCTTGTTAGGTATAGGGGAGCTGACTATGTCACATACAGAGGTGCTCATTCACCAGATGTAGTAGAGCTGAGCTTGTTAGGTATAGAGGAGCTGACTATGTCACATACAGGGGTGCTCATTCACCAGATGTAGTAGAGATGAGCTTGTTAGGTATAGGGGAGCTGACTATGTCACATACAGGGGTGCTCATTCACTAGATGTAGTAGAGATGAGCTTGTTAGGTATAGGGGAGCTGACTATGTCACATACAGAGGTGCTCATTCACCAGATGTAGAAGAGATGAGCTTGTTAGGTATAGATGAGCTGACTATGTCACATACAGAGGTGCTCATTCACCAGATATAGTAGAGATGAGCTTGTTAGGTATAGGGGAGCTGACTATGTCACATACAGAGGTGCTCATTCACTAGATGTAGTAGAGATGAGCTTGTTAGGTATAGGGGAGCTGACTATGTCACATACAGAGGTGCTCATTCACCAGATGTAGTAGAGATGAGCTTGTTAGGTATAGGGGAGCTGACTATGTCACATACAGAGGTGCTCATTCACCATATATAGAAGAGATGAGCTTGTTAGGTATAGATGAGCTGACTATGTCACATACAGAGGTGCTCATTCACCATATATAGAAGAGCTGAGCTTGTTAGGTATAGATGAGCTGACTATGTCACATACAGGGGTGCACATTCACCATATATAGTAGAGATGAGCTTGTTAGGTATAGGGGAGCTGACTATGTCACATACAGAGGTGCTCATTCACCATATATAGAAGAGATGAGCTTGTTAGGTATAGAGGAGCTGACTATGTCACATACAGGGGTGCTCATTCACCAGATGTAGTAGAGATGAGCTTGTTAGGTATAGGGGTGCTGACTATGTCACATACAGAGGTGCTCATTCACCATATATAGAAGAGATGAGCTTGTTAGGTATAGGGGAGCTGACTATGTCACATACAGGGGTGCTCATTCACCAGATATAGTAGAGATGAGCTTGTTAGGTATAGAGGAGCTGACTATGTCACATACAGGGGTGCTCATTCACCATATATAGTAGAGATGAGCTTGTTAGGTATAGGGGAGCTGACTATGTCACATACAGAGGTGCTCATTCACCAGATGTAGTAGAGATGAGCTTGTTAGGTATAGATGAGCTGACTATGTCACATACAGAGGTGCTCATTCACCAGATGTAGTAGAGATGAGCTTGTTAGGTATAGGGGAGCTGACTATGTCACATACAGAGGTGCTCATTCACCAGATGTAGAAGAGATGAGCTTGTTAGGTATAGGGGAGCTGACTATGTCACATACAGAGGTGCTCATTCACCATATATAGAAGAGATGAGCTTGTTAGGTATAGAGGAGCTGACTATGTCACATACAGGGGTGCTCATTCACCATATATAGAAGAGCTGAGCTTGTTAGGTATAGATGAGCTGACTATGTCACATACAGAGGTGCTCATTCACCATATATAGTAGAGATGAGCTTGTTAGGTATAGGGGAGCTGACTATGTCACATACAGAGGTGCTCATTCACCAGATGTAGTAGAGATGAGCTTGTTAGGTATAGAGGAGCTGACTATGTCACATACAGAGGTGCTCATTCACCAGATGTAGAAGAGATGAGCTTGTTAGGTATAGAGGAGCTGACTATGTCACATACAGAGGTGCTCATTCACCAGATGTAGAAGAGATGAGCTTGTTAGGTATAGAGGAGCTGACTATGTCACATACAGGGGTGCTCATTCACCATATATAGAAGAGCTGAGCTTGTTAGGTATAGGGGAGCTGACTATGTCACATACAGAGGTGCTCATTCACCATATATAGTAGAGATGAGCTTGTTAGGTATAGGGGAGCTGACTATGTCACATACAGAGGTGCTCATTCACCAGATGTAGTAGAGCTGAGCTTGTTAGGTATAGAGGAGCTGACTATGTCACATACAGGGGTGCTCATTCACTAGATGTAGTAGAGATGAGCTTGTTAGGTATAGGGGAGCTGACTATGTCACATACAGGGGTGCTCATTCACCAGATGTAGTAGAGATGAGCTTGTTAGGTATAGAGGAGCTGACTATGTCACATACAGAGGTGCTCATTCACCAGATGTAGAAGAGATGAGCTTGTTAGGTATAGAGGAGCTGACTATGTCACATACAGGGGTGCTCATTCACCATATATAGAAGAGATGAGCTTGTTAGGTATAGGGGAGCTGACTATGTCACATACAGAGGTGCTCATTCACCATATATAGTAGAGATGAGCTTGTTAGGTATAGGGGAGCTGACTATGTCACATACAGAGGTGCTCATTCACCAGATGTAGTAGAGCTGAGCTTGTTAGGTATAGAGGAGCTGACTATGTCACATACAGGGGTGCTCATTCACTAGATGTAGTAGAGATGAGCTTGTTAGGTATAGGGGAGCTGACTATGTCACATACAGGGGTGCTCATTCACCAGATGTAGTAGAGATGAGCTTGTTAGGTATAGAGGAGCTGACTATGTCACATACAGAGGTGCTCATTCACCAGATGTAGAAGAGATGAGCTTGTTAGGTATAGAGGAGCTGACTATGTCACATACAGGGGTGCTCATTCACCATATATAGAAGAGATGAGCTTGTTAGGTATAGGGGAGCTGACTATGTCACATACAGAGGTGCTCATTCACCATATATAGAAGAGATGAGCTTGTTAGGTATAGGGGTGCTGACTATGTCACATACAGGGGTGCTCATTCACCAGATGTAGAAGAGATGAGCTTGTTAGGTATAGAGGAGCTGACTATGTCACATACAGAGGTGCTCATTCACCATATATAGTAGAGATGAGCTTGTTAGGTATAGGGGAGCTGACTATGTCACATACAGGGGTGCTCATTCACCAGATGTAGTAGAGATGAGCTTGTTAGGTATAGAGGAGCTGACTATGTCACATACAGAGGTGCTCATTCACCAGATGTAGAAGAGATGAGCTTGTTAGGTATAGAGGAGCTGACTATGTCACATACAGGGGTGCTCATTCACCATATATAGAAGAGATGAGCTTGTTAGGTATAGGGGTGCTGACTATGTCACATACAGGGGTGCTCATTCACCAGATGTAGAAGAGATGAGCTTGTTAGGTATAGAGGAGCTGACTATGTCACATACAGAGGTGCTCATTCACTAGATGTAGTAGAGATGAGCTTGTTAGGTATAGGGGAGCTGACTATGTCACATACAGAGGTGCTCATTCACCAGATATAGTAGAGATGAGCTTGTTAGGTATAGGGGAGCTGACTATGTCACATACAGAGGTGCTCATTCACCAGATGTAGTAGAGATGAGCTTGTTAGGTATAGGGGAGCTGACTATGTCACATACAGAGGTGCTCATTCACCATATATAGAAGAGATGAGCTTGTTAGGTATAGGGGAGCTGACTATGTCACATACAGAGGTGCTCATTCACCAGATGTAGTAGTGATGAGCTTGTTAGGTATAGGGGAGCTGACTATGTCACATACAGAGGTGCTCATTCACCATATATAGAAGAGATGAGCTTGTTAGGTATAGGGGAGCTGACTATGTCACATACAGGGGTGCTCATTCACCAGATGTAGTAGAGATGAGCTTGTTAGGTATAGGGGAGCTGACTATGTCACATACAGGGGTGCTCATTCACCAGATGTAGTAGAGATGAGCTTGTTAGGTATAGGGGAGCTGACTATGTCACATACAGAGGTGCTCATTCACCAGATGTAGAAGAGATGAGCTTGTTAGGTATAGAGGAGCTGACTATGTCACATACAGGGGTGCTCATTCACCATATATAGAAGAGCTGAGCTTGTTAGGTATAGATGAGCTGACTATGTCACATACAGAGGTGCTCATTCACCAGATATAGTAGAGATGAGCTTGTTAGGTATAGGGGAGCTGACTATGTCACATACAGAGGTGCTCATTCACTAGATGTAGTAGAGATGAGCTTGTTAGGTATAGGGGAGCTGACTATGTCACATACAGGGGTGCACATTCACCAGATGTAGTAGAGATGAGCTTGTTAGGTATAGGGGAGCTGACTATGTCACATACAGGGGTGCTCATTCACCAGATATAGTAGAGATGAGCTTGTTAGGTATAGAGGAGCTGACTATGTCACATACAGAGGTGCTCATTCACCATATATAGTAGAGATGAGCTTGTTAGGTATAGAGGAGCTGACTATGTCACATACAGAGGTGCTCATTCACCAGATATAGTAGAGATGAGCTTGTTAGGTATAGAGGAGCTGACTATGTCACATACAGGGGTGCTCATTCACCAGATATAGTAGAGATGAGCTTGTTAGGTATAGAGGAGCTGACTATGTCACATACAGAGGTGCTCATTCACCAGATGTAGTAGAGATGAGCTTGTTAGGTATAGGGGAGCTGACTATGTCACATACAGAGGTGCTCATTCACCAGATATAGTAGAGATGAGCTTGTTAGGTATAGAGGAGCTGACTATGTCACATACAGAGGTGCTCGTTCACCATATATAGTAGAGATGAGCTTGTTAGGTATAGATGAGCTGACTATGTCACATACAGGGGTGCTCATTCACCAGATATAGTAGAGATGAGCTTGTTAGGTATAGATGAGCTGACTATGTCACATACAGAGGTGCTCATTCACCAGATATAGTAGAGATGAGCTTGTTAGGTATAGAGGAGCTGACTATGTCACATACAGAGGTGCTCATTCACCATATATAGTAGAGATGAGCTTGTTAGGTATAGGGGTGCTGACTATGTCACATACAGGGGTGCTCATTCACCAGATGTAGTAGAGATGAGCTTGTTAGGTATAGGGGAGCTGACTATGTCACATACAGGGGTGCTCATTCACCATATATAGTAGAGATGAGCTTGTTAGGTATAGGGGAGCTGACTATGTCACATACAGGGGTGCTCATTCACCATATATAGTAGAGATGAGCTTGTTAGGTATAGGGGAGCTGACTATGTCACATACAGGGGTGCTCATTCACCAGATATAGTAGAGATGAGCTTGTTAGGTATAGGGGAGCTGACTATGTCACATACAGGGGTGCTCATTCACCAGATATAGTAGAGATGAGCTTGTTAGGTATAGGGGAGCTGACTATGTCACATACAGAGGTGCTCATTCACCAGATGTAGAAGAGATGAGCTTGGTAGATGCAGCAGAGCCCAGTCCTGTAATACATCTCTTCATGATATCACAATCTGCACCTATGTTGGTTATTCCTACAGCCTAACCATTCCTATACACTTACAATGTATCCCCAGGGTAGAGATCTATATTATGTGTATACAATACATAGAGGGGGTTTGGGGCTTGCAACATTGGTTATTGATTTTTCACTGGGGAAGGCCAACACAGAGAGAAAAAAAAAAGAAAAAAATCTAGGAAACCTCAAGATGATCAATATTTCCAAGGAATATACCACTTTTACAGGGGACTGCGGAGCATTACGTCCCGGCATGAACCTGTATATATATGCATGTCGCCTATAATGGTTTTCCCTCACAATGTATAGATAAAAAGCTCTGCTTGCTGCAGTGTCCATTGCGCCGGCGGCGGCTGCTGCAGTGGAGGGGTGGGCTTTGTGAGGACATTCGCGACTTGTCATTGACGCTGTGAAACGGGCCACGTCAGTCGGTAATAATCACCAGCACAAGAACTGGTCTGCGTGGAAATTTACTCAAAGCTCAGCTCTGCCTGAAGGTTGCTGAGCTGCTAACAGGCCAACAGTGATGCAGCTCCGAGGGTTAACCGTTCAATACCCAAAATGGCTGCATCACTGCCCTTTGCACTGCGTAATGGTTGCAATCTCTTTACATTACATCTTTTTACATCATAATATAAGAGAACAAGGCATGCTGAGAGTTGCAGTTCAACAACAGCTTCAGAGGAGGGGGCTGCGGACACTACGCTTGCAGTGATAGATGTCAGGACATGACGATTCCAAATTCCCAAGCACTTAAGGTGTTAATACAACAATTGCTTTTGTGTACAGATTCCCAGGGACTTCTTGACACCTCGCTGACACTTTGTCTTTCCAGTAGGAGAAGAACAATCCCTCCCAGGTCATGAATCTCATAGTTTTCTAAAGACCTGGACGGGGTTTGGGTGTATGTGGGAGGTGAAAGGGTCAGAGGTCAGTGTGGCTTCACAGGTCATCTGGAAAGAAAATCTATAGAAAGTGTCCCTCTTCATCACTGGCCACAAAGCGCACTACCAGCAGGAGACTGGCACGGCCCTTCGGTCCCTCCTGAGGCCGGGTACTGTCCAGCATCTGGAAGGCAGGGACAGAGGCCTATTGTGTGGGTCGGGGACAGTTCTTTGTGCTCTGCACAGCTGTGTCGGACACACAAAATGGGGAAGGGTGGAGTGGTTTATAGGAAAAGAAAAAAAAAAAAAGCTTCAGGGTCAGCGAATCTGTGACAAATCGTCCAAAATCAGCAACAAACTGAGGTCCAGGAACTGGATGCTCAAACCTGATGCTGCAATGGAGATCAAGAAGGGGCAGGCTGCTAGAGTATGGTCAGTCTCGTCCGGGTATCTGGAATAGCTACGTATAGCACCAACCTGTCTGTCAGAGGGTTGTGGCAAAATTCCAGCATTACCGCAAATCATGCCATAATTTCCCTATGGGAGAAAAAAGTTGTCGAACATGACGCTGTTGAGCACCTCAGATCACAGAGCACAACTACACATAAAGGAACTCCGATGTATTGATTTTGTATTGGCTAGTTTTGTTTCAAAACTTTTTTGGTTGCCCTTGGAAACAGACACCAGTTTGTAGTCAGACATGTGATGTCACAGCCTAGCACTAAGGCCTCGTGAACATGACAATGTACATGTGCTGGGTGCGTGGCTGAACGGCACATGGATGATGTCCGTGTGCCGCCCATGCCTCCACAGACCCATTCATTTGCTTCATTGAACCAAGGATGCAAAATGGACAGGAATAGGCCCTGAGTTTAGCCCCGGGCTCATGTTACCCATACACATGATATTACACAGACCAAAGAATATAATGGGTTAGTGTGTGAGCCATGAAAGACACAGCTAGCACACCGACATTATACATGAGGCCTTACTGTGTAACTGTTATATTAGCTGCAATTCTCCAGCAGAATTGTAAATTCAGCTCTGGATATGAAATGACAAGAAGAAATAATGTAACTCATAATAGGCACAAAATAAGGGCTCTGGTATGGAAGAATACCACGTGCACAGGGCTATATGGGATACCAATAGGTCTGTATTGTGGACCTGTAGGCACGCAGCTTATGTTTTGCGCCGCGATGAGAAGAAGCAATGTTTCTAGTGGAGAATTCCTCCATAGTGTGAGATGTGATGGAGAATGCCACCATTATACACTGTGTGAAGGAGAATTACATAATTCTTTCTCTTATGGATTCTGTATAGGAATGTCATAGAAAATCAGAGGCACAGGACAGGCTCTCATCTGGTTATATGAGCCATTTTACAGATCTGTAATGCAGCCGTTTGTATGCACTGAGCCATATTCTACACGGTAGGTTGTGATGCGGCTCTTAGAAGGTTGCAGAGACCAAGCTGGTATGGGAAGTCTTACAAGCAATGCTCCCTGGGAAAAGTATGCAAATGATCTCTCCTCCAGGAGGAAGAAAACTGTCTCAATAGGGCTGAGACTAGAATGGAGTAGTATAAAGCAGGTGTGTCATGGGTCCAGTAGGTGGCGCTGCCTCAGCTCTGTGAGAGTTAGCTGTGCAGTCTGGCTAGCACACCCAGACCCTCAGTATTTTTGGCTGCTGCATTGTTGAAGTAGAGGCTAACTATGTCTCCCCTATATGTAACCCTGACCTGCCTGGTTTGATGTGGATACAGCAGGTGGTGCCTCATACTAACAGTCACAGGAGGCAGCGCCACCTACTGGATCCCCAGCATACCAGGCAGCACCTGATATTACCCACTCCATTCCAGCATCTACCGTCTCTCGAGGGCCACCTATAGGTAGCTACCCTATAAGTCAATGTCCGACACATTGAAAAGCCTTGAAACATGACTAGGGATAGGGTGGCCAAACTAGAGGCCACCATGTGTAGGTGGTGCTTGAAGTTTTTGCTGCTCATCAGTATAGAGCAGGGTTTTGCTTGGCAGGGTGAGATACTGGAGACGCAGCTCTTGGAAGGTTCTGGTCCCCTTTGTGGAGAAACCACTAGTGTAGTTACATTTCAAGGCTTTTAAATGGGTAGGACAATACAGGGTAGGTACCTACAGGAGGCAGCAGAGAGACAGTTTTCTTCCCTCTGGAGGAAAGCCATTTTGCAGGTTGTGAAGCCGACGTCTGCCAACATCCTATAGCAAATGCATTGTACTATAAACTACATTTGGTGCAATTTGGGCAATATCATGGGTGACAAGGCAGCGCACCTTCTACTCCATTCAAAGGGGGTCCATCCCGTGATCAGTGGAGGTCCCAATGGTTGATCCCCAACAATCTGCAACTTATCCTCTATCCTGTGGAAAATTCTTATCTTGTTCATGTATTTTTTGTGACTGTTCTCTGTACAATCTCATTTTGTCTTCAGTGTTGATGTGGTCGGCTCGCTGTCATAAAGAGCTGACATCAGAGCTGAGTCCACATTATTTCATAGAGATCCAGGACATGTTCACACAGTATATGTTAATACTGTCAGAATCCACCTTTCTTGCCACTGCATTAATAGTAATTCCCTAACATAAGCCTATCACCCAGGAGTCACCCTATTGGTAAGTAGTTGCAATGAATCGTGACTGAGCCCAGCATCAGTGTCCTGACATAGGATGGTGAGAGTGACCCACACAAGGGGAAGTATACAACCTGGTCCAGATTCTGAATTACGTTAGGGGTCTGATTTATATTTATGAGGGGGGGGGGTCTACAAGCATGCCCTTGCAATTTTACATGAGTGTTATATACGTGTAATAATCCATCACTAAATACCACAAGTGACAGAGCAGAGGAGATGAGAGCCGCACCAGGCCCCGCTACCTCACACAGGCTCATCCTTCATTTTACAGCCAAAGCAAACAAATAAAGCCTTTCTTCTAGAGCCGCACAATAGAACAAACCAAAATCCTGGAGTTTGTGCCCAAATAGCAGAGACTGGGGTCAGGCCATGGCTACACGTCAATGTCTATCTCTAGTATTGCTCCTGCACTGCATGTAAAGCCTTATGGCATATACTGGCTGGATATGTCTTCTTATGTGACAGAGGAGCCCCTGGACTTCACCCCACTGCCCCGGCTCCCCATTCCTGGTACTAAAGTGGTCATATATGCAAGTTCAAATAAAGTGAATGAGATTTATGGAAACAGCCATGTGAATATACTGATTCTTGTGGGATCATAAGCAGTTGTCCAGCTTTGCCATCTATTGTAGAAATCCCCCTTAAAATTGGTCACTTACACGGCATATCTGGAATTAATGTAGTTTTGGGTTCGCCTTCTTCCCTTTGGGGCATTTCAGGCCCAGAAATGTGTATGGGGATGTAGACCACAAAGACAATGTTGTAGGTGAGCTCTAATGGAGCATGTTATAGAGATACAGCGGAGGTGCTAAGACCTTGGACACACGGGGTGGTGCCTGATAGTAATAGGGAGTGGCGTGGACACCGGAGCCGAGGCAGCGCCACTTACTGGATCCACATCAGGCCAGGGAAAGTCAACTTTTACCCACTGTATTCTAACATCTTCCCTGTCCATATGCCTGTGAGGGTATATGGATATCATATAGGGTGCTCACCATTTATAAGCCAGAACAGAGAGCGGCTTTGTTGAAGGACTGTATCAAACAGACCTGAGGTAGGCAACCTTCGGCAAGCTAGGCAGTTGTGAAACTACAATTCCCAGCATGCATAATTCCTCTGTTATTCCTGGCACTCCTACAGAAGTGAATGGAGCAAGCTGGGAGTTATAGTTTCACAGCAGCTGGAGTCCCGAAGATTGCTGACATGGGCGGTCGGTTACCCAAATGGCCATCATGTAATACTAAATTTTCCCTGCAATGATTGGCTATCTGCGACTTACCTCAGTAGCATCAGGTGTTTGCCTGGGGTGCGAGGACCAGGATGTGACAACCCTGCTAAATGTCCATAGGGTGTGTATGTGATCTAGCCATAGACAAAACTGCCCCCTGCACCCATAAGCCCTGAGATCATCGCTGGAAGACCAAACCTCAACAGCATATAGAGTATGAACACTACACATACTGCGATTTCTTCCCAGAGCTCCCCTTTAAGACGTCTCAGCACGGTTCTCTCAGCTCGGCACATTATAGCTATTTATACCGCCTTATTAAATTTGCTCAGAACGAAAAACAATCAGCAATTAAATATGATTGATTTAGTACAAATTAGTCAATGTGCTCTAAACCCTAATTGGTTGCTGTGGGTTACGGCACGCTTGCTTTCCCTCCAAGGCAAACACAGCTATGGTAATGAGTAGACAATGCAGACTGATAAATGGCTGTAACCTCTGAGCTACGTCTACATTTATATATCATATACACAATACATATATGTAGCTGATATGCAATCTGGACTGCTCATCTACACAAAGGAACAACTTAATCCAAAGGCTGAGTATCAAGGTAGTGACACTTGTTTCCTTTAAGCACTAATACTCCCAGCAAGCCCTCATAGGGAAAGGCAAGATCAATGTTAGATACAATTTTGTGTATCTTGGTTCCATTCACTATGATAAAACAGTATGCAGTAAGCTCCACCTAGTGGTCATTATATGTAGACAGAATTTGACAATGTCAAAGCGTGACAATAGTTTTATAAAACCTTGATGACATAAATTTCCACTGGTTGGGGTCTGTGTGCTGAGACCTTATATTGGGGCAAGTGCTCAGTAGAGTAGAGTTCCCCTTTGACTCAGGTCAGCTGGCTATGGAGAGCGGAGCTAGTGGTATACAGACTCATCGGTTAGCTATATCACGCCTTATATGAAGCACAAGGTATGACAAGGCAACAAATTGTGATTTTTTTTTTTTCTCTTTTACGCTGCCCTCACCATTATCCTGAAAAAGGCAAGAGGCGTGGGTGAGGCCCCATCAAATTTATTATCAGTTAGGCCACAAAACTAGTGTAAATGATGCTTGAAATCTACACCAGCTATAAGCTTACAGAGATTTCAGTACAGGCGCATGGCCTGGTGAAGGGTATGCCTGAATTATGTGGAGGCATGTGGCTTCTCTAAAACAGGCGCCCCCTCCACCAACACAGGAGATGCATTAAAAATGCCAGTCTTCATAGATATGTCCAATAGACTTTGCATGACATCACTTGCGATGCGGAGCCAAGTAGAGGCAAAGAGGCACAGTGCTCAGCTATGTGCTTCTGCCCCTTCCTCTCAGCCCCTGCACCCCGCCAATTAAATCTTCTGACATGTCACTAGTTTTATGGTGCCTGTATACCTTCAATAGCTGTTAGCCAAAGGCTCATCTGTCTGTCAGCTTTTCCTCCTGACCCCCATACACGTGCATGCTGGGCTTGGCCGAGAGTGCATGTGATATCAAAGAGGAATAAGTTACTGCCAGGCTTCTCTGGTGGCAGTTTTTCTCCAGGACTGGGCGTGCTGGATCACTCTTTCCCCCAACATCTGCTTTCTGGACACTTTAAGGGACATGACATATACATATGATCCGGCTGAAATCATTTGGCCAAATTAACTCCATTGATATAAAGCTCTGATAGATTGGGAAATTAATCAGCACAGAATGATGGACCTGATACAAGGTGGACATTTCCTTTCAGCCGTTTCAGAGTGATGTCCTCGCGTCGGGCATGATGATGTCACCAGTGTCAGCTCAGGGCACATCACTTAAGTCCCCTGTCTCTCGGTAAGTGATGTCATCACTTTTAGCTGACCCCCATCGATCCAACCTGTCACGACTTACTTGGACTTACAATTCAACAAAAGCGAGGGGGCCACAGACCAGGCATTTTTGCTTTCCAATTCTGTCACCGGTGTTTCTTGACGCCTCCTTTCCTTGCCTCTGAGAGACATTTCCAAATTCAGCAGCTGAGGAGAAGAAAACCGAAGACGACGATGACAAGGGCTCATGTTAGTCAGATTAGGAGAAGGTGTCACCCAGGAGAGGCGACATTCCCCGCTCTCAGGTGATATCAGAGGGAGATAAAAGAAAGATGGCTGCCTGGGTCGGAGGCGTGATTAATGGTTCTGCCCACGGTTCACTTGAGTCTTTATGAACGTCTGAATAGCTTTTTCTTGTACACTGTGTCTTTCCATAACTCAGCTGTTTTCTACATATCAGTTCAGCACAAATGAACTGGGACTTATGGTAATGAATTGTCAAGCAAACCATGGCTGCCAGTTACCGTGCCTTTAAAGCACTCTACCATAATATTGCTACACCATTATTTGCTGCAAGGCGTAAGCACTGATGTATAGTATGAGTGTTAATGAGTCGGCGGGATTGGATGATGAATGTAGCGGTCACAGACCCCAGGCTCTTATTGGCTGACGCCTGGGATGGATGTGATTGGCTGTGTTCTCTCCTTTTTTCCCTATGCCAGCTCTGACATGTACTGCTAACTGGAAAATCCATTATTTAGACAACATTAGTGGCGGCAGAGCAAATAGGAATCTCAGCACTTGCCTAGAAAGGAGCACAGGCATGCAATTCAATAGTTGCTTTCTTCACGAAAAATGGCCTTCAATTTAACCCCCCTCTTGTCAGGAATGATTAAGGATGCTGTGAAATAACTAACACTTTGTACGGTATCGCCTTCCTATGCAGCAATGTAAACCATAGGTCAGAGGTGTAGTTTGTAGCTCCTGGGTCCAATATAAGATCAGTGATGGGCCCCCAATCTTCATGTCTCCTCATATGGGGACTTCTCACTCCACCTCAGACTCCAGGGCGCAGGTGTAATTGCACCCTCAGTGGCCCCCAACATTAGCACCATAGGAGGATGTGCACAAAAGTAGATGCAGGAGCAGTCCGTACGATGAATATGTTGGCCAAATTTTGTGAAAAGGCCAGCACCACCATCAGGTGGGGCTTCCAGCATGTAGCGTTAGGGTGTGTCTGAGTACAACACGTAGTCGCCTGTTACAGAGTTATTAGGGAAGATGGCACGGTTCAGATCATGTATCTGGAGGGCACTGTGGGCAGTCAGGGGCCCCTTAAAACTTGGTATGTGACCCTGCTCCACCAGGATGTGAAAAGCTTAAAGGAGTTATCTAGGACTTATTAATTGATATTATTATGAATGGTCATCATCTCATTATCAGCGGGGGTTCCACCTGGACACCTGGGAACACCACAGATCAGCTGTTAGGAGCAGCAGTGCCACTCCCCGAGTCCATGTGATGTCACCTTTATCAGTCACATGGCCTGCAATTGGTTTGCAGCTGAGTCCCATTCAAGTGAATGGGCTGAGCTGCGATACCAAGCACAGCCACTATAAAAAGGTATAGTGCTGTGCTTGGTAAGTAGTGAAGGGGCCGTAGCACCACCCGAACGCTAAAGCCTCTTAATCCTGGAAAACCCCTTTGAAGACTATGTTCAAGATCTAAAAATGTGTCCAAGTGCAGGGAATGCACTAACCTGTACTCACCTCTTCAATCCCCCACTGCTCCACCACCACCACTACAGTGCCCCCTGCTGGTCTCTGCTTACTTCTTGCAGTAATTAACTGGTGATGCTGGTATCTATGGTATAAGACCACTGAGGCCAGTGAGTGGCTAAAGCGGTCACCTACACCTATACAGCACATGACCACTGCAATAAGCAAGCAGAGACCAGCAGGGGCCATCAGAGTGGCAGTGCTGGAGTGGCAGGGGATTGAAATTGATGAGACTTTGTTTATTTTACCTCATTACCTGCAAATTTTTGCAAGGCCTTCATCTCCAATTGTTCTGCATTCACTTTCCTATTATTGCCACGCATGATCCACAGTACTCACTGTCAGCCCCTACCTCTGAGTGGAGCAGGGCACCATTAGTTCCGGGGCCCTGTATTCACATATTACAGGCATCAGTGAACAAGGTCTGTATTCTGCTGAAAAGCACCTGCAAAAAAGTGGGAAATTGTTATTTCTCAGAGCTTCCTGTCTGACAATAACATATATAGTGGAATTGCTCAGAATGCAAGTCCTTCATTATATATTTGCAGAATTTCTTCATTTCGCAGGTAAAATTAGGGCGTAGACTGAAGAAACAGAGGAGGAAAGAAAATATAAAACACGTCATTTAGAGCCTTGGCGCTCTGCATCATCTTTCCCGTCCGTCTGTCTACAAACTATTTGCTTGTCCACCCATTCTCCTACTATAGCCATGATACAGGATACGGACGCAGTCTGCAAAGGGAAAAGTCTCTAAGCTAATCTTAAAGTTGCAGGTTATTGCTAAATGACAGCAAAGTTACCTCATTATTTGGTATGTTTTAGTAAAATGCTGGTCCTCAGCGCTAATAGATAGATATGATCATGATATGCCAATGGATCGAGACCACTGATTTATATAGAGGGGGTTATAGGTAGTGTAAGTATGGCGTTACCGACTGCATTTATATGATCAGAGGTTCTTATCATTCACTTCCTCAGTATTGAGCCCCAACTATCAGAGACCAATATCTATCTATCTACAGTATCTATCTATCTATCTATCTATCTATCTCACACACACGTGGACAAAATTGTTGGCACCCCTCGTTTAATGAAAGAAAAACCCACAATGGTCACAGAAATAACTTGAATCTAACAAAATTAATTTGCCAAACTACATGTTGACAAGCCACAAAGCTTCTGGGAGAATGTCCTATGGACAGAAGAGACAAAACTGTGAGACATGGAGGAGGCTCTGTTATGTTCTGGGGCTGCTTTGCTGCATCTGGCACAGGGTGTCTTGAATCTGTGCAGGGTACAATGAAATCTCAAGACTATCAAGGGATTCTAGAGAGAAATGTGCTGCCCAGTGTCAGAAGCTTGGTCTCAGTCGCAGATCATGGGTCTTGCAACAGGATAATGACCCAAAACACAGCTAAAAACCCCCAAGAATGGCTAAGAGGAAAACATTGGACTATTCTGAAGTGGCTTTCTATGAGCCCTGACCTAAATCCTATTGAGCATCTTTGGAAGGAGCTGAAACATGCCGTCTGGAAAAGGCACCCTTCACACCCGAGACAACTGGAGCAGTTTGCTCATGAGGAGTGGCCAAAATACCTGCTGAGAGGTGCAGAAGTCTCATTGACAGTTACAGGAATCGTCTGATTGCAGGGATTGCCTCAAAAGGTTGTGCAACTAAATAGTAAGTTAAGGAAACCATCATTTCTGTCCAGGCCTGTTTTGTGAGTTTTCTTTTTTTTTAAATTTCTGTTGAAGCCTGGTTGGAAAGCAATGTCTGACTTTCATTTGTTCATTTTCATAGAATTTTTATATATTATTACTTTTGTCAGATTCAAGTTATTTCTGTGACCATTGTGGGTTTTTCTTTCATTAAACGAGGGAGGGGGACCAGCAGTTTTGTCCACGTTTGTAGCTAGCTATCTATCTATCTCTTTCTCTCCTTCCCATCTATGTATATATAACATATCTATATCTCTAATATCTATTTATCTCAAATAAAAATGAAGCCCTCTGCTAGTATCTCTTGCTAAAATAGAATAGGATTCAGGTGAGGACTCTGTAAAGTTGTTGCTATCTATTCTACTTCTGATATCTAAACTAATCTAATTATCTCTCTTTCATATCTATCTATGTCTCATATCTATCTATCTACATATCTATCTCATATCTATTTATCTATATAACTATATAGATAAAAAAATAGTGACAACACCAACATCAGGTATTTTATTCACCCACAAGAATACATTTATTTATCTATCTAATCTCTCTTTCATATTTATTACACTCACTTTCTATTTATCTCATAGTTATCGCTCTCTCATATCTATATCATATACTTTTATCTATCTAATATCTATCTGTCTCTCATATCTATCTATTAATCACATACTTATCTATCGCATATCTATTTATCCCATATATATCTATTTATCTCATATATTTCTATCTATTTCTCTGTCGATCTCATATCCATCTATCTAGAAGAAAAAAAGAAGTCCTGTTGCAAAAAATGTTCTATATACCTAATATTTTAGAATACTGAATTATTAGACAGTAATATCAACTTTTCACATCTATCTATAATTCTCTCTCATTTCTATCTATATAAATATTATTTCATCTATCAAAACTATCCATAACACCTATGTATCCTATCCATCATATTTATCCATTAAGTCCACCTCTCCATTATACATCTATAAAACCACAGACCTATTAGCTAACGTTGCGGCTTACATTAATACCTTGAGCCCTCTCAGCCAAATTGCTCAATGTCTCCAAGGGTTAATACAGGAATATAGAGATGCTATACACACCTTTCCGCATATACGACATACTATTTTCTAGCTTCATGATGGGCACCTTAAAAGGCCATTTTTGGCGCAGTTGGTACACTTGACTAGTCATACAAGAAATATTCCTAGCTCCTTGCCTTGGACCTCAAGGTGCTGGATTGTGACTTGTCACTTAATCGGTCCCTTACTGTAAAACGTCTCAGACAGAAGTGAAGTAAATGAGTGCAGACGTGAGACACAACATAAAGCGGTCAGAGACAGGAGTGGTCCTTACTCACTGAGCTTTGTTAACCCCTTAATGAACCCTGGTTTAACAGGCACTGGTATTGGCAGACTCTCAGCACTGGCTGCCGTATCCTTGTACATTCTTATGGATGGCTCTAACTACCGAAATTATATTGGGAGAAAGCAAAAAAACTTATGACAGGTGCTGCAGGATAAGATCTGAGGAGGCGACCTGGAGAAGATGAGAGGTGAATGGGTGAGGCAGTATTGTAACAACCACCAAATGTCAGATCAATAGGACATACGTAATAAATAGTGTGGAGATGGCGGTGAGAAGGATTCAGTGCTGAAACAAGACTCCAAGGGGACACGTGGGCAGTTTGGCTTCTAATCAGTAATAGAAAATACATCTGGAAATAAGAGCGAAAGGCTTAGTACTCACAGCAGCAGAAGCAGCAAGAGCAAACAGAAGACAGATCTCACCACAAGAGACACAGGGAGAAAGTCACATAGGGTGAGTTGTAGCTATAGATTTCCTATGCTCACATAAAGTCAGTGCTACTGCCCTGGCAGAGATGGGGATAAAGGGATTATCCGATTAGGACAAAACCAAATAACACTGGGGGTCCCTAAATAATTGGGTGAGGAAACTGCATATTAAATGTTGCGCTTCCCATAAGGCATTGCAGGTGCCCATTGAAACCAGTGGGCATCCATTGTTTTCAATGGATACCTGCAGACTTTAGCTTGTAGAGTGGGATCTGAAGAGGGGACGCACCATCTGTAAACTTAAGCATGAGCTAATGGAGCAAAGAGCAAGGGTGGGATACAGCATAGAAGCCCTTTAAGTACATTGATAGCACCTTGTTGACTACTGATCAACATGAAGTGTCTCCGGTGGGTGTCGGCGTGGGTGGCTGTGTCCGATTAGATCTGAGTGCAGCTACATAGAAATATTTAAGACACAGCTGCCTGGATGTATTATTTATGTAGCTGCTCCTCCGCTGTAAGAATGTATTGACATCTGCCGACCTTGGCAAGGATGGATGATCTGTCGGAGACTTAAAGAGAAAGTCATATATGATGGGGGTGATAGAAAAAAAGGCTACACAAAACCTTTGACATTTTGCAGTTGGTGTTTCTATTAGGACTGATACACAGACAAGGATTGTGTATTTGTGCTACTCTGGATAGGACTTTGTAAAGTGAAGGTTGAGGGGTCATATAATGTCGCTTTTTAAATTTCCATTTTTTACCATGATATTCAATTATGTCCAATGTTTTGTGTTGTTTCATTTCATAATATATCCTGATATCACTGTATAGAGTTCTTTTTGGATATAGAGCTTGAAATCCATTGCAAAGGCACAGAGTTAAAATAAGAACAATTTCTAGCCACCTGCAGCCACCATTAGAGGGTGCTCACAACACACTGGTTTATTATTGTGTTTATGTACTATATAAACATTATACAGTAAGCTCCATCTAGTGGCGGCTGCTGGAAGAGAGAATTATAATTTAACTCTAAAATAATAGTTATGCAGGGTATTTGGAATCAGAAATACCAAAACAAAGAAATATTAAGAACCAGCAAAGACTAATTGAGTTACCTCCTGTATTGTACTCCAGAGCTGCACTCACTATTCTGCTGGTGCAGTCACTGTGTACATACATTACATTACATTACTTATCCTGTACTGATCCTGAGTTATATCCTGTATTATACTCCAGAGCTGCGCTCACTATTCTGCTGGTACAGTCACTGTGTACATTACATTACATTACTTATCCTGTACTGATTCTGAGTTACATCCTGTATTATACTCCAGAGCTGCGCTCACTATTCTGCTGGTGCGGTCACTGTGTACATACATTACATTACTTATCCTGTACTGATTCTGAGTTACATCCTGCATTATACTCCAGAGCTGCGCTCACTATTCTGCTGGTACAGTCACTGTGTACATACATTACATTACTTATCCTGTACTGATCCTGAGTTACATCCTGTATTATACTCCAGAGCTGCGCTCACTATTCTGCTGGTGCAGTCACTGTGTACATACATTACATTACTTATCCTGTACTGATCCTGAGTTACATCCTGTATAATACTCCAGAGCTGCACTCACTATTCTGCTGGTACAGTCACTGTGTACATACATTACATTACATTACTTATCCTGTACTGATCCTGAGTTACATCCTGTATTATACTCCAGAGCTGCACTCACTATTCTGCTGGTGCAGTCACTGTGTACATACATTACATTACTTATCCTGTACTGATCCTGAGTTACATCCTGTATTATACTCCAGAGCTGCACTCACTATTCTGCTGGTACAGTCACTGTGTACATACATTACATTACATTACTTATCCTGTACTGATCCTGAGTTACATCCTGTATTATACTCCAGAGCTGTGCTCACTATTCTGCTGGTGCAGTCACTGTGTACATACATTACATTACTTATCCTGTACTGATCCTGAGATACATCTTGTATTATACTCCAGAGCTGAACTCACTATTCTGCTGCTGCAGTCACTGTGTACATACATTACATTGATATAGTGATTCTAATATGGGTAAGCAGATGCAAATGTGAATAATCACTTAAACAAATAGTCTGTTCAGGGAATATAAAAACCTGGATACCATATAATAGAAATATCACTTGGTCGGCTACAGGCTCGTTCCTTCATTGTGTCTCGGTCTCCTTTGAAAGTATTTAGACAATGGAAATGGTATTCTGCACACGTCAAGGAATCTGACTGGCATGACATGAAGATCACTTGATCAGCATTATTACTCTCTGATCAATCAGAGGCTATGGTGTGTCTGCCACCTGGTGGACAACATGTGCATGTGCATACCTTTTCATTTGTAAGGTTAGATATGTACTGTATTTATGTTACCTTTAATAGGCTTATGAGTGCCCGGCCATTATTTTATTGAGAAATCTCACAAGCTGTTTTGCAGCTTTCCCCCTGTGCTGCGCGTCCCATTCTTACTCGAGCATGACCTCATATTTTTGGAATTAGCAGTGCATTCTGGGGAGATATCAGCACGCTTGTGTTTGATGTGGATTATGGTTTCCGTCTTTGCTTTATTGAATTGTTACAGTGAGATGGACCACTAAAGCAGACACTGACATCCGGGAGGTCCATATGTTTGGCACATAGTACGCACAAGTGTGCCAGACCTCTCTGTCAGTCCTTAATTGATCTGACAGCAGCAAAATTGTACTATTAACCCACATAAAAGAGGGTATATGGTGGATGACCAGCACTTAGGGCAATATCTGAGGTGGGAGCCCATACTGCATACTCGGCCAGAGTTGGGGGATGTCACGCTGCACTGCAATGGATTCTCTGATCTGCAGAGGTGGCAAAAGAAAGACATCCTCCAAAGCAAAAACTTTGACAGTTTATGTGATTCATCCTGTAAAGAGTGCCACCTACTGGTGTTATAGGGAATGACTGCTTAGAAACTACACAATATCAGGCAAAGGTGAAGCTTTACATCACATGTAGCAGGATAACACATGGAGTCCGCGTTTGTACAGAATTGCTGTGTGTGTTTGTTCAGTAACATTAGTATTACCAGCTATGTGGATGTCTTCTGAACCTCAATTTTTGGGGCCCAATCTACTAACCTGCAATGTACACTGTACCCCTAGCCTGGCAGTACAGATGTGGCTGTGTATACGATAGACCAGGGGTAAGCAACCTTCGGCACTCCAGCTGCTGTTAAACTACAACTCCCAATATGCTCCATTCGCTTCCATAGGAGTTCCAAGAACAGCAGAGCAAGTATGCATGATGGGAGTTGTAGTTTTACAACAGCTGGAGTGCCGAAGGTTGCCTACCCCGGCTCTATACAGTCATAGAACCTGTGTCCCTTGATTTGGGGACTGCTCTAGACTACACGGCAAACTTACTTAGGCTTAGATCACTTCAGCGCCAAGTGTCCGTTTTTCTGGTCTGTTGGAGGGCAGGAAGAACAGACAAACGGAACGCAGGAATAGCGGGAACCAACAGAGCCAGAGGGAGACCATTGACTATACCTGAAATCGCGGAAGAAAAAGTCAGTCTTGTTTTGTCTGTCAGTATTAGCCGGATCTGCGGCTGCCGCACACCAGTGCAGATGTGAACCCAGCCTTATTTATGAACCACTTAACCTCTTGCCTTGGCATAAAGATAAGAAAACCACAACACTTCTCCCTCCTGGGTAGCTGCAGGAGAGACTCGCATCAGCTCGGCAGTGTCTCAGGAGGATGTGTTATTCCCCACAGAACTGGGGTGAATCTATGGGCGAACAAATAAGCATCATCAATAAGAGTTATCTTAGCAAGCCTGTAGATATTCTCACCGCCAGTCCGAGGACGCCGTGTGACAGGAGAAGACGTCTGCCGTAGCTTCATTCTAAAAAAAGAAAAGCAATAAGAGGAGGATAAGACAATGTTATAACCGCAGGGAAGAACCTAGCATCCAGAGCGCCGCCTATAGGGAGTATAAACATAAGGGCATTTTTGGGATGTCTAACTTTTTGTAAAATGTTTTTAGTTTTCCTGGTGTCAGCCACACTGGAGAAAAATGTATGAGCAGTATCGTTCCCGCCAGAGCCCATTGATCTGATACCGATGACCTTTCCTAAGGATAGACCATCAGTATAGGAATCCCATAATAACCATTTAAAGGGGCTGCAGCACACTGTCAAGCTCGGTGCTCCATTCATTGTACAGCGCCACACATGCAGTTGTGGCTGTGCCTGGTACTGCTGTTTAGTTCAATTCACTTGAATGGGACAAAACTAAAGGTACTGCTCCATGTACAGATGGGTTGCTGTACCTACTTAAACAATGAAAGGGATGTTGAAGCACTACCATTATCCTGGAGGTCAGACCCCCCCCCCATCAAATATAGATGACCTATCCTAATTTTATTGAAGACTCTTGAAAACCTACCTGGCATTTAATCTACAATGAAACTTAGGGCAGAGTATTCTCTATACCAGATACAACTGTCACAAACCCTCAGCTGTGAGAGCGTGTAAGACTGACTTTCAATAAACACATTGCCATTCACTGACAGCGAGCAGAGATCCTGCCAATGTCGAGTCATTTAAAGGGATTTTTCAGAATAAATATTAAACATGAATGCAGCTGAGTCTTATTCAAGGGAATGGGCTGAGCTGCAGTACCAGAGACAGCCACTATGCAATGTATGGCGCTGTGCTTGGTATGACGATCACTGATTTCAAGTGGATATGTGGCGGATTTCAGTCAGGCTGTTGTTTGGAGACTCTGTCGTAGTGACCACTGAAAATCGCCAGATGAAAAAGTGCTGCAGGTCCAACTTTCTCATCCGGTTGTTTCAGTTTTTTGAAAAAAGGACACCCGATGGACCCCTTTTTAGTCACTGTGGTCTGCTGGGCACCGTCGGTGGCTGCTGTTTTAGTGGTCTGTGTATCTGATCCTGCGACAGACCAGAACAATGGACACACAAGTGCAGAGACGGGCATAGCATCAATGGGGCCAACACTGTGTAGTACAATAGTCTGAATAAGAAGGTCCGGCGGGGTGAGATAAAAATCGCCAACAATATGGCGCATCTTTGAGATTCAGCCGCCATAGATGTAGGACAGGAATGGTAAGTCGGGGAGGAATCGCACCTCCTCTGGTCGCCATCATAGTCCTTACATTCTTACCGCTGTAACGTGAAGACTGGGATGGCACCCAGGACTGATAAACTAAGGTAGCGTTCACACACATCAGATTTAACCCAATGCATATTTATTAGAGGATCTGCCGCCAGAAATCCGAGGCTGTCCCTCAAATCTCCACTGCTGGTGAACTTACAGAAATAAGTAGCGTGAAACTTTTTCGCCTCACAAAAAATCTGCACGCATGTTTTCCGTAGCCTGTGGATGGGGCTTCAGAAACCCCAAATATATGTTGTCGGAAGATTTATGGGCATGTTCACATGGAGGATTTTAGAACAGATTATGAGGCGTCTTCTTCCTCAAAAATTTGTGGCAAAAACGCACTTGTGGGACCAGCGGCAGAAAGCGGTTGACACTTGCATTCGGGACTCCGTCGTTCAGGTTCGCACAGGGACCCGAAAGACGGAGAGCCTGTCCGCTTACAAAGCAGTTACCCACAGACCCCATAGACTATAATGGGGTCCGGCAGGTTTTCGTCGGTTTTATACTGAAACCAGCGGCAATAAAAGTCCTCCTTGCCGGAGACTCCTACGCAGAAATGAACCTAGACTTAGGATGAACTTTGGGTTTCTGGCGCAGGTGTGCACGCGGATCTATCTCGAATAATGGGACTAATGGACTGCGCTGCTTTAGCAACGATTCTGCCGTGGAAAAACGTGGCGAGTTTGGGCATGGCGCTTTATTTTTCAGTGCGTAGAAGAAAGACGTGTCCTATGAAGTAGATTAGGGACGTTCTTTGGAGACCCCAAATCCTCCATGTGAACATATCCATAGCTTGGACGTGTATTTCGGTGTCGAATCTACAACAATCCATATCAAATCCGACCCGTGTGAACAGATCCTTACTTTCCTTACCACCTTGCACAGTTCACACCCAGCTTTGCCATTCAGGAGTCTAGGAAAGCTGTATAAGAGGCAACAGAGACCATATTGGCTGCCACCCAGCTTTCCTAGAATCAGAAAGGGATAAGACTGGGATCTAGAGACAGTGACTGGAAAACTTCGAGAAAGCAAGGAATGGGTCCAAGATTGTCTCCAAGACCACGTGACGGAATGAGACTTTCCTAAAAAGTCCATGAAGCAGTGGTCCTAGAGAGCAGACATTACAGGGAAGGCACAGATGTGTCTGAGGTAAAGTGAAAGCACTGGTCTCCATTACCCCCCTCCCGCCTCCTGAGCGCCCCCTCTCCCCTCCTCTCGGTCACTCCCCGCCTGCTCATGGCCTCCCCTCCTCTGACACGTCCTCCCCGGTGTTTCTGCATGGCCCCTGCCGTAGTGCTGCTGCTTCTCCTGCCGGGCCTGCTGTTGGCCTCGGCTCAGGATCCGATGCCCGGTCAGGACTCCTCACCTCCATCTCTGGTCATAGCACTTCTGGCTCGGAACGCCGCACATGCGCTGCCCTACAGCCTGGGGGCGCTAGAGAGACTGCACTACCCCAAGGACAGGATCTCCATCTGGTGAGAGAGGGCTGGGGGGCTGCTGTTACTGGGCTACATGGGATATGGATCAATTTGCTCCCTTTTCCTATTTTTGGTCCTTTACACCAGGACTGTCCGACAGCTATGGTCGCATTGCATTTAATGGTTGTCAATGTGGTTCCGGATTTAACATGGCGGCCAAAAATCCAAAACGGATACGATCATAGACTGCAATGTGAGGCTCGGTTCCTATCTGCGCCAGGTGACTGTGCGCCAGAAATTGGCGGGTGCAAAAGTGCTGCAAGCCCGACTTTTTGACGATTCCAGATAAAAACAAAACAGATATCTGATGAACAGCCATCAGACTCCATTGTAGTCAGTGGGGTCGCTCGGGCTCTGATCATGTCCGCAATTTTTGTTGTCCGTTTTTCCGTTCTTCTGGTCCTCCGACAGACATGTGGCTTTAACATGTGGCTCATACGTGCGATTTGCTTGCAGACTGGGGCTACATAGCAACTCTTTCACTTACGCTAGGGCAACATTTGTCGAACAACCAAAATTTTAATGCATCTCTAAGGTGTTGCGTTGCGACATCATGGGATGCAACTTTTTTACCATACAGTAGACTTCAGTGGAAGTTGCATGCGACATGTCGACTACACGGCGATTTTGGCCACAATTCCCATCGCCTGATCAAAGATCGTCGTGTTGCCCTGTGACAACCTTCACTAATATACGTGGAGGGAATCTCATTGCGAACCCGAAGGTGCTGCGACTGTGACTTCTAGTCACAAAAGTCTGAGCGCTGCTGGATTATTTTGCGACTAGAAGTCGCAGCACCCTTGGGATCGCACCTGCATTACCGAAGGGATTGTAGGACGACATGCCCATCTTTCATGTAACTGGAGTTGCGACCAAAGTTGCCGTGTAGCGCTAATCATAGCCCTAAAAAAGTCACATGACAGTAAGTTGCAAACTAGTCACACAACTGTTTTAGTCGTGCGACTTTTTGTCATCGTGCAGCCCTAGCTTGGGACCCTCGAGGATTCTGAACCGCGACTTTTAGTCACCAAAAATTTGGATAGTGCTCAATTTTTCCACGGTCGCAGCATCTTCAGGATCGCAGAATGAGTTATAGTCTCACTCCAGCCAGAAAGAAACAGGTTACAGTTTTTATTGATGATCACCCAGCTTTCCTAGGAGTTGAAGGACTGGAGAGCAGCTGCAGATCTGTGTATAAATTCATGTTTTTTTTGTCTTTGCCCAGGTGTGTGACGGACCACAATGAGGACACGACTCAGGCGGTGCTGCAACAGTGGCTGGAGTCGGTACGCCCGCTGTATCACTCGGTGGTCTGGAGAGCGCAGGAAGTGCCCAGGTGATGTCTGCACGCCCCAGCCTGTTATATCCTCCACAGGCAGATAAGTGACATAGTTAGCTATAAAACTGAGCAAGGATTCTGCACATTCCTTCCTCATACAGAATTCCCCCCCCTTGTCATATTTCAAGTACTAAAGTAGTTTCTTATTATATCTGTTTCTGAGAAAGCTGAGTAACCACCATTATGACCACCAGTGCATCTGAATGGCAAATGTGTCTACTTATGGGAGCGGAAGGCATATCAGGACCCTAGAAAGCTGTATGACAAAGTGACCATATTTGCAGGCCACTCCATTTTCTAAGCTATGTCCTAAATTTTGGGTTTTCGGCTACTGCTGTGTATACTGTCATTCTGAGACTTGCAAAATTATTGGGGGGATTTATGAAAATTTGGTGTTATCAATGTCCGTGTTGATAATGACCTAATCCCCTGCATGCCCTCACCATGCCCCCTTTTCGGGAAAGTGGTGCAAAAAAGAAAAAGTTGCAAATTTTGTGCACAAAAACCTGATTTGTGCAAAGAAATTTGCAACTTTTTATGCCTTGTATGCCAGAAAAATGACATACAAGGCGTAATAAATCTGCCCAAGTGTCTTTTCCTTTTGTTTGTTTGAGCACTGTTTGGTGGCATTATTTCCTGGAGTGTGAGTAGGGCACATGTTCAGTCTTGTATCTACTTGGTCTACAGATGGTATCCTGAAGAGACCGGTCCAAAAGAGTGGCCCAAGGAGCGTCATGAAAACGTGATGAAGCTCAGACAGGAGGCTTTGGACTATGCTAGAGAGAAGAAGGCTGACTACATTCTGGTAAGACTGAGGACCGCCACCACCTGATATGGCACAGAGGCTGGTGGGGAACTGAGCTTTGGGGTTACATGTTTTATGCTGTCATAAGTGTATTGTGTGACACAAAGCTCTCCCACGGCAAGTTAAGACCCCATGCACACCAGCGTAGCCGTCTGCAGGCCCATGGAAAACGGAATGGCTGGCACGTGGATGGCATTCATGTACAGTCCATGATTTCCATTGACCCTATCAATAGAGTAGACATGATCAAGCTGCAAAGATAGACAGAAATAGGACCTGCTCCATATTTTGCAGCTCTGTCCTGTAGCCCTTATATGGATCTGTGTGAATACCAAGCACAGCCCTTATACCATGTATATCACTGTGCTTGGTATTCAGTAAAGAGGCTGCAGCATTCATTCAAATGCTACAGCCCCTTCAACCGACTAATCGTTGGGGGTCCTGCTTGGCGGACCCCACCGATAACATACTGACGACCTATTCTAAGTCATAAATATACAAGTCACGGGGCACCAGGATTAGAAATCTCTTAAGAGCTTATTCACACAACAAGGTCTCTCAGCTGCCTGCAAAGGCTATCTTTAAAGAGGTATTACAACTTATAAAGTGACGACATGTTAATAAAATATGCCATCACTTTATGACCACCACAGATCCTAAAAAAATAAAGGGGTCCCTGCACTGATTCAGCGTTGAGGCCCTTCAGTCTTTTCCTACACAGCGTCTCCCCAGCCACTTGCAGTAAATGGGGCTGACCACAGTTCCCTGCATAGCCATGTGTATGGAAGTGCCGCTGTGTATGGGTAATAGTAAAATGGCCACAGCATTGAATCATCACTGTGTCCCCTTCTTTCCAGTCTCTGGGACCCGCACCGATGATAAAGTGATGGCATGTCTTAGCAGTAGGTCATCACTTTATAAGATGTGACTAGCCCTTTAACATGTCCCTTCTGTTAGAAATAAGAAGGGTGAGCGGTGCCTGTGTATTGTCACTGATCCTTATACTCAGCACATACATCACAATGCACCAATTCTACCCTTCTTATTTACAGGCATGGATTAACCCATTAGTGAGCATTATAAGAATATTTGACAATACCAAGGTTTTCTGTTACTGTCTATACAGTGCTGGAGATGAAGGCTTGTATCCAGTACACTAGTCTAACCCTGTAATGTTACAGTACACAGATGCAGACAACGTCTTCACCAACATTCAGACGGTGCAGTTGCTCATGGCAGTGAATAAGACCTTGGTAGCGCCGATGTTGGATGCCCAGACCGGATTCTCTAACTTCTGGTGTGGGATAACTCCGCAGGTATGTGACCCATACGGCTAATGTCTTCTCATCTTGATGGCTCCTTTATATACACCCCTATTAGTGCATATGGACATCATAAAGGAGGGATCAGCAATCACGCCCCCCCTCACCGTCTATGATAGATAGGTGATAGCCACTAACATCCGCTCTTGCTCGAACGCAACTGATCTGTTCATAAATTACTTGTAGGGGAAATGATCAGTTGGCAAAATCAGCTTTACCACATATCTTGTGGCCCAAATCCCTGGCCTATAATGAGACAACGCCTTTTACAGTTAGGTTTCCGAAATTGGTGTTGTCAGTAATTCTCCGACTTCTTGTTGTCAGGGCTTCTATCGCCGGACACCTGATTATTACCCCACAAGGAACCGCCAGCGCGTCGGCTGCTTCCCTGTCCCCATGGTACACTCCACCATCCTGCTAGACTTGCACAAGGAAGAGAGCAACAAATTGGCATTTTACCCCCCTCATCCCAATTACACTTGGACCTTTGATGACGTCATTGTTTTTGCATACTCATGTTTGGCATCAGGTACGTATAGGGAGATGCCTCTCCTGCTGACTACGATGTGACTGTTTGCAATGGTTGTAGGCAACTTGCTCTTTGTTTCAGGAGTACAAGGTTACGTATGCAATGACCATCACTTTGGTTACATCAATGTGCCGCCACTACCGCACCATGACCTGGAGGATGACCAGCTAAATTTTGTACATCTTATGTTAGAAGCCATGGGTGAGTGTTGATCTGTCAACCAGTTAGTCAGTTGTGTGTCAGATCTGATTCAGGAAAACCTATGCAACTGCTTTATAGGAGCTTGGCTAAGATATAAGGGATGTGTCCGCAGACAAGCTCTGACACTGGTCACCTTCAGAAGTAAATACTTGCACCTGTAAAGGCAATGTGGTGAAGACCATCGCTCTCAGATCAATAAGAACCTCATTGTTTCTGTCTTACAGTGGAAGGCTTCCCATTCACTGCTTCTCAGTATCTGTCCCCACCAGAAAAGCATCCAGACAAGATGGGATTTGATGAGGTTTGTGACAGGGAGTGTTATCAGGTGTACATCATAAATACACTCTTAGTTTGATATCCTTGTATTCTCCAGGCATGTCTGCAATGAAAAATCTTTTTTAGCCTTGTATATTGAACACCATTTTTGAAAATATGTTAAAATTGTGTCTGCCTGTGGCCACCACTAGGGGGAGCTTACTGTTTACTGTGTATACATTAAGCACAATAATGAAGTACATTACCCTAAGATTGTTAGCTCCCTCTATTGGTGGCTTACTTTTTACACGCTTATACAAGGAACTTCTAACTCTATAACAGAGACACAAACGTCAAGTGTGTTCTAGATTCTTTCCTAAGAGGACGAAATGGTCCAAATTATCGAGCTGTCTGTGGCCAATCCACATCTGTAAGAAATCTGGCCTCTTTATGTTTGCTCTAGGTATTCCTCATAAATCTTATTCGCCGCCCTGAACGTCGTGAGAGAATGCTGCAGTCTCTGTATGAACAAGAAATATCTTGCAGTGTGCTGGATGCAGTGGATGGAAGGTAAACGTTTTATTGCATCCAGCTGACTATGCTTCAGTAATAAAACATGAAATAGCAGAGCGAGGGGAGGACAAATTATAAAATGCATATTTAGGGTAATGAGAGATAATGCACAGATACTGCACCCCTGACTGTAAATTATAAAGGCGCTAGAAGTCGCCAGGCAGTTCTGTGACCATATAGAAGCAGGGAAACGCAGGTTGAGTATGTGTATATATATATATATATATATATATATATATATATATATATATATATAAGAAATAATGTATCTCAGAGGGTACATCATTCCTTATAGTATGCTGCAGAACCTCTTGTGAAGACTAGTGAGATTCCAGAAAGTCATTAATCTGCAAGATGATGAGGTGTGTATTATGATGTTCTGCAGCAGCTGAGGTGTGTATTATGCTGTCTGCAGCAGCTGAGGTGTGTATTATGATGTTCTGCAGCAGCTGAGTTGTGTATTATGATGTTCTGCAGCAGCTGAGGTGTGTATTATGATGTTCTCCAGCAGCTGAGGTGTGTATTCTAATGTTCAGCAGCAGTTGAGGTGTGTATTATGATGTTCTGCAGCAGCTGAGGTGTGTATTATGATGTTCTCCAGCAGCTGAGGTGTGTATTATGATGTTCTGCAGCAGCTGAGGTGTGTATTATGATGTTCTGCAGCAGCTGAGGTGTGTATTATAATGTTCAGCAGCAGCTGAGGTGTGTATTATGATGTTCTGCAGCAGCTGAGGTGTGTATTATGATGTTCTCCAGCAGCTGAGGTGTGTATTATGCTGTTCTGCAGCAGCTGAGGTGTGTATTATGATGTTCTGCAGCAGCTGAGGTGTGTATTATAATGTTCAGCAGCAGCTGAGGTGTGTATTATGATGTTCTGCAGCAGCTGAGGTATGTTTTGTCTTGTTCTGCAGCAGCTAAAGTTTGTATTAAGATGCTTTGCAGCAGCTGAAGAACTCCTTGAGAAATCACTCCTGCAAAAGTGATCTGTGACAGACAGATGCTATTACTGGAAGAGATAAGCAGTGCCTCTAAGAAGCTCCGCTTATCTCTATGATGTCAGAATGGGATTTTCATAGACCTATTATTTACAGACTTGTCAGTGGTAAATTTCCATGAATATTGGAAATCGCCAAGTTTCCTGAACTATATATATATATAATGGTCCCCTTCAGTCTCCAAAGAGTATTGGCAGCTGCTGTACAACCTGTCTGGGAAGGGAAGAGCGGAGCTTCACGTCAATCCATCAGGTTCTGCAGCAGCTGGGCTGTGTATTGTACAGCAGATAAGGTATCCCAGGGGAAACATGAGTTGGACCAGGAAGGGGGAGGAAGAGGGATGGATGCTGTGAGACCTGTCAGTGGAGCTGAGTACAACCTGCTCTACTCATCAGATCAGACAGCGGTACCATTTAGGTTTGTAGATCTGGTGCAATGTAACGTCACAATGCACCAATCAAGCAGAGATCATCCACATGCCTAAAGAACTAGCACGCAGACATTGCTTCACTTCAGTGAAGGATATCTATTAATATTGTATGTTTCATTATAATGCAGCATCCTTGTCTTATCTCTCTTAGAGCTCTCAACAGCAGCGACATCAAGCGTTTGGGAGTGAATCTTCTGCCTGGATTCTATGATCCATTCTCTGGTCGGACCCTCACAAAAGGAGAGGTGGGCTGTTTCCTCAGCCATTATAAAATCTGGCAAGAGGTAATGTCCCTTCTGAGAAATATGCTCTTTGTGCTTTTATTATAGCATGTGTGATATAAAGTGCAGGTGTGTGGCAGAGGCACTTAAAGGGGTTATGTGGGCAAATACATTTTTCTGCAGTGTACACCCAGTACTTATATTTGTTACGTGCTGCAGGGTGAGCTGATTCTGGGTCACGTGACCACCCAAGCTCTACTCCTGCTGCTTGTACATAGAGCAGAGCTGAGTCAGACTGTCAACAGCAAAGGCAGTGATGTATAGCCCTCCTGTAGTGCCTTCAAAATCTGTCATGATGGGCGAATGGTATGTATATTAGTAGGTGTTCTGCCCGCATAACCCATTTAAAAGGGCTGTGGGACTGGATACAATTTTTGGAGAAGGGGCACAATAGGTTTAAAAAAAAAAAAACCTGTTGTCAACTCCTGCCCCCCCCCCCACTCCTTTTAGCATCACATACAAAGTGTATGACGCTACACTAGACGATAGTGACCGTATTGGTTCCTTCTTGTAGTAAATTGTGTTGTGTCCATATTTCAGATAGTGGATCGGCAGCTGGAGGTCACTCTGGTGTTTGAGGATGACGTACGCTTTGAATCCTATTTTAAGCGAAAGATGATTCGTCTTCTGAATGACATCCGCAACGCCCAGCTTCAATGGGATCTGATGTAAGGCAGCAGTATATTATAGCTTGAAGGCGTTTTCCCACCTTTGACTTCCACAAGATATGCCATAAATGCCTGATTGATGCGTATTCTACCTTTTGTGGCCTGTATCCATCTCCAGGAATGGGTCACCCCCACTCGGCTGTTTCTGTGTCACTCACAGAAGTGAATGGAGAGAGCTGAGTACATACTCGGCCCCCTCACCATTCATTCTTCACGTGAACTCAGCCCTAGACAGCTGCCTCGCCAGGCAGTATAAAATCAAAGGACCCATGTTGTAGAGATAGGTGCGAGTTCCAGAGGTAGGACATGCATCAATAAGATATTTACTGTATATCTGGTGGGTATGCCATAAATATCTTAGTTGGGAATACCCCATTGAGGAGGAGTGGTTTGGGCCCCAACAGCATTTTCTATACTGCTGACCTATCCTAAGGATAGGCCATTGGTATCATCTGAGCATTGGTGGTCCAACACCTAGACCCTTCACCGATCAGCTGATATGGCTGCCTCTAGGCAACACCTAGACCCTTCACTGATCAGCTGATCTGGCTGCCTCTGGGCGAAATAATCTTCTGCTGTGGATGGGGCAGGAAGCTGCTCTGTTCCTGTTCCATATATAGGTGTAGAGCTGTAGTGCCACCATTATACAATGGATGGGCCTGCAGCTCTGAGCCTATTACTTGAATAGGACCAGAGCTGCTTCCGGCATCCAGAGGCAGCTGAATCAGCTAATCGGTATGGGGTCTGGGTGTCCTGTGGATCGTCATCAATATGAAAAAAACAATGCTGTGGCCAGAAAACCCCTTTAGGTATCTGGTACTTTGGTATTTGTGGGTAAGATCCCACTATTCTGGCTGTTGCAGATACATTGGAAGGAAACAAGTGAGCACCGATCCTGAGAAGCCAGTGGAGAATGTGAGGAATCTAGTAGAAG
Source organism: Leptodactylus fallax (assembly GCA_947044405.1). Lineage (NCBI taxonomy): Eukaryota > Metazoa > Chordata > Amphibia > Anura > Leptodactylidae > Leptodactylus > Leptodactylus fallax. The sequence goes on along the minus strand of CAMRHE010000121.1, from coordinate 3,874,158 downwards.
CCGATTACTCCTATTGGACCCTGTGTTATATGGTCTCCTTGCAAGGGGCCCAGAAGCTGCTGAATGCGGAGCCCCTTACGAAGATGCTCCCCGTAGATGAGTTCCTGCCCATTATGTCAGACACACATCCAAAGTAGGTGGCACTTCTTCTGGGTCCTATTTCGTATCCTTCGTGTCTTCTGTGTCCGTTCACCATTAACCCCCTGCTATGTCTTTTCTCCACTTTTTGCAGTGAGGAATATAAAAGTCATTTTCCCACACGAGATCTGAAGGTTTTCTCTGTGCATCCTCTTCTGGTTTATCCCACTCATTACACCGGAGACCCTAGCTGGTTAAGTGACACCGAGACCTCCACCCTCTGGGATGATGACAACGTACGGACAGATTGGAGCGGATCACAGAAGACCCTCAAGGACTCTCGGGGGAATCTACATCGTGGACTGCATGCTACAACACGGGATGAGCTGTGATCCTGAAGGTGAACTATGACACTCAGAGCTTCTACATTGGAGAATCACAGCGGTTTTCACATTGTTGCTCCCCTGCTGGCACAGGGCTGGGCACCATGTTGTCCACCATCATACAGTCCTGTAGATAGGAACAGATACCTTATTTTAATTATTTTTTTCAACACCCGGGCAATAGATGGTTAATAGAACTGAATGGATGATGTCCTCAAATACATAATCTATCCGGTTTCCCTAAGATCGGTTCATTTACTCATACATCAAATTGCCGTATAAGATGAGGCTATGGTAGGGTACCCACTGCATCCACCATCCTGCTGACAGTCTAGTGCCTCTCCTCTAAAATTTATCATTAACATAACCTTTTGGCCTAAATGTGAAAGATTACATAAACATGGCTGTTCCCTTCTGAACACAGTGCCACAGCTGTCTACAGTTTATGTTGGTATTGCAGCTTGGCAGGATTCCCTAAAAAGGGGCTGAGTTGCAATATTAGACACAACCTATGGACAGACGTGTCTCCCCCCCATTCACCAGCTGGTGAAAAGGACCCTGGTACATGCGTAACCTCTGCGGCTTCTTAGTGACATTGTTGTCACATCCATCCATAAAGTGGTTCCTCTGCAGCTCAATCCCATTCAAGTGAATGGGGCTGAGCTGTGATACCAAGTACAGCCACTACTCTATGTATGTATGCTTCCCCTTTAATCAGCTGATCATGGAGGGGGGGTGCATCATCAATATGAAAACCCCTTGAACTCCTTATTGGCATCCTAAAGGGGTTGTCCAGTTGCATTGCAGGGGAGGGGGTTAAAAATCTAAACCTCAGTAAGCAATACCTCCTCATTCCCATGTTGCTTCAGCACTCAGTCTCCACTGCTCCCTGCCGGTTTGCTGACAGGGCTGTAGGGGTGATGTCACATCAATGACATGTGACTGCTGCAGCCAATCATTTACCTCAGTGTCGATGAGGCCAGTCATGGGCTGTAGCCGTCACATACCATCAGTGTGATGTCACCAGAGACTGCACTGGAGTGGCAAGGGGATGCAGGTGGTAAGTACCACTTACCAGGAGGAAGTCAGCATGGATGGAGTCAGAACAATAGACGTTACTGGAGTTTAACTGTTTACAAGATTCACTGTAGCATTACTGTATATGGGCCAGGTATTCTATATGGGTGAGGGGAGTTTTGCATACGGGGAGGGGTCTTTATCTCATTATATTGCTGAACTTAGTAGCTGTATTCAGCTCAGAGCATCTAATAGGAACATTTTCTATAAATATGTTTGGGTAAGATTGAGGGATCTTTTCATAGTTATATTTGTTTCTGGGAAAGCCGGGTGACACCAACATGGACTGTGGTAACTCTCCCAGCTCTCATTGGGCCTGTCACCCAACTTTTCCAGATTCCTGAATGCCAATTCTGTCTATTTATACAATAATGTATCACCCCCTTTCATAATGTATCTAGGAAAATTTGTCAGCCATTATTTTATTTTAGTAAATACTTTTCTGGAGGGACATTTCTTAGAACTTTGTTAATAATAATAATAATAATAGTCCTTTAATAGTCCCACAAAGGGGAAATTCAGTGTGTTACAGCAGCAAAGATAAGCAGATACAAATACAAATACAACATGTACAGGAATGTTCCAAGGTGAGAGGCATTACATTAATAGCAGACAGACAGATAGGACGTAGCAGAGGGGGGGGGGGGATATAACAGGCAGAGAGATATTTCAGTTCTCTGTGTGTAATGATCTCCGCTTAGGTCGGTGTTGGTTGTACAGCCTAACCGCGGTGGGGAGGAAAGACTTCCGATAGCGCTCCTTCTCACACTTAGGGTGGAGCAGTCGGTCACTGACAGTACTGCTCAGCGCGATCACAGTCTCATGCATGGGATGGGACTTCTTCTTCTGCATGGAGCTCACCACGGACAGTATCCTTCTGTCACCCACCACCTGCACTGGGTCCAGTGGGCTCCCCAGGACAGAGCTGGCTCTTCTAATCAGCTTGTCAAGTTTATTTCTGTCCCTGGTTGATATACTGCTCCCCCAGCAGGCCACTCCAAAGAAGATGGCTGATGCCACTACCGAGTTGAAGAAAGTCCTAAGAAGTGCCCCCCGGATTCCAAAGGCTCTCAGCTTCCTAAGCAGGTAGAGCCTGCTGTGGCCCTTCCTGTACAGGGCCTCCATATGATCTGCCCAGTCCAGCTTATTATTAAGGAGCAGACCCAGGTACTTATAGGTGTTCACAATCTCGATGCCCGTCCCCAGGATGTCCACTGGTTTTGGAGGGCATCTGCCTTTGCGGAAGTCCACCACCATCTCCTTGGTCTTCCCCGCGTTAATCTTCAGGTGGTTCCGGTGGCACCAGTCCACAAAGTCCTGGTTCAGTTCTCTGTACTCCCTGTCATCATCATCTGTGATGAGACCCACTATTGCAGAGTCGTCAGAATACTTCTGTAGGTAGCAGCTGGATGAGTTGCGCCTAAAATCTGCTGTTCCTCTATTTTACCTCCTGGAAATTTATGAATGGCCTTATCATTCCTCTTGTCAAGGAGGTGTCTGATACTGTCAGCTCTGATCAATGTCAGACCGTGTAGTGACACAAACCCAGACTGGTAGAAACCAGGTGTCTCTTTATTTATAAATGACCAGGAGGAATAACAGAGGAACAACGCCACACAGAGGTATAATACAAGATATTATTGGGAATGTAAGTATTTACTTAGACTGACTTGTCTGTTTTAGCTAATACTGGTATTCCTTATGTTGTGCCGTTTCACTTTATTCATAAATTTCCAGGTGGAATAACAGAGGAACTAGTGATTGTTCCTAATCTAGAATCACTACAATATTAATTTTATTAGTAGTCTCCAACATTTGGCTTTCTAACTGTTGCAAAACTACAACCTCCAGCATGCCCTTACTGCCGCAGGTTGCCAGGACATGCTGGGAGTTGTAGTTTGTAATGGCTGGAGAGCCACAGGTTGGAGGCCACTGACTTGCATGGTGCTGATTTAAGCTCTGATACATTTGTTTGCTGTAAATCTAGAACATAATATGGTCAATACTGAACTGTAATGTAAAAATGTGCAGATGTGACAACCATATTTATGAGTGTATGGGGGCTGTACACAGGATTTCTACCAAAAACAGCGCCACAACTGTTAACAGGTTGTGTAGTATTGCAGCTTAATCCTGTTCACTTCAAAAGAACCAATGTGCAATACCACACACAAACTATAGACAGGTGTGGCGCTCTTTGGGGGGAAAAAAGCTATATTTTTCTTACTCTGGACAATCCCTTTAATTATTAGTTGCTGGCAGTGACAACTGCGTCTTTCGGTACAAATTCACTGGTTTTATGTAACATCTCAGGTTTGTGATATGTCCTTATAAATAAAGTTTATGTAAAGGAACCGGCTTCTTGTTTTAGTCTGATCATAGGAGAACTAGACAGCTTTGAACATTATATTTTTTTACTATGGAAAATTCCTTTAATCTGGCATCAATGCAAAAGAACAGGTGCCAGATTATGGAATATTCTGGATTATAATGTGTATATAAAATTTACAAAAAATCTATTACTACAGAAAATTCCTTTAGTCTGGAATCTAATAATGCAGAATATCTGATAATCTGGATCTTGATTCCAGTACTAGACCACAGTAATAAAAATATTCTCCATAGGATGTATGATCGGTGGGGGTCTGACCACTGGGACCCCATTTAAATGGGGCAGTGGTCACACATGCACACAACTCTGTGGGGCTGCAAGGGATAGCTGAGCACTTGGCTTTCCTTTATCAGTCCCTTTTCTCATTGTTTTCTAAGGTTTGGTCTTCTCTTTCCATAGACTGCAGTACCAGTCACAGCCACTGAACAAGGGTGGCGCTATTCTATAGAAAAATAAACCACATTTTTTTTTTCTCTTGTGAAAGTTAAAATGTCAAGAAGTTAAAGATGAAAACAATTGTGCTGAGCTTGTGTGTTTCTTGCTATCAGGCACATTGCCTAGGAACGGACCCGCTGTGACGACCGTTAATTATGGTTTACATTAATTATGTACTAATTAAAGCAGATCATAAATCTGGACGCATTCCATTCCTCCAGAGCTGCGCTTGGCTGTAGATACGGCATGTGCAGAAGGGAGAGATTTACTAATTGGGAGACCATGCCAGGCGGCTGAGGAAGAGCCATGCGGTTATATATCACAAGGTGGACCTGAGCGCTGCTCCTGCTGACACAGGTACTGGAGGCGCCCACTGAGAAGATTCTCATCAGGAGGCTCTAGTAAGATGAGTGAAAGACAGTAGATAAATGTATACATACAAAGATGGCTGCTTTCTGCTCAAAACAGCGCCACACTTGACCACAGGTCATGCCTGGTATTGCAGATCAGCCCCTTTCAGTTCAATGAAGCACATATTCCCTCTGACTGAGGCCACACATTGCAGAAACGCAACAAAGAAAACGCTGCAGCAAAGTGAATGAGAGTTTATTGGATTATTTCAACAGCTGATATTTTACTCACCCATCCCCGCTGCTGTCCAGGCCCACTTCCATTTTGATCTCCACGGGGAAAACCGCACACTGCAATATTTTACGCACCCATACTTGCTTCAGTCTTCAGGCGTTGCCCGATGTAGTGTGCGGTGCCCTCTGATGACCAAAGTGGAGGGTTCTGGACAGAAGCAAGGACGGGTTAGTAAAATATAGGCCACTACCTGTTGGAATAATAAAAAAGGGACAATATTCTTTGTGGGACACCAAAAAAGGGGGCAATATACTGTGTGGGAACCAAAAAAGGGGGCAAAATACTGTGTGGGAACCAAAAAGGGGGCAATATACTGCGTGGGAACCAAAAAGGGGGCAATATACTGCGTGGGAACCAAAAAAGGGGGCAATATACTGTGTGGGAACCAAAAAGGGGGCAATATGCTGTGAGGGAACCAAAAAAAAAAAAAAGGGGGCAATATACTGTGTGGGAACCAAAAAGGGGGCAATATGCTGTGAGGGAACCAAAAAAAAAAAAAAGGGGGCAATATGCTGTGTCGGGGACAACAAAGTTGGTAATATACTGTGGGGTCACAAAAGTGGGTGTTATACTTTGTGGGAACCAAAAAAAAGCGGGCAATAGACTGGGGGGGGGGCAAAAAAGGGGGCAATAGACCAAGAGATGGAAATAGAATGGGCATTATATTGTGCATAGGGTAATTTTGTTTACCTGCAAATGGGGGCAGTTCCAGTAAAGAGGGGGTGTGTCCTAAAAATTTTGATTGTCCCTGAAATGACTAGTCCGCCCCTGTGTATAGCTAAGGTTGAAAGATGCGCAAAACCCGCAAGAAATTGACCTGTTGGGGGTTCAAAACCTGCAGGTGAAGATACTTGGAATCCCATTCACTTCACAGCTACTATAATACACAGCGGGGTAACCATGGCGATTCTGTCAGTTTCTGACCTGCTGCAAACTCTAAAGGCGTAGCCCCGGCCTACATTATATATTTCCCTCACATTGTGGGAAAACAACGCAACATGTTCATTTTACCTACAAAACCGCTGGGTTTTCCCAAAAAACTTTTAGACGGGGTAGACAAAAATACAAACCCCAGCGTTTTCCTCTGCGTTTTTTTTTTTTTTGTTGCATTTTGCAACCTGTTATTTTCAGGTAAGAAAAACGTACCAAAATCTGCATCCAAAATGCACCATGTGAACAGGTCCTTGCGTTACATATCACACAGAGCTCCAGGGTGATCACATTTGTGCTATTATCATACATTCTGTACATTCAGCTAGAATTTCAGGGGTCTTAGTTACAATTTTTAAGATTTCACAAAGGGAATCGAACCCAGATGTGTCCCGCTGCCAACCTGGCACTCTGTAATGTTAGGACACGCCCACTTGTGAGCGAGACTGAGTGGGTGTGGCTTTGGTGTGCTTCCTCCCAGTGGGCGTGTAGGAAGGCAGGGCAGGCCGTCTTGGTTGCTTAGCAACAGGACGCCGCACTCGGGGACAGTGATCTCCGGGAGAGGCAAGATGCCGCCCAAGAAGAAGAAGGGGAAAGGAAGCGCCTCCGGTAAGAAGGAGAAACCGGCGGACAAGCCCAAGGCGGAGGCCGTGTCTGAGGAGAGCAAGGAGCACTACCAGCTGCAGATCCGGGACCTGGAGGGCCGCCTGGAGAGGTGAGCACAGCATGGCGTCTGGGGGGACTACAAGTCCCAGCACTGAAGCAGCTGCTGTATAGAGACTGTCAGTGCTGCTACTCCTTATATACTCTTTATAAATAAAGTTACTTGAAACTTCAGGTGATACTAGCAGGGCCCTAGGTTGTTCGTGTTTTATTGTTTGTATAACTTTATTTATAACGTTGTTATTTATACATTTCTAACTGTATTACTGTATAACTTTATTTATAAAATTCACCAGACCCATAGACATCATGAAAGCAGATTACTCCGATATGACATCACTTTATGATGGGGGGGGGGGGGTCTGATTTGTGAGACTACCCCCACACCCCCCCCCCCCCAATTCTGAGAATGAAAGGAGGCACGGTACTAAATTACTTTTTGTACTGCGCAGTTTGGCACATTTACATCCAGGTGAATAGGGCCAGTTGCAGTTCCCTGAAAAGCTGGGTGGCGCCACTGTGCAGGGAAAATTAGAACTGAAGCGCTAAACTAATTCTCAGGACTGATACGGGGGGCCCACAGGTCAGACCTTCACCAGTCATAGAGTTGGCATATGCTAATGAAAGGGCATCACTTTATAAGATGGGACTACGTCTCTAAGAGTAGCCCTCTTAAAGGGGTATACCAGCCAAAAATATTTACCGCCACGTGATGTGATCATAGGGGTCCTCCCCAGGTGCAGCAGGGCATTAGTTAGAAGCTGCTGCTCAATTCATTCTCTGTGGGAGTGATGGAAGCAGCCAAGATACAATAGTGTCCTAGTAGCTGCACTGTCGTGGAGTTTAGAGACTGCCCCCCCAGCCTTAGCACTCACAATCATTGTGGCCTCTTCTCTGAGCCAATGACTTAATGTTCATCGGTCACATGGTACAGTAGCAGCTCAGTCCCATGCAAGTACAATCTCTATAATATGTATGGCGCTGTGCTTGGTATGCAGTGAAGAGGCTGTAGCGCTCACCCGAATGCTCTAGCCTCTTAATCCAGATGATCTGTGAGGGTTCAGGGTGTCAGACCCCCCCCCCTCCCCCCAAACATTTATATATTGATGACCTACTCTTAGGTCATCCTTAGGATGGGTCATCAATACGTCCAAGAAAACCCCTTTAAAAGGGCCCTCGCCGTGGTCAAAATGGCATTGGCTGCTTGATAAAAACTGGGCATCCTGAGGAGGATACCCCTGTCTTCTATTGACTATATATATACATATATATAGTATATGTATATAGACATAACATTTATATTTGACTGTCGTGAAATGTATTGACTGTCTCAATTTTCCCTTCAGATACCAAAAGAAATGGGATGAAATTTGTGCCAAGGAGAACTTCTTCCAGGCGCAGTTTGACCAGCTTTCTAGTGACAAAAAGGAGATTGTATCATTCCTCAAGCGCACCCTGAACCAGCGCATCGATGAAATAGCCGACCTCAGTGACCAGTTGGCTGGGCTGCAGCAGGCCAAGGATGCGGAGAAGGATGCGTACGAGGCACAGCTGGCACAGATGAGGCATGAGTTCCAGGAGACCAAGGACAGGCTCACATCCGAGAACATGCTGTTAGGTAATGCCTGGGTACTAAACAGACTGTGCCTAAAGAGCTCACACTCTGCATTCATTGAAGAGAGATCACAAAGAACAAGGGTACAGGTGGCAAGCTCTTTTGTAGCCCACAGACTGGCACAATTTATTGGGTTGTTTCATTTCACAATATAGCCTCAATTACCCTAAAACCTACTGCTGGCACCCCTGGCAAAGAGCTAATTTTGGCAGGGAAAGCTACACCCAGTCGGGTATCTTGGTGCAGGAGAAAAGTAGTAAAGTAATACATGGCTGCCATGAACCTAACGAACAGGAGACAGTCCTGGTTCATAGAGGAAGGGTCCCTGAATCACAGTGTTTTCCCCTTGTGAAATAGTGCCCTCTGTAGCCTAGATATCGACATTTTTGTCAATATGCAAATTAGCTTTTGGAGCAATGATGGTGTTGCTGCTTATCTCTTTGGGGTAATGACAACGCCCTTGATGCTCCACAGAGCTCATTTGTATATTAGAAAAAGAACGTTAATTCAGCAACACATTTTGACCCTGACCTATCTATCTGTGGGGCTGGGTTGATATGGTGATAGGCTAAGAGACCCTTGTTGTGGAAACGCAGCTTTTATTAGTTGCAGATTTTGCTGCAGTTTTTTGAGCCAAAGCCAAGAATGGCTACAAAAGGAATAAGAAATATATAGGAAGTTTGGTTCAAATAAACCGCAGCAAAATCTGCAACAATAGAAAGCTGCGTTTCTGCAATGTGGGGCCTCAGCAGAATCAGAATAAACTCTTTTTATCTCTGACCCTAGACTGCAAACTGGAGTGGACAAAAACGCAACATTACAGATAGCCATGATTATAAATGTGAACATCTCCTATTCATCTCCATAGTAACAGTCTACAGACCCCTGTGTAGTCTGATCCCATATACACACCTACCTGCCAAGTGTATTTTAGCAATTCTTGTCAATGCAGCGGTGCCACAAATGAGTACCATGGCTTTGGTAAATGTGCCCCTGGGCCTGATTTAATTGACCTACTGTTTTCCTTATTGCCAGCGGGGAAACTGGCCTCCTTGGAAGAGTTCAGGGTGCAGAAGGAGGACCTGATGGCTAAGTTTGCTGCACTGGAGGAGAAGTTAAGAAAACAGGAGGAAGAACACAAAGACATGATGTACAAGCTGGAGAAGAAGGCAGTGCTGGACAAGGACAGGTCAGTGCTCTGTAACAAGGGATATTGCTCATCCTTAGATGGTAGGTTTCAATGCATGTCAAGCTAAAAATACATGTAAAGTGTACCATGGCATCAGTCAGATTTTATTTATTTTTTTTTTTTTAAACTGTGGGTATAACTACCCCAACTAAACAGCTCAGTACCAACCAGGGGGTAAAGGAAAGTGTACTTCATATATGAGTGTGGCTCTCCATCAATTGGCTTCTTATGTCCCATGAAAGGCTTGGGCATGGTCAAGTACAACATGCTCGACCCTTCTTTCTCCTGACATCAGCCATCAGCACATTAGAATAACATGATCTTAAAACTTGTTTTAAAAGTAGTTGCCTAATAGTGGACAAACCCTCTAAGATACCATTGTGACATTAGGCACACTGGTATTCTGTAAGCTAATGTCTGGGATGCATGGCCTGTTATGGCTATCTCCTCAGGTTGAAGAAAGAGATGGTGCAGAAGGTCAACACCGTAGCAGCTGAATTCCGCAGAGTATCCAATGATCAGATGGCGGACACCACAAAGCGTGCAATCCGCGAGAACGCAGCCATCAGTTCCCAACTTGCCAAAATGTCAGAAAAGAGCTTAGAGCTGATCGAGGAGAACGACCAGCTGAAGGAACAGGAATCAGAGCTGAGGAAACAGCTGGAGATGCTGGAGGAGAACGAGAAGGCGTTTGTGAAAAACAACCTCAGCAACCAAAAGGTAAACTACCCACCGGATCTTCTGGAGGATTCAATGGTCAGTGACTTTTATAGTATAGTGGTCCAACTAATGGGAACTCCATCAACCCCCAAAGAGAGACTGTGCCCTATTCTTAGGAAAATGGAAGAGGTTGTTGCCATGTATGTGCAGGTTTTCTCAGAATCATAACATATCACACTAGGACCCCCAATGTTCACAAGAAAAGGGATTCTGTAAACACTGCTTCGGATTACATGACCCAGGGGGTCGTGACATTTGTGGAGTCCCGGGTACATCATCAGCGACCCCAGGGACCAGTTAAGTAAATTGGTACTCCCTGGACAACCCCTTTTAATGGGAGAAGAAACATATCTTTGTGGTCAATAATACGAGCGACATCAGATCAGGGCGGAACAGTACCTGGTACAGAAAGTGTGTAAAACACTTGGCATGCACACCATTTTTTTTTTTGTTACGTTAACCAGAATTCTGATGCATTTCAATGGAAAATCCCCCCCCCCACTCTGCCATCACCTCAATATTACATTTATGGTCTTCTTTGTATCCCTGTGTCACACACACCACCCCCTTAAGCCCTGCACTAGGCATAACAAAATCTCAGTTTTGCCTGGAGTGATTCTGTAAGTGTCTATAGCCAGGTGAGCTAGAAGAAGGGACACTGCAGATATCTATAATCCAATGATATATGGGGCACAAATAGCATCTGTGAATTAGGAGGCTGGAAACTGCACCTCCGAAAATCCAAGACATGATGGAAATTGGTAGCACAATGTAAAAAAGGGAAAATGGCAGCCTTCATTATGTGGGACAGCATTAACCTGACACCCAACTCGTGTCCTATGTATGCAGGGGTTACGGACTATAATACTATGATCATTTTACCATGCGTAGATAGCTGTAGCAACTGAGACTTTCAACAGTGGGTTTAAGGGTGCACGCATGATCGGACATTGGGTATGGAAAGACGCAATGGCATGCAGATGCAATGGCATGCAGAGGCAGCTATCTGACACCCAGTGTTTATTGTGCATGGGTCTTATTCTAATGAATTAGTGGTACCTTAAAATGTCATGTGAATGGAGCAGCAGTAACACATCTCTGTTATATCCGTGTGACAGGTGATCCGTATGCTGACCGAAAAATGTCAGCAGCAGCAGGAAATGCTAGACTCAGCTATCCAGACGGAGCAGGAGCTGCATCATCTGCGCACAGAGCATCAGTCTCTTCAAGAGGAGGCACAAGCACTTAGGTGAGAAACATGAAAATGCAAAGACACAGAATACAGATGCGTGTTTTGTATTGCTGCAATACAGCTCATATGCCAAAGTATGTGTCTCCATGGTTACAGACTACAAATCAACCCTTTGTGCAGTCTGATCCTGCAGTCATGTGTTACTTCCTTTCATCTGACCCCTGGTAACTCACTGTAAAAGAGTGGATGGGGGCAATGGAAGTGGAGTACTGTCCAACAGGGCATTCTGCCCCAGTAGTATTACATGGGAGAAGGGTAATAGGGTGTATATATTTTCTCTAGGCACAGAATTGCCTTCCTGGAAGAAGAGGTGCAGAGACTGATGTCAGGGATAAACAAAGCAAACAGAGAGCTAGAAGACGAGGTGAAGAAGAGGCAATCGGTGGAAAAAGTCTTAAGTCAGGCAGCGTCTTCTCTGAAGGACATGCTCATGGTATGAAACCTCACCAGACATCCTTGGAAACAGTATAAGGCTGAGTTCTCACAGAGTGATAGAGGTGAACAGTGACATATCAGATGTTTGATCGAGGTCCAAGTCCTGAGACCTCCTCCTATCACTAGAATGAAAGAGCAGAAGCACTCAGCCGAGTAACAGACTCATGTTGGCTCTGATCAGCTCTTTGACCCGGGAGAGGCAGGGTTACCCATGTATGGGCTAACTCAAGCCCCACTGATCAAAACTTCAGACACGTCAATGATACTGACCCTTCAGTGTGCATTCACACGTTGTGGCTGTGTCAAAGTTTTTGCCATATGTTAAAAGATGAACAGTTTTACTGCAGTCTCTGGAAACGTGGCAAATCACTGTGCAGTAATTACAGGGCATGACCGCACTGTGTGAATACACCCCTGTAATTTGTGAGTGACGTGGGTAGTGAGAGAGAGCTGGCTCAAGGACATCAGATTCCTCAGGGTTGGTCTCTGGTTCCATCAACATTACACCATGCCAGTGGGTACAGCAGAAGGGGTGTGGGGTGGCAGGCAGAGAATACAGCCACACTCAGCTTTCTTTTCAAGCAACTGACCAATTTGGGCATGTGGATGTTATAGAGGTGGTTCCCGCTAGGAATCGCTATTCGCCAGAGCACTAGAGGTCTCAGGGCAACTACGTATTACACAGATGACCAACTATTTGAATGGGCGCAATGTAAGACAAATCTCTAACTCTTGCCACCCATTCTCAAGAGCAATTCAGTATTCTGATTGACCGTGTGTCATTTGGCTGATAACTGTGAGCATACAATGACAGTATACACATATCTACATACTGGCACTCTTTGTGTATGTTCAGGAGAAGTCAAGTCACATGGAAGATGATAAAGACATTGAATTCCTAGCAAGACGGAACCAGATGCTGCACAACCTCCTGGTGCTACTGAACAGTGCAGCCGCCCTAGGACTGGGACCGGCCTTACATGAATTCCAGAGCAGAGATACTCACTATGAGGAGGAGCATTATACACCACCCAAAAGGTACATGAAGATTATTAAGAAGTGATGTGATTTATTTTGGGGTTTGTTGCTTCAGCTATAAAGTACGTCTCTCAGTTTAGAGTCCATCCATACAGATGACCATTGAATTCAGTGAGAACTTGGTAATGCTTCATTTTCCCTGTGGTGGCGCTGCAGGGAAGTTGAACATATGCTGCTGGGTTCCCCCAAAGGCTTCAGCTGATCACTGGGAGTCCTTGTGACCAGTTTCTTCTCAGGGGACCCTTTTTAACAAAAGTGACTGTCCATGAATTGAACTTATCTCTTATCCACTGGAAGAGGAATAAGTGTCTGATCAGTGCTGGTCTGACTGGTGGGGGTCAGTTCTTTCAGACTGCAGATGAGGAGCAGTGTCGACGATATTCAGTAGTCTCATAGAATTGAATGGAGGAGCAATATGTGCATGATCACCACATCATTCATAGGGAGCACTCGTGACCCCATTCTCATGTGTCACATATCTAAAAATAAATCAGGACCCCTGTGATGGCTCAATGTAAAGTATCACAGAGATGATATTTATAGGGTTCTACCATGTTAGCTAGTTATGCCTTATCCACAGGACTGCTCAGACCCCCACTGACCCAGAGAATTAGAGTTTTATGCCCATTTTTAATGGAGAAGTGGTTGGGTAGTGTGTGCTCGGTTCCATTCATTTCATTGGGAGTACCAGAGATAACCAAGTGCTCTCCTTCACCTAACTCCGGCACTCCCATTGATATGAGTGGAGCGGCACACATGCTGCCCAACTGCCACACCATATATCAGGTTATGAAGGGCCGACGCTTGGCTTCCCCACTGATCGGCTATTTAAACAGATCACAACAGCAAAGTTCTCCACACTGCATTACCAGTCACGGCCACTACCCAGTGTACTGAACTGTGCTGTTCTGATGCCTGCGCAGCAATCTATTCAAACAGATGATCGGCGTGGGTGCCGGGTATCTGATCCCACTGATGACCAGTTCTATGGATAGGTCATCAGTATTAATGTCCTGGAAAGCTCCTTAAAGGTAAAGCTGAATTAGTGTGATTTCTTCTATAGGCACTCAGTCTCCCCTACCCTGAAGGGCCCTGGTGTTATCCCTCATTATCGAATGGGAGATCTGGGGCTGGTGCCAAGACAAGATGTCTCCAATGCCATACTCAGCAAGATCGGGATGCTGTCCAGAACCACAAAGCTTGGTCCAGTACAAGATAACCCTGCCCTAGCAAAGGTAAGTCTCCACTAGGGGGTCAGGGATGTATTTACACTCTTTACTCATGCATTTTATATGTCCTATACCTTTCCTCTTGTACTTCCAGGACCTGCTGACACTAAACCGAGATGGAAAACTCCCGAAACAAAAACCATTACCAGGAATCTCCTCAACATCGATCAGCAGTAGTCTACTGATGGCTAAATGATAGGAAACTGCATCTATATACATTAGAACATACAGGCTGTAAATAACTAGAATAAAGACTAATGGATGGGGTCTTTTGCATACTTAAATTGCCCACTCACAAAAGCCAATAGCCATTTTTTTCCCACTCCATGTCATCCTCCTTAAATAGTGGTATATCACAGGAGGGGGACATGTATACCTATGGCATGTAGCCCTAAGCCAATAGTGAACCAGAGAAAGACAATATGCCAGGAAAGATGTGTAAAATGATTTGTTTTCATTGTAAATTCACATTTATCCAGAAATAGAATTGTGAAGATTCTTCTGATTTAAAAGATTAAAGGAACAAAACTGGGAAAACTGATACACTGTGTTATGCCTAGTACAGGGTGTGATACAGGGATTTCAAGAAAACCAAAGACAGACTTCTAGTGTCATGCTCTGTCCCTTCAGGTCCGGCACTAGGCATAACATAAGGTTTTACCTGGAGTTCCTTTAACCATTTGAGGAACTAGCAGCTGAATATGGCAGGTATGGACGTGCCCACATTGCCTATATTTCCACAAACTGTAATATTATATTATATATGTCTATAGTATAAGGAGTGATTGTGATACACTTTAAAGAGGTCTTCCATCTTTATGCACTGAAGCCAGATCAATGTATATTACAGGAGGATCCTTATAATGTGCAACACATCTGACATGTCCTCCTCCATTATAGAGTACAAATCCTGTGTCCAGAGATGGTAAACCCACAATCCTGTGGTTACACCAAATGCAGATGATACCTGATAGTCCACCACACGGGGTGCCAGTCCTCGGCCGGCCTCTCTCCTGCTGAAAGTCTATGAATTATTCTATGGGGTAGCTGCCTTCATACTCTGTTTTCCACTGGCCCAGTTTTTGTTATAGTAGTTGTGGCCTGAGTTCTTTTCTGGATATGTCCAAGTAACAAGTCCAGACCCTTCTCGAGACTTGGGGACAGCATCTCCTGCTCAGTCTTGGTAAAGCGTCCAAGCACATATGTGGTCACTGAAGACTTGTCCGCTGGACGTCCGATACCAATCAAGAGTCTGATCATCGTCTGGCAAGAAAAAAGGACAACTCAAATAGTACAGAAGCCTTGTAAGTAAAGGTGAGCAGGCTGAGGAAGGTATCTGCTGTAGAACTTACATCGGATTTCAGGTGGTCAATGCAGGAACGGACACCATTGTGGCCCCTAGAAAATATAGAGACAGCTGAGCTCAGCATATTATAACAGTAGTATGTGGGGGACATGTAGCGTTGGTATTTCCTGTTATCTGCCATTCCTTCATGATCACTACTTTATTTCACACCTATCACCCACATATATGTGTGTCAATGATATAAAAGTCCTAAAAAGAACCTGCTAATAAAATGCTGCAAACCGGTCTCTATAGGAGGGCACTACTGGATAGAGGGGAAGATGCTGAGCTCGGGATATTTAGTTTTCTAAGATTTAATTTGGTAACTTCCTGTAAAAAACTTGGAAGGATTTATGGAGAGAGCAGTGAGTCCAGTTTGCCCCGCCCACTCTGATTTACAGTCAAAGGCGGGACAAGTAGTACTCAGGCTTTCTCCATAAATCCTCGCAGCATACATGCAAATACTGAATTAAATCATAGCATTGTATATATCCCAGTGCTCAGCGTCTCCCCCTCTATCCTAGTCTACCCTAAGATACAGACTTACACTACCGTTCAAAAGTTTAGAGTCACTTAGAAATTTCCTTATTTTTGAAAGAAAAGCACAATGAAGATAACATTAAATTAATCAGAAATACACTCTATACATTGTTAATGTGGTAAATGACTATTCTAGCTGCAAACGTCTGGTTTTTAATGCAATATCTACAGAGGAGTATAGAGGCCATTTCCAGCAACCATCACTCCAGTGTTCTAATGGTACATTGTGTTTGCTAACTGTGTAAGGCGGCTAAAGGATATTTAGAAAACCCTTGTGCAAGTATGATAGCACAGCCGAAAACAGTTTTGCTGGTTAGAGAAGCTATAAAACTGACCTTCCTTTGAGCTAGTTGAGAATCTGGAGCATTACATTTGTTGGTTCGATTAAATATTCCATGCGAGAAATTGCCAAGAAACTGAAGATTTCCTACAACGGTGTGTACTACTCCCTTCAGAGGACAGCACAAACAGGCTCTAACCAGAGTAGAAAGAGAAGTGGGAGGCCCCGCTGCACAACTGAGCAACAAGACAAGTACATTAGAGTCTCTAGTGTGAGAAATCGACGCCTCGCAGGTCCTCAACTGGCAGCTTCATTAAATAGTACCCGCAAAACGCCAGTGTCAACGTCTACAGTGAAGAGGCGACTCAGGGATGCTGGCCTTCAGGGCAGAGTGGCCAAGAAAAAGCCATATCTGAGACTGGCTAATAAAAGGAAAAGATTAATATGGGCAAAAGAACAGACATTGGACAGAGGAAGACTGGAAAAAAGTGTTATGGACAGACGAATCGAAGTTTGAGGTGTTTGGATCACACAAAAGAACATTTGTGAGACGCAGAACAACTGAAAAGATGCTGGAAGACGCCTGACGCCATCTGTCAGCATGGTGGGGAGGGAATGTGATGGTCTGGGGTTGATTTGGTGCTGGTAAAGTGCGAGATTTGTACAAGGTAAAAGGGATTTTGAATAAGAAAGACTATCACTCCATTTTGCAACGCCATGCCATACCCTGTGGACAGTGCTTGATTGGAACCAATTTCATCCTACAACAGGACAATGACCCAAAGCAAAGCACACCTCCAAATTATACAAGAACTATACCGACCTAAGTGGAGATCATTACACGCAGAGAACTGAAACATCTCTCTGCCTGTTAAATCCCCCCCCCCACCGCTACTTCCTATCTGTCTGTCGACTATCAAAGTAATGCCTCTTACCTTGGAACATTCCTGTACATGCTGTATTTGTATTTGTATCTGCTTATCTTTGCTGCTGTAACACACTGAATTTCCCCATTGTGGGACTATTAAAGGACTATTATTATTATTATTATTATTATTTAGGGAAGAAGCAGCAGCTGGTATTCTATCTGTAATGGAGTGGCCAGCGCAGTCACCAGATCCCAACCCCATTGAGCTGTTGTGGGAGCAGCTTGACCGTACGGTACGCAAAAAGTGCCCATCAAGCCAATCCAACTTGTGGGAGGGGCTTCTGGAAGAATGGCGGGAAATGTCTCCAGATTACCTCAGCAAATTAACAGCTAGAATGCCAAAGGTCTGCAATGCTGGAATTGCTGCAAATGGAGCATTCTGTGACAAAAGCAAAGTTTGAAGGAGAAAATTATTTCAAATAAAAATTATTATTTCTAACCTTGTCAATGTCTTGACTATATTTTCTATTCATTTTGCAACTCATTTGATAAATAATAGTGTGAGTTTTCATGGAAAACACAAAATTGTCTCGGTGACCCCAAACTTTTGAACGGTAGTGTAAGAGATTTCCTTTAGTCCCAAGTTGCGAAAACACTGCCTTTTACATTACCTGCAAAGTGAATTGGATTCTGGCTAATCCCATCCACACATTGCAGAAAAAAAATCTGCAGCGGAAATGCAAATTGCAGCAGGTCAATTATACCTATGGAAATGCTGGTGGTTTCCGTATAGGTATAATAGAAAAGGCTGCAGCGGTTTTTCCAGCAATTCGCTGCGTGATACCTTAGCCTCTGGGTTGTCATCTGCAAAGTGTTCAGTTTTTTTATTCATAGTCACCTCGAACTTCCGCCAAGTTTCAGAGTCACCTTCCCTAGAGGTTTATCCAGCTCATCATGCAATAGATAAATATTCTCAGGGGTCAAGCGGAACTTTCCAGCTGAAGAAGAAAATGATAATCCATGTCAGACTATTCTTAATAAACTTTGAACCCTTCACATAGTGACAGTCATGTCATCTCTTATTCCGAAAAGTTACAATAAGATGCAAACCTGCAAAGTGGCCAGTAGCCCTCCATGTATTACAGGACAGTCTGTCATCTGCATGGCCGCCATGTAATACTATATTTTCTCTGCTGTGAATACTGCAGGAGAAAGGTTGGGTTTACCTGAGCAAAATCAGTCGCTTGCTAGTCAGGAGCTGGGCGTGCAGAGATCAGCTGGTTCTTATATGAAAAGTGTTGTCTATGACAGGACAACCCCGAGCCACCCCATAACCATGCACCCATACAAGAGTAGGCTATACCAGTTCCCACCACAACAGAGCCACCCCATAACCATGTACCCATAAGAGGGTAGGCTATACAAATGCCCACCATAACACAGCCATATACCCGTGAGAGAGTAGGCTATACCAATAAATTTGCCCCATAACAGAGCCAGCCTGCAAGTTTCTCCATAACATTTAGCTGCAGGGGTGGAATTAGAAAACCAAGATGCATTGTATCCCATAATAAAAGCAGTTTGCAGTAGTGTCCTCGTAACAGTAGCAGCCTGGGAAGAGGAAGTAACTGTCTGCAACTGAAGCACAGTCTGAGGCCTCATAGCTATATATATATATATATATATATATATAAAAAATATATAACACATCCTAGAACTGTACCATGCATCCCTAAGGGGGAATAGATGTGGGCTGGTTCTGTTATGGGGACACTGTTGCAGGCTGGCTCTATTATGGGGACACTGATGCAGGTTGGCTCTGTTATGGGGTCACTGATGCAGGCTGGCTCTATTACGGGGACACTGATGCAGGCTGGCTCTGTTATGGGGACACTGTAGCAGGAGGCTCTGTTATGGGGACACTGTCAGCAGGAGGCTCTGTTATGGGGACACTGATGCAGGATGGCTCTGTTATGGGGACACTGATGCAGGCTGGCTCTGTTATGGGGACACTGATGCAGGCTGGCTCTGTTATGGGGACACTGATGCAGGCTGGCTCTATTATGGGGACACTGATGCAGGTTGGCTCTGTTATGGGGTCACTGATGCAGGCTGGCTCTATTATGGG
This sequence comes from Leptodactylus fallax, assembly GCA_947044405.1. Taxonomy (NCBI): domain Eukaryota; kingdom Metazoa; phylum Chordata; class Amphibia; order Anura; family Leptodactylidae; genus Leptodactylus; species Leptodactylus fallax. The sequence continues at coordinate 3,854,916 of CAMRHE010000121.1, read as the reverse complement.
GACACTGATGCAGGCTGGCTCTGTTATGGGGGCACTGATGCAGGCTGGCTCTATTATGGGGACACTGATGCAGGCTGGCTCTGTTATGGGGACACTGATGCAGGCTGGCTCTATTATGGGGACACTGATGCAGGTTGGCTCTGTTATGGGGTCACTGATGCAGGCTGGCTCTATTATGGGGTCACTGATGCAGGCTGGCTCTGTTATGGGGACACTGATGCAGGCTGGCTCTGTTATGGGGACACTGTAGCAGGAGGCTCTGTTATGGGGGCACTGATGCAGGATAAAAACTTTCACTAGCAGACCTACTATTCCAGTGACAAGTACCCTGTACATGCAGTGATGTGTTCCCCCTCCTCACCAGCGTTGGCCACACTGGTCCCATTCACATTCATAAACTGTCGTGGTTTTATAAGCACCAGATGAACGCCATGAAGCTGGGCAGTGACCAGATCCGCTCCCGTCCGCCTGTCTGTCTTCCACTGATCAGCGACATTGAGCCTCCGTGCCAGCTGGTTAATGGCCGTCATGCCCACACTGTGCCTGGTGCCAGACATGCCATGATTGCCAAGTCCTACCACCTAGACATGGGAGACAATAGAGAACAATGGTTATACACCTTATCACCATTCGGCACTTCTAGATTTTCTAAATTGAGTGGCGCAGGTAAAGTTGTATCGGCAACACTATGACATCATTATTCTGGTCAACACACAATATAGCGACTATCCCTGCCGGTCATTGACAGGCGCCATTTATTATCATATATTACATGACATAGAAGGATCCGTGTGTTCCCTGGTAACAGATCTGTAGTGTCCACCTCTATCACACAGGGTACAGGGGACACCTTCCCATACAAATATGGCTGAGACATTTGGGTACTGCAGGTCATAAACCGCACTGTGAACACTAATCCATTCACCATGAAGTGCTGCTCCCTACTGGGACCTCCACTGGATGCCTGACTCATACACCGGCCTGAACGGAGGCAGCACACGGCCCTCACTGACCGCAGCATCGTCCTCTACCAACATGGCAGCAAGAGGCGGATAACTTCCGGGTCATGTGACTGGCAAACACTGATGACGTGCCATCATGTGACTCTAGGGAACAGGATAATAGAGGCAAAGACGAAATGTTAGAGGGGAGTGAGACCCCTGCTGGTCGGAAGTGGAACTACACCTGCAGCGTTTGATTAGAAAGATCTGCAGGTTATTCCCCAATAAATTTTGACAAAGAAAAATTTTTTTTTTTTACATGATTTAACCCTTTAGTAAATCTTTAATTTTTAGCTCCATTTTAAATCTAAACTACTGAAGTCTGAGAAGAAATATATACTGGACCATGGGCAGTTCTGCAGCTTTCATGTAGGTTACTAGGAAGCAGGTGACATCACTGATGTATTATGACATCACAGGTTCTTGTCTGGATGAGGTCAGCGTTCCGTTCCGCATATTCCTGTGCTGGCCATAATAATAAGTAATGGAGGAAAACCAGGACAACAAAAAATGAGATACATCTGTGCTGAAACTACCATCATCGCCCTGGCTATTCTCCGGGTCTGTGCTCCAATACCTGCAAATAACACAACAGGTGAAACATAGCAAATGCCCCATATACCCTAACAATGGCCTGCACTAGGAGGGGGCGCCCACAAGACACCCTGCCATAGTCATTGCACTTAAATATAGGGCTACTATAAGGTCATGAGCAGAGGAAATTAGGTAGAGGAACAAAGGACCCCTAAAGTCAGGTGGTCCTGATAGTAGGGGGCATTGTATACCTACATGGGGCAGGACTTTTCTCTCCGTCGATTTCGAGCGGAAACCCGGCAGATCCCATTATAGTCTATGGTTTCCGACGGTTTTTGCGGGTAACTGCTTTTTAAGCACATAGGGCTTCTGTTTTTTGGGTCCCTAAGTGGGCCCGAAAAACGGAAACCTGAACACTAGTGTGAACCTAGCGTAAGTCGCAGATTTGTGACTTTGTTACACCAAAAAAGTGTCATTACAAGATCAATGAATTCCCTCTAGTTTCTAGAAATCTGCCCCCACAGACTAGTCTACACAGTAAGATCTTGTAGGATCTAAAAGTGATCCACAATCCTAATTTTGGTCAGATGCCTCACACACTCAATATGTTCTATGGGGCAGATTTAGTATCGAATTTTGGTGCAATTTGCAATAAAAAAAAAAAATACTGGCGTACACCACATTTGTTAACAGTTTTAGACACTTTTTGCGTCATGACTGACAAGGGGGAGAGGCCTATCAGAAAAGGGGTGGGGCTGAAGACTAACACTTTGGCACATTTTTTTTGTTGGAAACTAAGCCAACTAATAGGTAGTGTAAAGTGAACCTAAATTCAAGTGAAAGGGTGCTATTCACATGATATGGGTCATGTTCTATTTTTATCCAGTTTCACAGAACCCTCCATACACTCAAATGTAGGAGGCATCTGTGAAAATCGGCACCTCTCGGGTACAAGACCGCAGTGAAAAATGTCCATTTTTCGAGCCGGGTGCAAAAAGAGCAAAATAGCGCATCTTTGGCGTAAAAAGGGTACCAAAGATGCCCTGCAATACGCCCACACAAAGATATATATACTGTATATATATATATATATATATATATATATATTTATACACACACACACACACTGGCATAGAAGGAATAATAGAACCATTTTACCGTAAATCTGCCCCATTGTGTTTTTATTTTCAGATAAAAATGGGAAACCTCAGTCCACCCTGCAAGTAAATGGTGAGTATAGGAGAGAAAAATCCAACTAGAGGCCGGAAAACTCAGCCCAAGTCATTTATTATTACTGACCCTGTTCTAAAGGGCTTGTTCTGTTTTTCTAATCCTGGACAACCCCTATTTATGTTTCTCTATTTTTATAGGATCTACGCCATCTTTCCATGGGCACAGATTGGTCAAGCGATGCTGGAATTCTGGTACATATATCTTTCTAGTGCTGTAAATGATGCTATTACGACTTATTATATACCTTTATAGCTGCTTCTGCTCTATTGATCCTTTCCTTTAAAGAGAAAAAAACCCTAAAAGGAGGCGTGCGTGCTTGTAGATCCAGGTGTGAACATGTTCTAATCCATGCAGACATAGGAACGTGAAGGGATTCACATGCACAAGATAGACATGGAGGGTATAACTATTGGGGACAGAGGTTGCAGGCTTGTAGCCTTACCTAGACCCTGTAAGGTAAGGCTATAAATGGCCGGTATAGTTAGGGTACCATAGTTGGTACAGGTTTTCCATTTGGCCCATGTTACTAACCAGTTTTCTAGCAAATTTGTTATCCTTGCCTCTGCCCTCCTTTCTCACCTTCTTAAAAACTGGCTAGCAGAACCGACCAACAATTGCCTTGCCTTGTGTTCCAAGGATGTGCCACATCTTGGGCCCGCTGTGTCAGAAAAGTGGCGTGAATGGGTTAGAAAAATATTTCCCAATGTGCCTAATATATGCTGGGAGCGGTGCCCTGATGTAGCCATGGAGTAGGATATAAATCTGCATGTATGTGAAGAAGAAAATTTTTCAGGCTTCAAACATAAGGATATAAAATTTTAATTTTTTGGTGAAGAATCAACAACAAGTGGGACACAATCGTGAAGTGGAATGAAATTTATTGGATATTTTAAACTTTTGTAAAAAATAAAAAACTGAAAAGTGGGCATGCAATATTATTCGGCCCCCTTAAGTTAATACTTTGTAGCGCCACCTTTTGCTGCGATTACAGCTGCAAGTTGCTTGGGGTATGTCTCTATCAGTTTTGCACATGGAGAGACTGAAGTTCTTGCCCATTCTTCCTTGGAAAACAGCTGGAGCTCAGTGAGGTTGGATGGAGAGCGTTTGTGAACAGCAGTTTTCAGCTCTTTCCACAGATTCTCGATTGGATTCAGGTCTGGACTTTGACTTGGCCATTCTAACACCTGGATACGTTTATTTGTGAACCATTCCATTGTAGATTTTGCTTTATGTTTGGGATCATCGTCTTGTTGGAAGATAAATCTCCGTCCCAGTCTCAGGTCTTTTGCAGACTCCAACAGGTTTTCTTCCAGAATGTTCCTGTATTTGGATCCATCCATCTTCCCATCAATTTTAACCATCTTCCCTGTCCCTGCTGACGAAAAGCAGGCCCAAACCATGATGCTGCCACCACCATGTTTGACAGTGGGGATGGTGTGTTCAGGGGGATGAGCTGTGGTGCTTTTACACCAAACATATCGTTTTGCATTGTGGCCAAAAAGTTGGATTTTGGTTTCATCTGAGCAGAGCACCTTCTTCCACATGTTTGGTGTCTCCCAGGTGGCTTGTGGCAAACTTTAAACGAGACTTTTTATGGATATCTTTGAGAAATGGCTTTCTTCTTGCCACTCTTCCATAAAGGCCAGATTTGTGCAGTGTACGACTGATGGTTGTCCTATGGACAGACTCTCCCACCTCAGCTGTAGATCTCTGCAGTTCATCCAGAGTGATCATGGGCCTCTTGGCTGCATCTCTGATCAGTCTTCTCCTTGTTTGAGATGAAAGTTTAGAGGGACGGCCGGGTCTTGGTAGATTTGCAGTGGTCTGATACTCCTTCCATTTCAATATGATCGCTTGCACAGTGCTCCTTGGGATGTTTAAAGTTTGGGAAATCTTTTTGTATCCAAATCCGGCTTTAAACTTCTCCACAACAGTATCACGGACCTGCCTGGTGTGTTCCTTGGTCTTCATGATGCTCTCTGCACTTTAAACAGAACCCTGAGACTATCACAGAGCAGGTGCATTTATACGGAGACTTGATTACACACAGGTGGATTATATTTATCATCATCAGTCATTTAGGACAACATTGGATCATTCAGAGATCCTCACTGAACTTCTGGAGTGAGTTTGCTGCACTGAAAGTAAAGGGGCCGAATAATTTTGCACGCCCCACTTTTCAGTTTTTTATTTTTTACAAAAGTTTAAAATAACCAATAAATTTCGTTCCACTTCACAATTGTGTCCCACTTGTGGATTCTTCACCAAAAAATTAACATTTTATATCCTTATGTTTGAAGCCTGAAATGTGGCAAAAGGTTGAAAAGTTCAAGGGGGCCGAATACTTTCGCAAGGCACTGTATATATGAGGGCAGATAGTAAGGTATCAACAACAGACGCAGAGCTGGTCAATGCAGCTGCCACTAGGGGCAGCACTATAAAGCCATATGCCCTAGTGGTGGCAGCATGCAGCCAGATCTATACATTATATTTTATCACATATAGTGGAGTGGAGCCATTCTGAGTTCTATATGGGGGATTAAAGGGGGGCGCTGTTTACCATGTATTAGATGCTGCCGCTTTTCTTACCTTGACTTTTTTCTTTTTTAACCAGTGATTTCAGGACATCCAACTTTGGCCAAAGTCATTGTGGCGGGATCGTTCTTCATGCTCACTGCTTTGGGGCTTGGACTGTCTCTTTTCTTTTACATTTAGTAAGTTGTATGTCATGCATTGTATTACACCATTAAAGGGGCTCTGCTATCACTACATCTGGCAGGAAGTACAACAAATATACAGTTTAGAGTAACTTTGTAAAGTATTAAAACAAACATTTTTCACACACATACCGCAAAGATCTGCTTATAATAGCACCTCTTGGTGTGCAAATTATATACACACGTGGACAAAATTGTTGGTACCCCTCATTTAATGAAAGAAAAACCCACAATGGTCATAGCAATAACTTGAATCTGACAAAAGTAATTTGCCAAACTACATGTTGACAAGCCACAAAGCTTCTGTGAGAATGTCCTATGGACAGGAGACAAAAATCGAAATTTTTGGCAAGGCACATCAGCTCTATGTTCACAGACGGAAAAATGAAGCATATCTTGAAAAGAACACTGTCCCTACTGTGACACATGGAGGAGGCTCTGTTATGTTCTGGGGCTGCTTTGCTGCATCTGGCACAGGGTGTCTTGAATCTGTGCAGGGTACAATGAAATCTCAAGACTATCAAGGGATTCCAGAGAGAAATGTGCTGCCCAGTGTCAGAAAGCTTGGTCTCAGTCGCAGGTCATGGGTCTTGCAACAGGATAATGACCCAAAACACAGCTAAAAATACCCAAGAATGGCTAAGAGGAAAACATTGGACTATTCTGAAGTGGCCTTCTATGAGCCCTGACCAACAGTGCTGGCCAAAAGTATTGGCACCCCTGCAATTCTGTCAGATAATACTCAATTTCTTCCAGAAAATGATTGCAATCACAAATGCTTTGGTAATAATATCTTCATTTATTTTGCTTGCAATGAAAAAACACAAAAGAGAATGAAAAAAAAAGTCAAATTATTGATCATTTTACACAAAACTCCAAAAATGGGCCGGACAAAAGTATTGGCACCCTCAGCCTAATACTTGGTAGCACAACCTTTAGACAAAATAACTGCGAACAACCGCTTCCGGTAACCATCAATGAGTTTCCTACAATGCTCTGCTGGAATTTCTCCCGGTCCCTGAGATGTGAAGGGCGCCTTCTCCAAACTGCCATTTTGAGATCTCTCCACAGGTGTTCTATGGGATTCAGGTCTGGACTCATTGCTGGCCACTTTAGAAGTCTCCAGTGCTTTCTCTCAAACCATTTTCTAGTGCTTTTTGAAGTGTGTTTTGGGTCATTGTCCTGCTGGAAGACCCATGACCTCTGAGGGAGACCCAGCTTTCTCACACTGGGCCCTACATTATGCTGCAGACTTCATAATGCCATGCACACGGTCAAGCAGTCCAGTGCCAGAGGCAGCAAAGCAACCCCAAAACATCAGGGAACCTCCGCCATGTCTGACTGTAGGGACCGTGTTCTTTTCTTTGAAGGCCTCTTTTTTTACCTGTAAACTCTATGTTGATGCCTTTTCCCAAAAAGCTCTACTTTTGTCTCATCTGAGCAGAGAACATTCTTCCAAAAAGTTTTTGGCTTTCTCAGGTAAGTTTTGGCTTTTTTATGTCTCTGGGTCAGAAGTGGGGTCTTCCTGGGTATCCTACCATAGAGTCCCTTTTCATTCAGACGCCGACGGATAGTACGGGTTGACACTGTTGTACCCTCGGACTGCAGGGCAGCTAGAACTTGTTTGGATGTTAGTCGAGGTTTTTTAGCCACCATCCGCACAATCTTTCGTTGAAATCTCTCGTCAATTTTTCTTTTCCGTCCACATCTAGGGAGGTTAGCCACAGTGCCATGGGCTTTACACTTCTTGATGACACTGCGCACGGTAGACACATTCATTCAGGTCTTTGGAGATGGACTTGTAGCCTTGAGATTGCTCATGCTTCCTCACAATTTTGCTTCTCAAGTCCTCAGTTCTTTGGTCTTCTTTCTTTTCTCCATGCTCCATGTGGTACACACAAGGACACAGGACAGAGGTTGAGTCAACTTTAATCCATTTCAACTGGCTGCAAGTGTGATTTAGTTATTGCCACCACCTGTTATGTGCCACAGGTAAGTAACAGGTGCTGTTAATTACACAAATTAGAGAAGCATCACATGATTTTTCAAAGGGTGCCAATACTTTTGTCCACCCCCTTTTTTATGTTTGGTGTGGAATTATATCCAATTTGGCTTTTTGACAATTCTTTTTGTGGTTTTCCATTGAAGACAAATTAAATTAAGATATTATTACCAAAGCATTTGTGATTGCAATCATTTTCTGGAAGAAATTGAGTATTAGCTGACAGAATTGCAGGGGTGCCAATACTTTTGGCCAACACTGTAAATCCTATTGAGCATCTTTGGAAGGAGCTGAAACATGCCGTCTGGAAAAGGCACCCTTCAAACCCGAGACAACTGGAGCAGTTTGCTCATGAGGAGCGGCCAAAATACCTGCTGAGAGGTGCAGAAGTCTCATTGACAGTTACAGGAATCATTTGATTGCAGGGATTGCCTCAAAAGGTTGTGCAACAAAATATTAAGTTAAGGGAACCATCATTTCTGTCCAGGCCTGTTTCATGAGTTTTCTTTTTTTAAAAATTCTGTTGAAGCCTGGTTGGAAAGCAATGTCTGACTTTCATTTGTTCATTTTCATAGAATTTTTATATATTATTACTTTCGTCAGATTCAAGTTATTTCTGTGACCATTGTGGGTTTTTCTTTCATTAAACGAGGGAGGGGTACCAACAATTTTGTCCACGTGTGTAGGTCTGTGCATGTCATCCTAGTAAGGTAAACATACATGCCCAACAGAATACAGTACAGCTTCTGCTGGATCCTCAGTGAATGAAGCCCAGGTGTCACTTAGGCTGGACATAGGCTTTCTCATACAGAAAGTCCAGTACGGGCAGCAGCTTTATAACATCCTGATACAGACTCCAACTTTACTCTTACAATTCAGTTGCAGACATAAGGAAGAATTTGCTGAGATTGAAGAAGATCTGCTGGCTGGAAGACGATGCTTTAAGCCACAGTTAGAAGATCTGGAGACTGGTTTATTGGCAATGCACATAACCAAGCCTGGTAATAAGATACTGTTTTTCTTAAGGGGCTATTTTTCATAATGGACCGTGCCTGGTATTGCAGCTCATTCCCATAAGGCTGACGTAGTCAGATAATCCTTTGTATAATATAACTGAAAGGAAGACCTTCCGGTGACTTCTGCTCTAAGAATTAGACCAAAATATTGCTGGGTATCAGACATGGATAGTAATAGATACGCATTTGAGACATTCACATTGCTTACTAGAGGCGGCCATAGATCAAGCTGACACCTGTTAGTCTAATACAGATGTTGTAACCTGTCGCTCTACTGCTGTATGGAAATCGTGTCTGTCATGGCATGCTGGGGGCTTTGGCTTTCTGCTGCAGGAAGCACAAGGCCGGAATTTGGAGAAGAACCTGAGGCGGAAGTACGCGGTTTACATTGGGACGAGGAGCTTTACAATATGCCTCTACTTGGAGATTGTATAGGGAAGGGTCCGCATGGGATGGTCTATATTGTCTTGGGATAGTGATATCACAGAATTGGCAGAGGTGGCCATTGACGTTCAGAGCTGTATGGGATATAAGCATTTTAGAGAGATGCCAGACATTTCACCACAACTATTTCTTGTGTCAGTTTCTTTCATGAAAAACGCTATATCAACCAAATTTAGAAGAAGGAAAGAGTTGAAAGATGACAAAAGTGAGAAGGATGAAGAAAGCGAGGAAGATGACGAAAGCGACAAAGAAGAGGTTAAGGATGGTGATGTGCAGAATGATAATGAGACCTTAGAAAAGTTTAATACACGGTCACCTGGAGGTATATCCAAGACACCGGTCAGGAGAAAGACAGAACAAATTAGAGACGACGAAGACCTGGAGAGCCAGGTCCATGGTGAAGATCTAAGAAAAACAAACAAAAATGAGGGCATGAGCCAAGGCAAACCCAAGGGCCTAGAAGGCAAAGAACTTCAGAGGAAGGAAAAACTGAACACAACAGAGAAAGGAGAAAGTTCCAAGAAGTCCGACCCAATGAAGAAAACCAAAAGACCTGGGGAAAGTCTAGATCTAAAAGAGAAAAGAATAAGTGGGCAACCAGACCTGAAGAAAAAGGAAGCCAGCGAGAGGCCAAAAGACGACAAGAGAGCAGTGGGGAAGTCCATGAGTGCTCCAGGGAAGAAAATGGATGAGAAAGCCAAAAAGAGGGAGAAAAGTGTGAAAACTGCAAGAAACTTACAAGCCCTGAAGGAAAAAGTGAAAAAGAAGGAGGTGGTGAAAAAAGTGAAAAAGGAGAAGATCAAAGTCACCAAACCGAATAAAACCAAGACGAAGAAAGGAAAGATCAAAGAGAAAAAACCCAAAAAGAAATAATCAGGCTTCCTTAATAAATAACACAGACGTGGGCTGGCAACATGGATTCCTTACTGCTGTTATAGAATCCATATACTTTAAGGGGATGTCCAGGATAACCGTTTTTTTGGTATGTGGCCGGGTAAGGTGGGAAAAAAAAATCCATACTCACCTGTTCCTGGTGCTCCGGTGTCCTGTTTTGGTGAAAGTCCCCGCCGCACGTGACTGCTGAGGCCAATCAGCAGCCCATGTAAAGGAACCAGAATGTCACTTACAAACGTCACCTGTGACGTCCATGTCCTTTGATTGGCTTCAGCGGCCACATACAGCAGGGACTTTTGCCAAAACAAGACTGGAGCAGCAGGAGCGGACCGCAGTGGAAGACACCGGAGCACTGAGGACAGGTGAGTATGGGTTTTGTTTTTTTTTCCTCTTCCCCGGCTTCATATAAAAAAACAGGTTATCCTGGACAACCCCTTTAACTCCTATGTATTATGTTAATGGGATATTCCATGACATACTGATTGTGACCCCAACTGAATTTTAGAATGTAGGATCGGTAAGGCTTGGTTTCTTCATGGATCCCTCCAGCACCAGAATCATTGGCCCAGATTTACTAATAGTTAGGCAGTCGGAACATACACCAGATTTATCACAGTGACTGATGCTGGGTGATAAATCTGACGTATCTATAGACTGTCTAGTCTACGTTTATACCACCTTTTATTTGGCTTACTTTGAGCCAGAATTGTACAACACAATCTTGGCACATTTTTGACCCAAAATGGTCCCCCTTTTTCTGAGACTCCACACCTCCAGGTCTAGCAATATGAAAAATTTTAGCCCAAACTAGATGCGCCATGTTTGGGCTAAAATTTTATCCACAGTAGTAAATCTGGGCCATTGAGCCCCTACTGGTCCACGTTATGGAGTCACAAGCATGGCATGCCACCCTACAACACGTCTGTGAGGCCCTGTATTCTCCCCTATAAACTACAATGCATGTGATAAAATTTGCAACAAGAAAACCCAGTATGCGGGTGGATAGACACCTGAAGACCCCGTTATGGGCCCCTTCCTCTCCAATACTTCAGTATAGATCACCCCCCTTATGTATCTCTAACAATCCACTAGTAATCAGCCACGAAGTTCATCATCTTAGGCATTTACCTAAAATCTAATGTATAGCCAGGTCCCCAGAAGCCCTAATGATTACCTTTGCATAGGGAAGTGGGGTGCCAGAAATCTGCCTCCACTGCTGTCGCTCTGCTTTACTCCTGCTGCCGGTCCATAGAGTAGTACAGAGTCGGTCATGTGACAGAGTCGGAGCAACATCCATCATCCAGCATTCCCTCATCCAGGGAATCAGCATATAAGGCAATGGTGAGCTTTATTTTTCCCTGCCTAACCCCTTTAAGGTGATAAACTAGTCATCTAAAAATGAAGAAAACTAGAGTAGAAAAATTTCAAAAATAAAATATTTAATCTGAATTTTGGTTACTAACGTACATGTCTATAATGAAAAGTAATGGCAACACATCACCGATTGGTAAATCACAGAGGCACGTAAAAAACCCCACTGTCTCTTTAAAAAAAATATAAAAACCCACCACAGTCATATTCCTGACCCCTGTCTTAGAGAGAGGGGTGGATAGCACTTTGTCATTTTATACCCTAAAATCTTCCACTCTCTTTCCCATTCCATAAATAACCCTTTTCCTGACGCCGTACAAAAATCTTTGCATTTTCTTTGCATCGTTCAGACTATACATATATTAAAACTGAATCCAGCTCTTGCTGAATGGTCATGTGCAAAATTACCCCAAAGACAAGTCTATCCCTGCAGTAACAGCGCCACCTGTCTGGAATAACTTGTGAGACTACTGAGCATAGACTGGTTTACATGAGAGAGTCCAGGAGAAAGTTAAAGCATCCAATAATACAGAAAGTACGCTATTCAGCGTCATATCAGTCCTACGTATTCTGGATTATTGGAATTTTATGTAAAATGAAAGTTACAAATCATAACATCATAAAATATAGAAGAGGGCGCTATATAGTGATAACATTAGTAGTGCATGGTCTTAATGCCATGAAATATGAGACCCAAAATCACGTGATAACCAAACCCACAATATAAAGATTTGCACCATTTTGTGACGGGATCTGGTCATGTGACTTAAAGGGCACCTGTCACCAGGTCTGAAAAGCCCAATGACATCCATCATGTGTTCGGCGCTGGGACCCTGAGCATTTTGAGGTTTTGTTTATCCAAATCCCTTCAGCCATTCCAAAGATATAAGCCCTGTTAATTGTGATGCAAATTAGGGTCTACTAGCCAAGTGAGTGGTAACACTATGGGTTCTCTGGGGGCGGAGTCTGTGTGCTGTATGCCCTGCAGTGTTACCACCCACTTGGCTAGCAGACCCTCATCTGCATCAGTACTAACAAGGCTTATATCTTTGGAATGGCTGAACAGATCTGGATTAACAAATCATCAAAAGGCTCAGGGTGACGGCGCCTTTCAGACAGTATATGTTTTTCACACCTGGTGACAGGTCCTTTTTAAAGGGGTTGTCCCAAGACTGAAACTGATCACCTATCCACAGGATCAGTGATTTGTGTCCGATTGGTGGTGGTCTGACCAATAGGACTCCCACCAATCCTAAGTCCCTCTTGAATAGAGCTGTGGTTTAGCACTCACACATATTCTAAGACCACTGCTAAATTCAAAAAGGGACATAGTACCCCCTTTGTTGTAGATCGCCCAGGAAACGTTTGATCCTGGGACAAACCCTGTAAATTATCTTTGCGGTCCTATTAGGCTATGTTCACACCTTGAAATCCCAACAGAGACAAAACCATCATGTGACAGACAAAAAAATGGATCCAGATGAGCCCCACTGACTATACTGGGATCCATTGGGTTCCCATTAAGACGTCCATCATTTTGGCGAAAAGTCATGTAGGACTTTTTTTTTTTTTTTTTTTTTTTTTATACATGACCTCTGTCGTGGATATGAACATACCCCCCATTAGAGCGCTGCTCTGAAAGACCTGGCCTGTAAACCTAAGTCTTTCAGTGGGTGCCATGTAAAGTTCATGGGTTGCTACCTACATTCGCCATATGCTTTTAGACTCCTAGTACTTGGGGGGACTGAACACTGCTATTTTATAAAAGTGGGACTGCACTGCCTGGCATCACATAGCTGGATGGATAAACCTAGATCTAGTCACAGGTGTATGAGAAGTATTTCATGTTGGCCACTAACCATAGAAGGTAATAGTGACCGAGTATAAAATGTAGTGGTGTATGTGAATAAGGGCCAATCCAGATTGCTTCTGTCCACTGGTACCAGGCGGAGCTTGAGATCCTCATTCAGATATCTACTCTAGTACATGCCCACGTTCTGGAGAAGTCAAGCTGGCCTCCTTATGAGTATGGCCTGCTAACATATCTAGTGCAGTATTTAGGCACTGGTAGGGCTGCCCCTCCATGCCCTGCAGATGGGTAGGGCTGGGCATCATTGGAAAAGCACAACCTAGAAAACTGCACAGGATACCAATACGGAGGATACCAAAGCAAGTCAATCGTTTCCCTGAGATCTGAAGATATCAACGTAACAGTCATTCAATGTGAACAGAAACGTTCTTAATTCCTGCCATCGAGAAGTGGGAAAGGGAAGGTCGGGGGTCATTGGGGAGCAGTCAATGTCTGGCGCACCACTGGTGGCGTGCTGATGGTTCAGCTAAAGATGGAGACTCAGCTTGGCCGATACAGTTTTACATCCTTTGTCAGAAAACAACTTGGTGTCTTTCGGGGAATACGTCATCTCAATTGCGACCCGAGACGCCAACTCTTCATCCTCTTCAAAGCCCCGGTGTCTGAGCTCTGCCAAGACACATTTCTTCACGTGACGGAACTCCAATGGGAGGAAGGGGACAAAGTAATCTATCAGGTTCTTCTCAATGAGGCCACTGTGCCAGAAGCCACCTAGGCAAGAAAGATGGATAATCAGCACTGCCATCATCTCCACTGTACCAAGCTAGTATGTGACAATGTATGGCACAAAATGGCATCCCGAAAGTCCAACGGGTTAGACTTTATGCACACACAGACCTCTGGAGTCGCCATATAACGGCTCCTTACAAATCAGAGGTGCAGTAGTGGAATCAGGGGGTTAAAAGGGGTTTTCCAGGCTAAAAGATCGGCAGGGGTCTGACACCTGATCAGCTTCCTGAAGAGGCAGCAACATTTGGGTGAGCGCTGTGGCCTCTTCAGTACTTACCAAGCACAGTGCCATATATTTCAACAGTGGCTGTACTTGTTATCGCAGCTCAGTCCCATTCATCTGAATGGGACTAAGCTGTGATCAGGCCATGTGACCGCTGAACGTGATACCACATGGCCAGAGAAGCTCAGGGAGATTGTCCAGGACCTGAAGATAACTGATACAGATTGGTCGTGGTCCGACACCCCTGCCCTGCACCAATAAGACGATGCGGCTACTGAAAGCTGTATATAAGATATATAAGTTAGTCTTGTTTCTATTCAAGTGAATGGGAGTGAGGCTGCAATTCCAGGCACCACCACTACAGTGTACAGAGCCAAACGCTGCATACAGTGTACAGAGCTCCGTACTCTGTAGTGGTAGTGCCTGAAACTGCAGTCCCATTCCAATTCACTTGAATAGGAGCAGGGCTGCTTCCTGACATATACCTCATATATGGCATCTGGCGCTTGCATCAGCTGATTGGTGCGGTGCCCTGGTGTCTGACCCCGAACCAATCTGATACTGATTACCTATTCTGTGGATAGGTCAACAGTATCAATTATCTACAGGTCCTGGACAACTCCTTTAATTTATGACCTATGCTAAGGATAGGTCATCAATTTTAAAGTCCTGGAAAATCCCTTTAATTAGGACTGAGCAGCAGTATGACTATGTGACCAATGGTTGTGATGTCACTGGCCTGCGAAAAGGAAGTGAAACTCAATATCATAGTCCTGGAAAAACCCATTACAGGGTTCTCAATTTTTTTCAAGATCTCTGCTTGCTGTCCACGAAGAGGCTGAAATGTTATCATATTCAACTAGAAAAGATTCTGTAGAGTATCAGAGCTCTCTTGTGTTACAGGCCCTGTCGCTGTGCCCAAGATTGGTCCCCATCACAGACAGCACCCAGAGATCTTGGTCACCTTGAGATTTGCCAAGATACAGCGTTGTCACTCACTGTTATTGTTATTGAACAGCCCGACAGACAGCACATTCTCCACGTCCTTCAGCTCTAGATCTTCTCTCTTCTTCCCATCATTCCAAAATTCCAGCATCCGCCTATTGATCAGATCACCCCCGGCATTGCTGGAAGAAAACGCCACATTTTATACACCGGAGGATATTCCCATCTCATGTATACATACATATCATCTGTGACAAACGGTCAGCTTTGCCGTTGTCTCTTTTTGGCCAGATCTCAGCTATTAAAATGACTTTATTACCCAAACTTCCCATCCCTGCCCTCTGAGGGACCTACGCTCCCTACAGGGTTCTATAATACGGTATATTTGGGTCTACAGAAGGCAAAGGATATCCAAAGCAGTCATGATGACCCCAAAGGAGAAGGGCGGTCCCTAATATAGTTTTTTATTATAGGGTCACTCCGATTAGAAGGATCCCGGTACGGTCAGTACTATCAGCCCATGCTAAGTGGATGGAGTTAGAGATGCTGTGTCTGGCTCTAAGTCACCCCAATTCTTTTCTCTGGATTCTCTCATTTCCTCCTACTGGTGCGCTATTAGACCCCATGGCACGGACTAGAGATGTCCGGAGGATATGTGCGGATTGTTTCCTCTTGGGTTCTCCTATGTTGCTCCATTCATTCTTCATGGGAATGCTGAACGCTGAACTTGGTCATCTCCAGCACTCCCATAGAGAATAAATGGAGCAGCAAGGAACATGCTAATCCTGTCGCTTCATAAAGGACGGGGCAATCTGACCCCCATTCTAAGGATTAATGAAGTTCCGAGCAGTTGAGCCGGGTTACAGCAGCCTGGCTCCTATGCACAAGAATGTAATCTAAACTGCAGTAATCTGGCTCAGCCACTACACGGTATACAGAGCTGAGCTGCAGTAACCCAGCTTGGCCACTACACAGTATACAGACCTGAGCTGCATTAACCCAGCTTGGCCACTACACAGTATAAAGAGCAGAGCTGCAGTAACCCAGCTAGGCCACTACACAGTATACAGCGCTGAGCTGCAGTAACCCAGCTTGGCCACTACACAGTATACAGACCTGAGCTGCAGTAACCCAGCTTGGCCACTACACAGTATACAGAGCTGAGCTGCAGTAACCCAGCTTGGCCACTACACAGTATACAGAGCTGAGCTGCAGTAACCCAGCTTGGCCACTACACAGTATACAGCGCTGAGCTGCAGTAACCCAGCTTGGTCACTACACAGTATACAGACCTGAGCTGCATTAACCCAGCTTGGCCACTACACAGTATACAGAGCAGAGCTGCAGTAACCCAGCTAGGCCACTACACAGTATACAGCGCTGAGCTGCAGTAACCCAGCTTGGCCACCACACAGTATACAGACCTGAGCTGCAGTAACCCAGCTTGGCCACTACACAGTATACAGAGCTGAGCTGCAGTAACCCAGCTTGGCCACTACACAGTATACAGCGCTGAGCTGCAGTAACCCAGCTTGGCCACTACACAGTATAAAGCGCTGAGCTGCAGTAACCCAGCTTGGTCACTACACAGTATACAGACCCGAGCTGCATTAACCCAGCTTGGCCACTACACAGTATACAGACCCGAGCTGCATTAACCCAGCTTGGCCACTACACAGTATACAGAGCTGAGCTGCAGTAACCCAGCTTGGCCACTACACAGTATACAGCGCTGAGCTGCAGTAACCCAGCTTGGTCACTACACAGTATACAGAGCTGAGCTGCAGTAACCCAGCTTGGCCACTACACAGTATACAGAGCTGAGCTGCAGTAACCCAACTTGGCCACTACACAGAGCTGACCTGCAGTAACCTTGCTTGGCCACTACACAGTATACAGAGCTGTCTGCTTCTTACGCTGTACAGTGTATTTTGACCAGCACCTGTCCTAAGGTCAGATCATCAACATCAATAGTGACAAACCCGTTTAAGAAAGATATAATGCCCGCTAGTTGCAGGAAATATTGTAGCTGTTTCTATGTAAAACTGCAATATGTAGATTTGGGTACCTGAGGAAAATGAAGATGGCTTTGCGGTAGGACACGCCGTCTATATTATCATAATAGTCCAGGAAAGGCTTGATGGCGTCGATAAGGCCCGGGTGGAGCTTGTCCATTTCATCAAATATAAATATGGAGCGAGCACAGCGGCTAGTGTTTCCTCGAATCCACGACTGTAGCTGATCCTGAGGGAGGAACAAAACCACAAATACTGTAATAACTGAACCAAAATAACCAACATGAACAAAATCACTGACCAATGGGCATTTTTAGGACACGATAGGATGCCATTTTGTGAACAGTGTAAGCGTACCTTGTACAGGGGGATCAGACTGTTGTGCGGGAAGTGCACGGTAGACACAAAGAGGTGCACGTATTTGCTATTCATTCCCAAATCATAAATATTCTCCACAATAATTTTGCTAACAAAGTTCTTGCCGGTACCAGTCCAGCCATGCAGGGATAATGCCAAGGGCTTCTTGGGGTTCTCATTGCTCATAAATCCAGTTAGTGCTCTGTAGATGACATCATGTGCCAAGTGCTGCCCAAAAAGTTTCTCCCTCAAATCAGTTTGTAGGGCTGGGAAAACAAAGAATAAAACGGTATCCTTCAGAGCTGCACTCACTATTCTGCTGGCACAGTCACTGTGTACATACATTACATTACTTATCCTGAGTTACATCCTGTATTATACTCCAGAGCTGCGCTCACTATTCTGCTGGTGCAGTCACTGTGTACTGTACATACATTACATTACTTATCCTGTACTGATCCTGAGTTACATCCTGTATTATACTCCAGAGCTGCACTCACTATTCTGCTGGTGCAGTCACTGTGTACTGTACATACATTACATTACTTATCCTGTACTGATCCTGAGTTACATCCTGTATTATACTCCAGAGCTGCACTCACTATTCTGCTGGTGCAGTCACTGTGTACATACATTACATTACTTATCCTGTACTGATCCTGAGTTACATCCTGTATTATACTCCAGAGCTGCGCTCACTATTCTGCTGGTATAGTCACTGTGTACATACATTACATTACTTATCCTGTACTGATCCTGAGTTACATCCTGTATTATACTCCAGAGCTGCACTCACTATTCTGCTGGTGCAGTCACTGTGTACATACATTACATTACTTATCCTGTACTGATCCTGAGTTACATCCTGTATTATACCTCTGAGCTGCGCTCACTATCCTGCTGGTACAGTCACTGTGTACATACATTACATTACTTATCCTGTACTGATCCTGAGTTACATCCTGTATTATACTCCAGAGCTGCGCTCACTATTCTGCTGGTACAGTCACTGTGTACATACATTACATCATTTATCCTGTACTGATCCTGAGTTACATCCTGTATTATACTCCAGAGCTGCGCTCACTATTCTGCTGGTGCAGTCACTGTGTACATACATTACATTACTTATCCTGTACTGATCCTGAGTTACATCCTGTATTATACTCCAGAGCTGCGCTCACTATTCTGCTGGTGCAGTCACTGTGTACATACATTACATTACTTATCCTGTACTGATCCTGAGTTACATCCTGTATTATACCTCTGAGCTGCGCTCACTATCCTGCTGGTACAGTCACTGTGTACATACATTACATCACTTATCCTGTACTGATCCTGAGTTACATCCTGTATTATACTCCAGAGCTGCGCTCACTATTCTGCTGGTACAGTCACTGTGTACATACATTACATCACTTATCCTGTACTGATCCTGAGTTACATCCTGTATTATACTCCAGAGCTGCACTCACTATTCTGCTGGTGCAGTCACTGTGTACATACATTACATTACTTATCCTGTACTGATCCTGAGTTACATCCTGTATTATACTCCAGAGCTGCGCTCACTATTCTGCTGGTACAGTCACTGTGTACATACATTACATTACTTATCCTGTACTGATCCTGAGTTACATCCTGTATTATACTCCAGAGCTGCGCTCACTATTCTGCTGGTGCAGTCACTGTGTACATACATTACATTACTTATCCTGTACTGATCCTGAGTTACATCCTGTATTATACTCCAGAGCTGCACTCACTATTCTGCTGGTGCAGTCACTGTGTACATACATTACATTACTTATCCTGTACTGATCCTGAGTTACATCCTGTATTATACTCCAGAGCTGCGATCACTATTCTGCTGGTGCAGTCACTGTGTACATACATTACATTACTTATCCTGTACTGATCCTGAGTTACATCCTGTATTATACTCCAGAGCTGCACTCACTATTCTGCTGGTGCAGTCACTGTGTACATACATTACATTACTTATCCTGTACTGATCCTGAGTTACATCCTGTATTATACTCCAGAGCTGCACTCACTATTCTGCTGGTCCAGTCACTGTGTACATACATTACATTACTTATCCTGTACTGATCCTGAGTTACATCCTGTATTATACTCCAGAGCTGCACTCACTATTCTGCTGGTGCAGTCACTGTGTACATACATTACATTACTTATCCTGTACTGATCCTGAGTTACATCCTGTATTATACTCCAGAGCTGCGCTCACTATTCTGCTGGTACAGTCACTGTGTACATACATTACATCACTTATCCTGTACTGATCCTGAGTTACATCCTGTATTATACTCCAGAGCTGCACTCACTATTCTGCTGGTGCAGTCACTGTGTACATACATTACATTACTTATCCTGTACTGATCCTGAGTTACATCCTGTATTATACTCCAGAGCTGCACTCACTATTCTGCTGGTGCAGTCACTGTGTACATACATTACATTACTTATCCTGTACTGATCCTGAGTTACATCCTGTATTATACTCCAGAGCTGCGACTCACTATTCTGCTGGTGCAGTCACTGTGTACATACATTACATTACTTATCCTGTACTGATCCTGAGTTACATCCTGTATTATACTCCAGAGCTGCACTCACTATTCTGCTGGTACAGTCACTGTGTACATACATTTCATTATTTACCCTGTATTGCTCCTGAGTTATATCCTGTATTATACTCCAGAGCTGTGCTCACTATTCTGCTGGTGCAGTCACTGTGTACATACATTACATTACTTATCCTGTACTGATCCTGAGTTATATCCTGTATTATACTCCAGAGCTGCACTCACTATTCTGCTGGTGCAGTCACTGTGTACATACATTACATTACTTATCCTGTACTGATCCTGAGTTACATCCTGTATTATACTCCAGAGCTGCACTCACTATTCTGCTGGTGCAGTCACTGTGTACATACATTACATTACTTATCCTGTACTGATCCTGAGTTACATCCTGTATTATGCATCAGCAGCAGTGAGTGCAGCTCTGAAGGAAGAAGTGGTGCCTAAATAGAAAGTGCCAATTTAAAGTGAGGCAAATCTCAGAAAATTGCCAAATTGGTGCCTTTGGTGTGCAGTTACCCCGTAACTATAACCATCAGACCAATGCCACTTGCACTACAAATCCCAGCACACCCACAGTACAGTCATGGCCAAAAGTTTTGAGAATGATACAAATATTAATTTTTACAAAGTCTACTGCTTCAGTTTTTCTAATGGCAATTTGCATATACTCCAGAATGTTATAAAGAGTGATCAGCTTAACAGCAATTACTTGCAAAGTCAATATTTGCCTAGAAAATGAACTTTATCCCCCAAAACACATTTCAACATCATTGCAGCCCTGCCTTAAAAGGACCACCTAACATCACCTTCAGTGATTGCTCCAGTAACACAGGTGTGGGTGTTGATGAGGACAGGGCTGGAGATCAATCTGTCATGATTAAGTAAGAATGACACCACTGGACACTTTAAAAGGAGGCTGGTGCTTGCCATCATTGTTTCTCTTCTGTTAACCATGGTTATCTCTAAAGAAACACGTGCAGTCATCATTGCACTGCACAAAAATGGCCTAACTGGGAAGAGTATTGCAGCTAGAAAGATTGCACCTCAGTCAACAATCTATCGCATCATCAAGAACTTCAAGGAGAGAGGTTCCATTGGTGCCAAAAAGGCTCCAGGGCACCCAAGAAAGACCAGCAAGCGGCAGGACCGTCTCTTAAAAGTGTTTCAGCTGCGGGATCGGGCTACCAGCAGTGCAGAGCTTGCTGAGGAATGGCAGCAGGCAGGTGTGAGTGCATCTGCACGCACTGTGAGGCGGAGACTCTTGGAGCAAGGCCTGGTCTCAAGGAGGGCAGCAAAGAAGCCACTTCTCTCCAGAAAAAACATCAGGGACAGACTGATATTCTGCAAAAGGTACAGGGAGTGGACTGCTGAGGACTGGGGGAAAGTCATTTTCTCTGATGAATCCCCTTTTCGATTGTTTGGAACATCTGGAAAACAGCTTATTCGGAGAAGATGAGGTGAGCGCTACCACCAGTCTTGTCTCATGCCAACTGTAAAGCATCCTGAAACCATTCATGTGTGGGGTTGCTTCTCAGCCAAGGGAATCGGCTCTCTCACAGTCTTGCCTAAAAACACAGCCATGAATAAAGAATGGTACCAGAATGTCCTCCAAGAGCAACTTCTCCCAACCGTCCAAGAGCAGTTTGGCGCTCAACAATGCCTTTTCCAGCATGATGGAGCACCTTGCCATAAAGCAAAGGTGATAACTAAATGGCTCAGGGAACAAAACATAGAGATTTTGGGTCCATGGCCTGGAAACTCCCCAGATCTTAATCCCATTGAGAACTTGTGGTCAATCATCAAGAGACGGGTGGACAAACAAAAACCAACAAATTCAGACAAAATTAAAGCATTGATTCTGCAAGAATGGACTGCTATCAGTCAGGATTTGGTCCAGAAGTTGATTGAGAGCATGCCAGGGAGAATTGCAGAGGTCCTGAAGAAGAAGGGTCAACACTCCAAATATTGACTTGCTGCATTAACTCATTCTAACTGTCAATATAAGCTTCTGTTACTCATAATATGAATGCAATTCTATTTCTGTATGTGATAAAAACATCTGACAAACACACATAAAAACCAGAGGGCAGCAGATCATGTGAAAATAGAATATTTGTGTCATTCTCAAAACTTTTGGCCATGACTGTAGAGCATGCTGGAATATATAGTCACGATGCATAGCAATTCTGCTATTAACCCTTCACTCCCCCGTCTCACCTGTGCTATTGAGGGGCTTGTCCACCTGACAGCACTCCACCAGCCGCCCGCAGTAGAACTCAGGGAAGGACATGTAGCCTGTAATGGCCGAGGCGGTAGCTATGGCGATACCCATGCTGATAGGCTCCAGGCACACTGCGACATGCAGCACCGGTACCGCTAGCAGCAAGTACAGGAGCCATGTCCCGGGACTGGACCACCTGATCGCAGCCATGAAAGCTGGAAACAACGCGCAGGCGCAGGCGAGCCGATCATTCCAGCACTGCCCACAAACTGCATTGGGTTATTTTTTTTCCCTTCAAACCACGCCCAGTTCCAGTCAGACGCTTTCGCCACGCCCACATGTATAAATGTAGAAGTCTGTGAGGAAAGTGTAGAGCTGAGTGGACAGGAGGGGAATTTACAGGGAAATTGGCCAAAAACATGAATTCTTAAAAAAAAATACGAATGACAAAACTGTTTCCTACGGCTTCATGTGGTGGTCCAGAGCCCGCCATCTCCTCCTCTATGTACATATGTCCGGCACCGCCCCATCGGACCCCCGTAATGTGCCAAAACACAGACTGGGCCACAGTCATCAACAAGTTTTTTCCTTCGTAACTTTTCTGTCTTTTCGGACAAGTTCTGTTTTTTTATGTATTGCGAAACCATCAGGATATAATTTCTGGGGTGAAATGGTTAAAAAACGTAATTCCTCCATTGTTTATTGTCTGGGTTACGCAATAAAAAAGAGCAGTTCATTTTATACTGCGGCGGATTCGGATTTATAGTTCTTTTTTGGTTGTTGACCACCATTTTTTTTTCCCAAATTTGTTTTTTGTGGGATGGTATCATTTTGGATTACAAACACATTTTTTTATCACTTTCCTTTTTTTCTGGGGGGGGGGGGGAGGAGATGGGGGATAGGTGACCCAAAAATGGCAATCCAGCATTAATATTTTTTTTTTTCTTCCCGTTACAGCATTAACCGTTCATGGAAGAGGGGTTGGTAGACTTAAAGGCGTTGTCCAGGAATTTCTGAAGTCAGGGACGAGGACGGGGAAGGTGAGAGATAAAAAAAAAAAAAAAAAAAAAATCATACTTAGGGTTGGTTCACACTTGCGCCCGGAGTCCGTCGGCCGTGAATCCGACCTAAATATCAGAAAAAAGGATAGGGAAAGGTTTGCAAGCGGTTTGTTTAAAAACCCGTTCACTTCAATGGTGTCCGATTGCAGCCTCTGCGCCGCGAAGCCACTTTTTTGGTCGGAAACAGTCGGACATGCAAGACTTTGTTTCCAACCAAAAAAAAAAAAAGCGGGGCTTTTGCGGCGCAGAGGCTGCAATCGGACACCATTGAAGTGAACGGGTTTTTAAACAAACCGCTTGCAAACCTTTCCCTATCCTTTTTTTCTGATATGTAGATCGGATTCACGGCGGACGGACTCCGGGCGCAAGTGTGAACCAACCCTTACGGTTCACACTAGGGTTCGGGTTTCTGTCCTTCGGGTCTCAATGGGGACCCAAAAGACGGAAACCCTGTCTGCTTAAGAAGTAGTTACATTTTGGGCTACATATAATAATATAATTTTGACAAATTTGTAACGGGCGGACACTCAGCGCAGATGTGAACACAGCCTTAGGACTGGAGTGGAAATATGATGTAGTTTTAGGTCAAATTTGTGCAGCAATATAGCAAATTCTGAAGGGTTCACAAACTTTCAGTGTCTGTTGCAGCAGGACCGCGACTACCTCTGCGCCCGCTGTAACTACACCCATCTGAAAGTCGCCCTCCTTGACCTTTCTTGTTACAGCCTCGTCCTTACTATACAGATTATACATTAACCCCGTATACCGCTGAACATTCACCCGCAGCAGAAAGAACTTTTGTGAATTACATAATGGCTGAGTACTATAAGGCAGGATGTCAGATTTCACATTTCTTAAAGTGACAGTGTTCATTTTATTTTTAAGATTTTTTTTTTTCCACAACATACAGTACAAAAGTCTGAAATTGTAAACAGGCGGCATCAGAAAAAAAAAAAAAAAAAATCTGAACAGAAAGCGGATGGGATGTGCAGAAACTCAAAAATTAATTCAGGGCTTTACACTAATCGGAATATTGGACATTGTAAACTTATTCATTTTTTTTTTCTGATTTTATTGACAGAAGGAGTGAAAACAAATCTGTACGGATTGCTGGAAACCATCAGCAAGTAGGCTAGCTGGTGCAGACACTAAGAAAGAACACTGAGCAAAATGCAAACAACATGGATGAACCATCAAGACCGGGTTATAGTATGCCAGTCTTGATGTTCGCCACACCAGCTGAGGATGCACCTAACTGAATTAGAAGCATCCTCTGGGAGTTGCGCACTTTGGATAAAATTTCCGACAGCTTCCTACTGGCATAGATTTCTGACGTCATTTACGGCCTTTAACAATTTGAGAAACGTGGCATGGGGGGCAAACACGTTACCACTTGTAACCATTCAAGTTGCAGACCACGGGTTTGTGACTTTTTTAATGCCGAAGTGGCATAAATTAATAATGAATCCCCCCCCCCCCCCATACTTAGTGCAGCGCCTGAGGGGGGGCGGGGGCTGACACAAGGTCACTAAAGAATCCTTGTGTCATGCTCCACCCCCTCTGGTCCTGTCCTAAGCATTACACAGCGTTTCTTAGGCGTATTCCTATATATAATCCAGGTATTACATACTGACGGCCATATACCCAAGACGTCAGACAAACGACATACAATGGGATGAGTCATGCCAAAAATCTCCAACACGTCCTGCTACCATTTTGGCCAATGAAAATCTAACATGTATGGCCAGGTTTAGCACAGCACACCCCTTAGGTACTTAATAGACACTTAAAAGTAATAGATCTGTCCAAACAGCATCTAGCCTGCTTGTTGATGGTTTCCCTGTTCACAGTAAAACACTAAAAAAAAGATTATTTTACATCTGATGACTGTCACAAGATCACAGATGGTTTGTTAAAGTGCTGTCAAGGTTATGTTATACTCCAGGGGGCGCTATTACACGCTGCGGCCACAGTTCAGTAGTGTGCAGAGTAGCCTAGAACCGCACAGCAATACCGAATGTAGTTACACCGAAAACTGCCGTAGTTCTGCGTGGCGGTTTATAGCCGTATAGGTGAAGCACATGGAAAACGGGGGCGAATTTACTAACCCGTATCCACCAGTTCTGGCACAGATAGGTGGAAATATGGTGAGTCTTTGGCACAGGGTCCTTTTTTATGTGCCAAAGATGCGCCACACTGTGGGTTCTGTGCCCCGGTCGCCATATTTTACGAAGGTGGGAAGAGCAGAGGCCAAGGTGGGCTAGGCCGGGGGCCACCTCTGCCCAACAAATTTACTAGAAGTCACACCATATGGCTGACGTGAGTTATACCCAAAATCTACACCAACTCCTGACTAGTGCAGATTTCAATTCCGGCATATAGGAGCGCACCAGAATTATAAGAGGCCGGAGAAGGTAGCTGCCATGAAGCACACCCACAAGCTAGCGGGGG
Source organism: Leptodactylus fallax (assembly GCA_947044405.1). Classification (NCBI taxonomy): domain Eukaryota; kingdom Metazoa; phylum Chordata; class Amphibia; order Anura; family Leptodactylidae; genus Leptodactylus; species Leptodactylus fallax. The sequence continues at coordinate 3,829,220 of CAMRHE010000121.1, read as the reverse complement.
CAGTATTCAAATTGCTAAAAAAAATATAAAAAAAATAAATAAATAAAAAAAAAAAAAAAAAAAAAAACGGCTAAAATTGTGAAAGCAATTTCAGCAAAAAGCTATTTGTGTAAATGAGAAGTTGTACAACTTTCCAAAATTCATTCCCTTCATTGTTTAGTCCCATTCGTCCTGATCTGTGTGCGGAGACAGAGGTGTGGTCGTTACAAGACACAGCTCTGATACACTGCATCGAGCCCTGCAGCTGTGTGGCCTATCATGACCAGGACCGTGGTTTCCACTGAGAGTACTGAACAACAGCAAGCAGAGATCATAACCATCTGGACTGTACAGAAAGTATATTAGAGATTGCATTACATAAGGATTAGAGGGGTTTTCTGGGACAATTACAGGGAGCATTGTGCAAATTGGTGGGGGTTCAACTCCTGCCACAATGTTTGGACAAGTACTGCAGTCTCTTCCCTGCATGCCAGGTACAGTGCCACACATTGTACAGTGGTAGAGCTTGGTATTGGGTGTCTAATACTGAAACCCCATCCTAAAGACAGGGAATATCCCCTTTAATTTGTAAACCAGAATACCCCTTTAAGGCAATGAACCTGTGTCAGAACTGTGTGAACGGTCTTTTATTCCTCACTTCTATAATCGTGCTCAGCTGGTGGGCGAAATGTGGCCACTAAACAGATGCCAAGGGGCAGAGGAAGAGTGTGCAAGAGAGTTCCCATGTCACCCCTTAAGACATTTCAGGTACAGGGTGGTCATGTAAGCCTCATACCCTACCCCTATAAACATTTTGAGGAGACATTTAGTGGGGGGCAATTGCTCATCTCCCTTAGTGCTTAATAAATACATGTCTGACATAGAAAACCTGTCTTCAAATACTGCATTAGGGAATGTGCATGTGACTAGCTACAAGGACCAGCTTGTTCTTGAGGACCCAACAGGTCCACACATTACATTGACAGCCCATTGAGTTTAATGAAAATTGTGATGCTTTATTTTCCCTGTGGGGGCGCTGCAGGGAATGTACACACTACCTGCCACCATTGTCCACAGATTACAGCTTTTTGTGGAGTGGTCCCAACAGAGGGACAACCTGTGATCACCCTTCTAGTCACATGGGATAGTCCTTTAAAATGCCCCTGGACATGTCCTGATATAATCATCATCATCGCAAAGATGGCACAAACAGGAAGTAAATAAGACATGGCCAATATGGCACTAGGATGTGGTCACCATGAAGCATCTATATGGCTCCCCAGACACTCGTGCATGCTATAGGACAGAGTACTACATGCCAGTATTATTGGTGATGGATGGTACAAGCGGAATACTGTATGGCACCAATATAGAAGCTGCTTCTGTCAGGTACCCTACAGGCCTTGCTACGATTCTTATCAAATAACACAACGAAATAGGAATAGGACGTAGGCGGGTCCTGAGTATAGGTCAACAATATCAGATTAGTGGGGGGTCTGACTCCCTGCACCCCCACCAATCAGCTGTGGCCTCTGCCTTAGCAGGTATAGCGCCATACAGTCTGTAGTGGCTGATCCTGGTATTACACGTAGCTCTGTCCCATGGGACATGCACAATGTACTGCACGGTAAACAGTGAAGAGGCCCATCTGGGAACTGATCGGTGGTGTTATCAGTAATCAGACCAGCACAGACATTGCTGATTTATCCTAAGAGTAGGTCATTACAGGGGTTGTACCAAGTTTTGAAGTAACCCCGTATTAATAAGATAGCGGATAACTTCATGGTCAGGTGGTGGACCCCTTTTTCCCCACAAATCCAGAGAGCAGGGGTCTGGCCTGCACCCTGTCACTCCATTCATTCTCTAGGGAAGTGCAGAGATAGCCAAGTATGGTGCTCGACTATCTCCAGCATACCCATAGAAAAAGGAGCAGCTGGGCCTGCCACTCCATCAGGACGGGGAAACCGGATCTGGTTCTTGGGATCGATGGGGGATGCACCCACCAATCATGAAGTTATCCCTTATTCTATGAACAGGGGATAAGATTAAAAAAAAAAAAAAAAAAAAAAAAAAAATTGGTGCAACCCTGAAGTCCAGGGAAACCCATGCTACTCTATATACTTACCCCAGTATACTTAGCCTACAGCTAGCAGGGCATGCCGCAGGTTGGAGACCACTGACCAGACACAATAGACTGGGTTGCTGTGACGCTAGGGTACCGTCCTCCCCTTACATAGAAAACTAATTCATGGAGATAAGTATTATTCACATAGAAATCGGATTCATCATTACATTATATACATCAACATAGTGATTATCGGATTGTAAAAGCTGACAGACCCTTCACTGGGGGTCTGCACCCAAAATTTCTGTCCGTGGAGAGTTATCAATGCAAGACTCCAAAGGCCACAGGAAAGTATCTCACGAGTTCACACAAAGGCCCCTAGAGGTTGCCATCTCTTTAATGCCCCACTCGTAGGGCAAGGAATGAAGGACGCCGAATATGGAGATCGGATACGTCATAGGAAGAGATCCAGCTTTGTGGACACAGTTTTGCAGCCCTTTACAGAATAAATTTTTTCTCCGGGAGGATCATAGGCCATTTCTTTGGCAATGGCGGTTATGGTCTCTTCTTCTGCCACAAAGCCACGACGCTCAAGCTCTGCCTTCACGCACATCTTGACATGCTGGAACTCCATGGGGAGGAATGGCACGAAGACATCGATGAGATTTTTGTCTATGAGGCTGCTGTGCCAGTATCCACCTAAAATGGGCAGAGACAGGAGGTCATCAGTTAGAGATTGGAAGGAGTCCGAGCCCTGGGCCCCTAGTCATTCAGCTGTATAAAGAGGCTGCAGTCTCTTCAGTACTTACAAAGTAGAGCGCCATACATTTGTATAGTAGCTGTGCTTGGTATTGCACTCGAATGGGACTGAGCTGCAATCAGGCCATGTGACCGATGAATGTGATATCATATTGCTTGTGAATCAGAGTTCAGGGAGCGCTGCCGATAATTCAACCAGCTAATCTACGGGGGTCAAAATTTTGGGACTCCCACAGATCTTTAATTGATAACCTATCCCAACTAAAGAGTGCCAACCCCTTTAAGAGGTGAAACCTTATTTTCAGACCATACGTCATATACTCACTGTCTTTCTTGTTGAAGGCAGACACGTACACATCCCTTTCCACGTCAGATAGTTTGATTTCCTCTCTATTCCTTCCAGCCCTCCAGAAATTTAAGGCTAAGTCAACGATCTTCTCTCCTCCTGCGTTACTGGGATATAAAAGTGCACAAGCTAAAATAAATAAAATCCATCGTTGGATATTCCAGAAACTTTGCAGTACATATAGTGCGGTTGTATGAGTGAGGTGGGCGATGATCAGTAACTGTAAGGTAGATGGACTTTACATTTTTAAAGGGGTTTTCCAGGCTTTATCAATGGACAGGGCAGGTCATTGGTTGAAGATCAGCAGGGACCTGACACCAAGGACCTCTGCTTTTAGAAGCGGTAGTGGTACTGCCTTGGTGCAGCTTCCACTTCACAGACCATGTGACGTCACATTCAGTGGCATGGCCCACTTGCAGATCAGTCCCATTCAAGTGAATGGTGCTGAGCTGCAATACAAAGCAAAGCCACTATAAAATGTGCGGCGCTGTTCTTGGTTTTCTGTGAAGAGGCTGCAGCACTTGCCCAAACACTGCAGTCTTTTCATACAGTTGATCAGTGGGGGGCCTGGGTGTCTCTCTCTCCTGCCAGTCATTGATTGATAAGCCTGGACAACCCCTTTAACAGGCAACAGCTATACAGGAGATGGCACCAGAAGACAGCTGTCCCACCTGAATAGTGGCCATGCCTCAGTAATGCAGCTCTGTTCCTATTAAAGTGAATATGGGCAGAGCTACAGTAGCCTAGCACAGCTGCTATATAGGGGACATTGCCATGTCCTTCTTGCACTATCCCCTATATAGCGTCTCACACCCAGGATGCAGGGTCCTGGCGTCAGATCCCCACTGATCATATACTGATGGCCTATCCTGAGACTGGGTCATCAGGATGAAAATTGTTTGGGGACACAGACAACCCTTTAATAACAGCTAAGCCCCTTATATATGGGCAGAGTGGTCTTCATAAGTGAGGGCTGGACCGAATTACTCACCTAAGAAAGATGAAGACTGCCTTGCGGTACGACACTCCATCAATATGTTCATAGTAATCGAGGAAAGGCTTGATGGCATCGATGAGGCCGGGGTGCATTTTATCGATCTCATCAAACACGAAAATGGAGCGCTCACAGGCCTTCACAGAGTCTTTGACCAATTTCTGTAACCGGTCCTGTCAGTATGAAAAGGCAACTTAATGGGGTTTTCCAGGCTAAATAATTGATGACCTATCCTTAAAATCAGCAGCGGTCCAACATCAGAGTCCCCAGCTGACCAGCTATGCACTACTTACCAAGCACAGTGCTGTACATTGTATAGTGTAGTGTCTGTGCTTGTTATCACAACTCAACTCACTTGAATGGGACTGCGCAGCGATCAATAAACGTGACATCCAATGTCTTGAGAGGCAGAAGCTGAGGCTTTAAACAGCTGATCTGTGGGGGTCCCGGGTGTCAGACCCCAGTGATCTTCAACTGATACTAAGGATAGCTCATCAATAATATGTCCTGGACAACCCCTCTAACATTAGTAGAAAAGTTAGTATGCTCCAAAAGTGTAAGTCCCTTTTAAGAACAACAAGATTGCTTAAATAGCAATCCCCAAATATATGGATAGAGGGGATATAAATCTTCTACCGTTTTGGGTCTACAGCTCACATGCAGATCTGTGTGTCTCCAGAATAAACAAATTCTATGTAGCCAAATGAAAGGGAATATGACTCCAGAATCAGACTACTAAAAGACTGTTTGCAGTCTGTTACCATGGAGACTCCTAGGTATACATAAAACAGTAGGTATATGCCGTATTCCAATCTGTGTGGCTTCTTACCTTGTATTCCTGGACTCGATTGGCGTGTGGAAAGTGAAGCGTTGCCACAATTGTCTGCACACACTTCTTCCTCATAGGTTCAGAGTAAATGTGGTTGACCAGGATTTGGCTGACATAGTTCTTTCCTGTTCCGGTCCAGCCGTGTAAGGAGAGTGCCAGGGGTTTCTTAGGATTCTCATTGCTCAGGAATCGAGGCACTGCCTTCAGGATCACCTGCTTGGCCAGATGTTGCCCAAATATGTGCTTGTCAAAGTCCAACTGCAGAGCTGGAAGACGGAAGACAGTCAGGATGACGACTATGATATCAGGTGATAACCTCCCTCTAAGGGCCCAGTCTACGTTACCAGGAAGCAGAGATCTAGGCTGCTGTATGCAGGTGACTGTAGTAAATAATCTGCTGTTATAGTCGGGGAGGTTCTATCACTTCCAAGAGACACAATTAGAAAAACATGGTTGCTTACTTCTAAGAACAGCGCCACACCTGTCTAGGGTATATGGTGGTGCCCTGATGACAAACAATGAGGACAAAGATTGGTCTGTTAGATTTCAACAAAACCCTATGTGCATTGATACTGATGACCTGTCCACATGATAGGTTGTCACTATTCGATTGGTGCAGAGTCTGGGTATCTGACCCCACCAATCAGCTGATCCGGCTGCCAGTCGCTGTATACAAGGTATACGGCCAGAATCAGCTCTGCTTCTATTTAAGTGAATGGGAGAGTTCCTTTCAACCATATACAGTATCCAGGTCAGCTGATCTGGAGGTATCCAGGTGTCCGACCCCACACCGATCAGATACTGGTGACCCTTCCTGTGGACGGATTGTCAGTATCCAATACATATGGGGTCTTGCATGTCGCAATCTCAGCACCCTAGAGGTTACAATGTTACATTAGTGAAGGAGTCGCAAGAATCTTTGCTTACTTGACTAAAGTCACCTCAGTCCTAGCCTAACTGGGATACAGGTCGCCCTGCCACTCACTGCAGCTGCCATAAAACATGCACACCCTGCATGGGGGGCAGAACAGCTGGATACGCCCATACTTACCAACTCTCCCAAAAAGAAAGAGGGTGACCTCCCGGCAAGTATCCAGAGCCGACAGCTAGCAGATATTTATGGCACTTTATGTTCCAGTCCCATCCAAAAAAAAGGACATGGTCAGAAAGGGGCGTGTCAACGCCCAAAAGGGAGCATGTTGAGATCCAGAAGGGGCATGACCACTCCCAAACATTTTCATGGCAGACTGTGCACACCACTCTCCCACAGCAAGTACGCCCACATGCGTCAGCTGCAGCCATTATGGAACTACAACTCCCAGCATGACCTGCAACCTGTAGCCTCCTAGGAACTACAACCACCAGCATGCCCGCCCACCCACAGTCATGCACAACCTGTTGAACTACAACTCCCAGCATGGCCTGCAAACTCCTTAGAAGTACCACAGGTTACTGGCCAACCAGCTGACAGGTCATAGTAGAATTTCCATATGGAATTTTGCATTAGATCACCGTTACCTGTGACATTGACAGTTCCCTCCATCCGGCTGCTGCCCCAGAAGTAGTTATGGAGGCCATAATAAGAGATCAGGCTGACAGCCAATGTCCCCACCGTGATGGAGATCGGCTCCCCCCGGGATATCACCGGCAGTAGGAGCCACAGCGCCGCTCTCAGCAACTTCATTGCACTTACATAGCCCCGGTGCGGGCGGGCGCTGTACACATGTTGTGACGTCACTTCCTCTCCGCCGCGGCGGCGGCCATTGCTACAAAGGGCAACTAGTTCGATTTTATGTTTCACATTTCCTCTATACTGCGATGTGGGCGTGAGGAAATATGAGACAAACATAATATAATGTGTCAGTTCAGTCCTGGTAATATGAGGAAGGGATGAAGCGAATATTTGCGCCAGAAATGGCTGCTACTACTTCTTCTTCTTCTTTTTGCCTTTTCAGCAACATGGAGGGGCTATATCAGAAGTAGTACTAAAGTGAAAGTGGAGCAGTTGCCCATGGCAACCAGATTGCTGTTTACATTGTAACTTGGTTGTTAAGGGCAACTGCACCCATTTTCATTTGCGCCTGATTTGATAAGTTGACAACAAGGCCATTGATTTTGTATCAGATCATCAGTAGCTATAATGGCCGTCGCATTGGTTGCCGCACAACTTTTCCAGACTCCTAAATGGGAAATGTCTCTTGCTTGCCTACATCATAACTAGGCAGGTATCCAGTTCCAAAATATGGCTGCTTTCTGTAAGAAAACAGCGCCACATCTGTCCACAGGTTGTGTATGGTATTGCAGTTTATTCCTCTTCACTTAAAGGGAAATGAGCGGTGATACCAGACATGTCAGACACACTCGCTACTGGGCCATGCCATGATCCCTGGTGTTGATTTCAGGGGTAATGTACGCGCCTGGCCCTCCTCATGTCATGCCCCCTTCCAGGAAAGTGGCAGGGGCAGCAGAAGTGTAAAAATGTCAGAAGTATAGGCCACAAGTATACAAGTAAAAGAAGGAAGTCATGGCTGTTACTTTTCTCTATTTCTGGTGCAGTTCCTTGTGAACCAGGCAGTATGGAAGATTGTCAAACAACATCGCCAGCATGTAGTCACTCTACAGAACAGTCCCTTGTTATAACATTAGTGTGAGGAGAGGCTAAATTCACATTTCTGCCAGACTCTTCTCTCTGTTGCTTTCAGTATGAAAATGGTGGACACCAGGTGGACCCCATTACAGTCATTCAGATCCAAAGAGCCCGGCGCAGATGTGAACCTATTATTTCATATTTGTGACCTAGATACAATTATTTTACTGTGTAACAAGAGGCCCCATCATGCTGATGACTGAATGACTGTGAATGTACAATGGGGGGGCATTCTTCATTCCCTCTACACCAGTTTTCTGGAATAGAGGGATAATACTGTGGCGCACATTTGATCCAAGGCCTTTTTCCTGCGCCAAATGTGCACCACACAATCCGCACCTCACCCACCAAATGTGGGGAGAGCAGAGCAGGGATGGGGGTAGTCTGGGGGTAGGGAGAGCAGACCAGGGATCGGGGCAGGCTGAGATAAGATGGAAATCTGTGCCAGTTAGGATCTGACATAGATTTCCGTTCTGGCGCAGGGACATCCGGCTGATTTATGAAGAGACCGGAGCCACCTTTCCAGTACGATATGTCAGCCTTAATAAATCTGCCCCATTGTGTTTCCGAATCTGTACCATCGGTCACCTTGGTGCATCAGGAAACAGATAAATGTCCTTGGAATAGCGATGGCGCCACCTATAAATTATTTCATCCTGCAGGTTTTATTACTCCCTGTCTCCAGGCCTGTACTTACCTCTTGTGCTAATATGTCACCATCAGCATGAGTGCGAATATCTGTGTGCAAATCTCCCGACACTGGACTGTGGCATCATATAGTTTTACAGGAGACCTGTCGTATCCTTCATTCTGCCCCATATTCAGCAGCTCCGCAGGGTATAGAAGAAGTACTACAACTCACAGTTGTCGTCAGTTTTTTTTTTTTTTATTGTAACGCAACATTTTTACAAACATTCAGAATTTCAACAGTTCATTTCAAGAGATAATTTTTGTGTCAGTTTCCCACCATGCAACCTTCACAATTGTTTGGGGCCCCAGAGATTGAACGGGCCCTATAATTACCAACTGTCCCAACTTTGCTGTGACTGACCAGCAAATATTTGTCTTGAGCAAAATAGGGTGGAATTTTTTTTTTGTATAGAATAGAGATCTATTCTAGTCAAGAACTAGTGTAGATTTTCAGTATAACTCACACCACAAAACTGGCGTGAGTTATAATAAATATGTTGGGATGAGGCGCCCCTGACCCGCCCATTATCACTGAAAGTGGCGAGCAAGGTTCAGAATGGGGAATGTGTCGCATATTTGGCACAAGAAAGGGCCACATTTGGCACCACATCTGAAGCCAGTGGTCATGCAGAGATCTCAGTGATCACATAGAGAAAGATGTGACGTCATCACTTCTGGATGGTGGGGTCTGGACACATTTAGAAAAATCTAAAAATACAGCCCCTACACTTTTACTTCCCTGCTTGCCACAACACTGATAATTCTTAAAATGTCTTCCTTTAGGGTTACACCAAAGGCTGCCCATGATGGTTTTTGCCTGGATATTTTTGTGACAATAATTAATATCATTGAGCTCCTTGCAAGACATATTGGGGGGAAATTTGTCAACACATTTACACCAGTTTTCTGACACAATATGCCCCCACATTATAACGTGCCTCTCCACCTGCCCCCACAGTATAAAGTCTGATGATGTGCCCACAGTATAATGCCTCCCTTCAGTTGCCCCCACAGTTTAGTGTCCCCTCCAGTTGCTCCCATAGTTTAATGTCCACTCCAGTTGTCCTCATAGTATAAAGTACCCCTCCAGTTGCTCCCATAGTTTAATGTTCCCCTCCAGCTGACCCAACAGTATAAAGTACCGCTCCAGTTGCTCCCACAGTTGAATGCTCCCCTTCAATTGTCCCCACAGCATAAATCCCCCTCCAGTTGTTCCCTGCCTCCACAGTATAATGCCCCTTTCAGTTGCTCATGCTGAGTGCTGAGTCTAACAGCACCGATAGCTCAGGAACGGTGGGAACTAGAGAAAAAACTCCAACTTAGGGTGGGTTCACACCTGCGCTTGAGTCTGTCCGCTGCCAATCCGAGTGAAAATCTCGGGAAACGGGATAGGCATCGGATACCGACAGGTTAGCGACGCATTGGTTAAAAACCTATTCATCTGAAAGCAATGCGCGGGTGTGCGCTTACACCCTCTGCGCTGCGAAGCCGTTTTTTTCGCCAGACAAGAAGTCCTGCATGTCCGACTTTGTTTCCGACGAAAAAAAAGGATTCGCAGCGCAGAGGGTGTAAGCGCACACCCGCGCATTGCTTTAAAAACCCATTCAAATGAATTGGTTTTTAACCAATGCGTCGCTAACCTGTCGGTATCCGATGCCAATCCTGTTTCCCGAGATTTTCACTCGGATTGGCAGCGGACGGACTCAAGCGCAGGTGTGAACCCACCCTGAGCTGGAATCAGCGGAGGGGTGCTTATGGAATGATACAAGGAGATGGAGTTGCTGGAGGTGGTGAAAGGTCCTCTTTAAGTGACCAATTCAAACAAATTTTAATGCAGATTTTTATTTATTTATTTTTTTAAAATTCTTTATTTAAATCATATAAAACCGACAAACAGAAAAGAAATACAAACCATAGAAAAACGGCGTCCAATCAATTAGGATCCGGAAATAACAATCAGCATTACAAGGTGTGAGACACCAGTATTAATATTCACAATGAGAGAGAGGCAGGAAGTAGAGGGGGGGGGGGAAGAAGAGGAAGACCGAAAGCAGAAATGGGGAGAGAGGGGAGAAAGGGAAAGAAGGGGAGAGAAAGGAAGGAGAGAGAAAGGAAGAGGAAAACAAAAAGCGGGGGCAATGGGGGGAAAGAAGTTCCAGTGGTCCCACCATTGGAGGTAAAGGCCACAAGTTCTCTATAATCCTGCGAGTGCTGGAAAAGGATCCATGGTGTCCAGGCCGAAACAAAGGACTCATGTGTGTCCCGAGGGAACGCTGTGAGATCCTCCATGTTCCAGATTTCCTCCACCTTGCAGATCCAATGAAGGAGCAAGTAAGGGGGGGGGGGGTGGAAGACTTCTAGTGCATAAATGTCTCAGAGAAGATTTGCAGTAAGCGCGAAGGGAAAAGTCCGAGAGGTGAAGCAGATAGAAAGCTCGGGTCTGAGGGGGGTTTACCTGGTATACCTTATAAATTACCCGGTGAACCCCTTCCTAAAAGACCTTCAGCCTGGCACACTCCCAGAAAATGTGCAGTAGCGTCCCCTCCTCCGTGCCGCAACGCCAACACTGCGAAGAGGCGGACGGGAGATTCTGTGCAGTTTAGATGGGACATGATACCATCTGGTTAAGAGTTCATAATCTGCCTCTTGATATTTGCTCGCAATAGAACTCTTGTGGGCAAATTCAAGAATTCTAGAGCAGTGGGAGTCGGAAAAGACGGTATTTAGGTATTTAGGTCAGTTTCCCATTTGGTCAGGAAGGCAGGATTGTGGCCCGGAGGGGGGGGGGGAGACCAGTAGCAGATAGAAGTCGGAAAGGGAGTGTCTGACCGGGCCAGACCCGGATCAGGCCTTCTCAAACCTGGAAAGCGATCTGTCAGATAATTTAATGCAGATTTTAACACTCCAATTTCTTATTTTCTATACGGTAGAATTATCTGTAGTCCGTGGAAAGATTGTTGGCCATTCATTAGAAATCCACTCGTATATGCACATTTTTGCAGCCATTTTGAGAAAAAACTTCCTCCCCCTTGGGGTAATAATCCATGCTTTTGGCAATTCTGGAGACAAACTGTTCATTTTCCGCTCTTCCCAGCCGCTGAAGCTCTGCCCTCACGCACATCTTTATATGCTCCAATTCCAAAGGCAGAAACGGCACAAAGATGTCGATAACCTTATTTTTGATCAGGTCGCAGTTGTAAAACTCACCTATTGGTAGAAACATCCCATCAAAGTCATAAATCAGACAGTCACATTCATGAACTGCGTAAAATCTGACCCTGCTCTTCTGAACCTACCCCATGTCTGAAATTCATATGTTAGAGATGCAAATTTCTATAGGGTTCTGATCTTTCAGCCACCTTGCAGGGCACAAGAACCCATAGGATTAGATCTAGAAGTCATAATCTCAGTCAGTAGTGTCTTAAAGGCGGCTGCTCCAGATTCCATGGCAAGGGCTAATCCAGAATTCTGGCCTGTAGTCTATGTTTATATTTTGACACTAATCGTGGCAATCTCCAAGCAAGATATCCACCAATTACCTGGGCACTCTTTATCTAGGGAATCTATCTGCGTTCCCTATATCTGGGCAACCTTTGTCTGAGAACTCCACAATTAGGCACCCTTTATCCTGGCATTCTTTATCTGGGCACTCATTTTCCGGTCACTGTGTATCTGGGCACTCTTTATCCTGGCATCCTTTATTCGGGCTCCTTTTATCTTAGCACCCTTTAACTGGGCACTCTTTATCCTGGCATCCTTTATTTGAACACCCTTTCTCTGAGCACTACTTATTGGGCACCCTTTATCCTGGCATTCTTTATCTGGGCACCCTTTATCTGATCACTCTGTGTCTGGGCAGCCTTTATGTAGGCACTCATCTCTGCTCCCTTTATCTTGGCCCTCTTTATCTGTGCACCCTTTATCTGGCCATCTTTTATCTATGCACCCTTTATCCTGGCACTCCTTATCTGGGCATCCCTTATCCTGGCACACTTTATCTGGGCACCCTTTATCCTGGCATTCTTTATCTGGGCACCCATATCTGGCAGAAATATTGTTTAGGTCCCCTTTATTCTAGAAAATGGGGGTCCCACTTCACGAGTTCCCCTTTTTGATCTATTTTGTCAATGCTAAATACTCACTGTTAATCGTATTCAGCAAATATGAAGATAAGTTACTTTGTACGTCAAACAATTGTATCTCCTCCCTTTTCTTCCCTTTTCTCCAGAACTCCAGAGCCAAATCCGAGATGACGTTTGCTCCAGTATTACTAATATAAAAAACACAAAGTAGTAAAAAGTGACAAAACTATGGAAACTTATATATGGATAGCTTGGTCTAGAACCAAGAACTTACAAATGTTTTACGTTACACTGTCGGGCATTGTGGGTGTCGGAGCCACTTATGTCAGGATATCTTGAACCAAGAAAGGGCACATCTGACAGAGTCGTCCACTGTTACGTGTCTTGGGATATATAAGATTTCAACCAATATTGCACTGCATCAGGTGGCATGGCTTAGGCTATGGGCCCATATGTGATACTACTGCGACCAGGCCCAGAAGACAGGGGTGCCGACAGGTCCTTCTCACCACACTAGGACTGGATAAACTTATTTGATCTACAGTACTTTATGATCTCCTTTGATGGCCGACAGTCTTTGCATTGTAAATTTATTCCCCCTGCCCTCTGGTGCACTGGAGTGAGAAGATTTATGATACACAGCTTTCCACTGTCAGAAAGGAGGCAATTAATCCTTTAATGGGAAAAAAAGCAGTTGATCAGCAGAATATAGTCAAGGAGGGATTTTGTGGGGGAGACTGGCACAAAAGGGGGTGCGATTACTATGCGGGAGTGACAGACAGGGGATGAGAAACTTGCGCGCACAGACATGGTGTGAACAAGTCTTCATGGTGGTCTGGGCCCAGATGGAAAAGGAAAGGGAAATGTGAATGCTGCTAAAATGTACAGATAGGACAAGGCTGATGGTGTGAGGATAAGTTGTACAGGGTGGCCCAAGAAGAGCTTTTGCACCAGAACCGGTGATCCTTGAGTTCCCCCCTGGCTGCTGCCTCTGTTTACTCAGTAAGGAGGACAACCATCACCTTCAATAGGCTTCTATGGAGAACATAGGTGTTGTGTGTAGCACAGCCACAGTTAGGTAAGTATAGAGCCATCATGATACCAGGCTTTACACAGAGGCCTGTGGGACACTAGTATTTACAGGTCAAGGCCCTTAAAGTAGGAAAAAGCATAGGAGGCAGAAGTTCCCCTAATGGACATTGAGGGTGGCTTTTCTCCTACATTGCCCGTTCCAGTCTGACCATGACAACCCCATACAAGTAGTTGACTACCTGTAAGATCCAGGTACAACTTGTTAGATGTCTAGCTCACCTCATGAAGATGAAGATACTCTTGCTGTAGGACACGCCATGAATTTTGTCATTATAATCTAGATACGGCTTTAGGGAGTGTAACAGTTCTGGATGCATTTTGTCACTGTCATCGAATATGAACATAGAGCGCTCACAACGCGATACGTTCCCCCTGATCCATGCCTGCAGCTGGTCCTGTTGGGAAAGGTGTGGTAAAAATGTCATAGCTGAAAGATATGAGAAAAAGTCATAGTGATCTGGCCACCTATATACCTACCTATGCCAAGCCTAAAAATACAGTCGTAACTGTATATCCAGTATGATGTCAGTCCGAGAAGTGGGGTGGATCATATCTATTCAGATGACTTCATGGGGCAGATTTACTAATCCAAATGCACCAGAATTCAGGTACAATTAGTGGCAAAAAATGGCATCTATGTCACTTTCTTCTGCAGTTTGGAAGCTTTAGTTACGTTGATTATTTATCTGGCCACTTTAAGACAGAATGATCTATTGTATCACCTCAAATGACAAAGAAAAGGAAGCCTGTACAAAAAGCAAAATCAAGGATGCCATACACCTTCAATAGCTCATTTGTCCATTCCTTCTGACCTCTCCTGTACACACGCATACTCGACTTCGCTAAGCCAGCATGTGGAGAAGGGAGGACACAACCACCAGACACTTTTGGCCCCCTTGCACATTGAGTAGTTGGTTTACAGTCATGGCCATAGCATTGAGATTGACACTGAGTCCTGACAGTAAAGTGTGTGAGGTGGCTTTTCATCCAAGGGAGTTGACTCACTCACAATTTTGCTGCCATGAAGAAAGATCTAAACATCCTCCAACAGCAACTTCTCCCAACTATCCAGGAGACTTTTGGTGATGGACAATGGTTTTTCCAGCACGATGGACACCATGTCACATGGCAAAAGTGATTATGGAGTGGCTCAGTGAAGAAAACATTGAGATTTTGGGTCCATGGCCAGGAAACCACCCACATCTCAATCCTCAAAAAGCGGGTGGAGAACCAAAAACACAGAAATTGTGATAAACTCCAAGCATGGTTAGACAGGAATGGGTTGTTATCCGTCAGAATTTGGCCCAGAAGCTGATATCCAGCATGCCAGGGGGGAACTGCAGGAGTCTTGAAAAATAAGGGACCATTCACATGGCTGAAAATGAAGAGGAATTTAAGGAGGACATTCACCTCAAATTCCGCAATTTGGCATTCCGTCACGGCTTTCCGCCACTGATTGATGAAAGGGCCTTATTATTGGGATATCTTGTGACGTGGAATCTGCTTATTTTTTCAGTGTCCTTCTTCGATCTCTGCCTCCTTTTGAATACAATGGGGGACAGAATCAGCTTCAAAATCAGCACCAGATTCCTCCATGTGAACACACCCGTACAATGTTAACATAGTCAGTATTGAGTGTTTACATAAACTTCTGAAGTAGCAAATTTTGTGAAATCCAAAATTTGTGTCTGTCTCAATTTTTGGCCACGAAAGTAGAGTCTTCAAAATGGCTATAACAAGTGATAATAATGCAAAACAACAAAGAATGTCACAAGAGCAGAGGACGGTATGGGGTTTAGACAGTCTATATTCCATTGTATACTCCATTACCTTGTATTTGTCCACTTGACTTGCATGCGGGAAGCTAACAGTCGCCACAATCCTATGCACATATTTACTGTTTGCGCCCATGGGATTAAAGTGCCTGGCGAGGATCTGGCTGACGTAGGTCTTACCGCTGCCAGTCAGTCCATGAAAAGAGAGGACGAGGGGTTTGATACGTTTCTCATTTTGCATTACCTTCAGGATGACCTGCTTGGCTAGGGGTTGCCCAAATAGATTGCTGTCCAAGTCATACTGCAGCGCTAGAAGACAAATATAGAAGATGATCAAGATATCATTAAGATGGGTGCGGATGGCATTTGGACACTAGCGTTTGACTATGGGAAAGTGCAGCATCCCAGAGTGCTACTGCTTTAAGTGTTTGTCTTTTGTGCCTCTGGGTTGTGTTGGTATGTCCCATACTCTGTGTTATAAGTCATGTATATACTCTGTTTTGCAGCTTTCCTATTGTTTTCTCCCCAGTGTTTCAAAACCTTTCCCTTGGTTCAGTCCTGGCCAATCACAGGCCACTGGGTGGGGTTGTAGGAGATCTAGGTGTCCAGGGTGTCCGTTGAGACCTTAGTTCAGTAGTAGCAGTCATCCTATGCAGTTCATTCTGGGCTGTACAGTCATGGCCAAAAGTTTTGAGAATGATACAAATATTAATTTTTACAAAGTCTACTGCTTCAGTTTTTCTAATGGCAATTTGCATATACTCCAGAATGTTATAAAGAGTGATCAGCTTAACAGCAATTACTTGCAAAGTCAATATTTGCCTAGAAAATGAACTTTATCCCCCAAAACACATTTCAACATCATTGCAGCCCTGCCTTAAAAGGACCACCTAACATCGTTTCAGTGATTGCTCCATTAACACAGGTGTGGGTGTTGATGAGGACAGGGCTGGAGATCAATCTGTCATGATTAAGTAAGAATGACACCACTGGACACTTTAAAAGGAGGCTGGTGCTTGCCATCATTGTTTCTCTTCTGTTAACCATGGTTATCTCTAAAGAAACACGTGCAGTCATCATTGCACTGCACAAAAATGGCCTAACTGGGAAGAGTATTGCAGCTAGAAAGATTGCACCTCAGTCAACAATCTATCGCATCATCAAGAACTTCAAGGAGAGAGGTTCCATTGGTGCCAAAAAGGCTCCAGGGTGCCCAAGAAAGACCAGCAAGCGGCAGGACCGTCTCTTAAAAGTGTTTCAGCTGCGGGATCGGGCTACCAGCAGTGCAGAACTTGCTGAGGAATGGCAGCAGGCAGGTGTGAGTGCATCTGCACGCACTGTGAGGCGGAGACTCTTGGAGCAAGGCCTGGGCTCAAGGAGGGCAGCAAAGAAGCCACTTCTCTCCAGAAAAAACATCAGGGACAGACTGATATTCTGCAAAAGGTACAGGGAGTGGACTGCTGAGGACTGGGGTAAAGTCATTTTCTCTGATGAATCCCCTTTTCCATTGTTTGGAACATCTGGAAAACAGCTTATTCGGAGAAGAAGAGGTGAGCGCTACCACCAGTCTTGTCTCATGCCAACTGTAAAGCATCCTGAAACCATTCATGTGTGGGGTTGCTTCTCAGCCAAGGGAATCGGCTCTCTCACAGTCTTGCCTAAAAACACAGCCATGAATAAAGAATGGTACCAGAATGTCCTCCAAGAGCAACTTCTCCCAACCGTCCAAGAGCAGTTTGGCGCTCAACAATGCCTTTTCCAGCATGATGGAGCACCTTGCCATAAAGCAAAGGTGATAACTAAATGGCTCAGGGAACAAAACATAGAGATTTTGGGTCCATGGCCTGGAAACTCCCCAGATCTTAATCCCATTGAGAACTTGTGGTCAATCATCAAGAGACGGGTGGACAAACAAAAACCAACAAATTCAGACAAAATTAAAGCATTGATTCTGCAAGAATGGACTGCTATCAGTCAGGATTTGGTCCAGAAGTTGATTGAGAGCATGCCAGGGAGAATTGCAGAGGTCCTGAAGAAGAAGGGTCAACACTGCAAATATTGACTTGCTGCATTAACTCATTCTAACTGTCAATATAAGCTTCTGTTACTCATAATATGAATGCAATTATATTTCTGTATGTGATAAAAACATCTGACAAACACACATAAAAACCAGAGGGCAGCAGATCATGTGAAAATATAATATTTGTGTCATTCTCAAAACTTTTGGCCATGACTGTACAGCGAAAACACCAGCACTAGATCTCAGCGGTCGCCTACACAGCCTCTAGGAGGATTATTATCTGCCCCAGGATCATCTAGAGACAACCCTGAGAAGGGAGTACCACTTTCTGGATTATTGGACAACGTGCCAGGAGGAGCAGTGGACACTGACAGGAGGAGTTCACTCGGGCCTAAGTAAAGGTAACCAGATCCTTGTCAGTACTCCCTGCTCCACTATCCCCGGCATCCTTATCTGGGAGTGGCACAGGAGGAATAGTTGACGTCTGCCACAGAGCCTGTATTATCCCTGGGCACCCCCCTATAACCAAGGCTGGGGGACATTGTGGTACTAATGCCCCCATTTGGAAGCTGATGTTTGTATCTGTTCAGTTGCTGAATAAAGTTGTTACCTGTTCAACTGCTCCACTGGACTCCTGAGTCGTGCCTACCTTACGATCACGGCCCTTCCGTACACCATCACACTGGCTCAGAGAGGAGAGGTCCCCTCTCCAACTGGAAGCGCCCCGGGGGAAACTATTACCACCACCATCAGGTAGTGCTGCAGGACCCCCCTCAGCGGTGTCCGGCCCAGGAGCGGGGCTGGAGTGCTTGGTTGAGTGTGCTTGGCCAAGCAGGTGGCACATCGTCCGCCACTACTACTCCCATCCTCCGGTCTCCTCCATATGGGTTGCGGCAACAGTACTTGGTAAAATGTATCAACCTGGAGTCCAGGCCGATTAGGATTGGCCGACTACAGTGTAGAGAGCAGACAGCTTCTTACGCTGAGTAGTGGCCATGCCAAATACACCTAATAACAAAGTTCCCTACTTCCATTCACTTCAATGAGATGTTCGGGCAGATTCTACCTGAAGATCACTTCATTTCCACTAAATGATTTCTTCAGTTAGCAAAAAACTAAGCATCTGCCTTGCATTCATTTTACTTGTTCCCAGTGGATTCCGCCTTAGTCTAAATTGGTATTCAACAGTTGCTTAATGTACAAGTTCCTTTAATGGGTTTTGTCATTACAGATACTTATCGCCTCTCTTCAAAATAGGAAATCAGTGTTGGATCCCGGTGATCAGGAGACTGGGGCCTGAAATTCCCCAATAACCTCCTCTGGCTGAATGGAGCACCAGTGCACTTGCCTGACCGGCATTCCATTCACTGCTATGGAGTTTCTGGAGATTAAAGTCCCCATAGAAGAGAATGGAGCGCCGCTCATGCAGCTGCACTGGTGCTTCAGTCACAGTGAGGACTTTTAGTTCCCCATTCTGCTGATCGCTGGGGGACCTAGCAGTCAGACCCCCAGCAATGTGAAGCCTATCCCCTATCCACAAGTGTCTTTAATGGGACAAACCCTTTAAGTAAAAGGTACAGTCACATTGATTTCCACCAGACACTGAAGTGAAAGGACCCCAGGGGCTGACTGTCCGTGTATGACAAGATACCAATGATCACAGGGTTACACAGCTGACATCAGAACATCCCCGCTGTTAATGCTAGAGGGCTACCATCATTAAAGCTGCACTGTAAATGGACACCTAGCTGCAGGAAGGGGTTAAAAGGGTTATTTATTGAGGCAACCCTCATATAACAGGTGGTTGCAGGGGGTGCTTTTGACCCCTGCAGCAACAGCCATGTTGAAATCAATGTGCCCACAAGCTGGGTCCTCCAGAGAGAGGCGCCCTTTCATAGCCCCACAGGCCACTCTCCCCGCCCTACCTGTGATATTGACGCTCCCCTCTGTAAGGCAGCATTCGCAGTTCTTGGGCACCAATTCGGTATAGCAAGCCAAGTGATGACATTTAGTCACGAAATAGTCTTGTATGTAAGCGGAGTGAGAGAGGAGGGAGAAGACTTGGTAGAAATCTTGTAACTTCATAGCTCTGACCAACTTTGCATACGAGATCCTAAGACCTAGCACTGAGCCGATCTGAATGTGTTCCAGCTTTCAGTTTCAATTACTCTTGAATCAGCTTTCAACTTACTATACGGTAGTCACGTCCTACAGGTCAGCCCCCTAGCACCTGCTAGTGACATGAAGACCAGAAACTGTCTTATAATTGTTGAACAAGATGATTTATTTACACGCAAGAAAGAATCGCTTTCTTGTGAGAGGAAAACCCCTTCCTTCCCCTCTCAGGTATGTGTACTGTCACTATTGGCTGGCATACAAAAAAATGAAAGTAATAAACTGCGAATGTTCCACACTGCCATCTCGTGTTCATAACTTATACTGCAGTTTCCCTCCAGTTTGCATCCGACCGTTTCCTCAAGAGAGTGAAGCGGAGCCAAAGATCTAGAAGGCTAGCGGGCATTGATCATGTCCAACAAATGACTAAAAGACATTTTATCCCACTGCCCCCATTTTCCAGAAATAATGTATCCTGGACACTTCCTTCTCATAAATGCATACGACAAAATGTGGCACAATGGAAAGTTGTGTAAAAAAGCAAAAAACAAATACTATATAGTCAGGAAAACACTTGAGGTCAGACTAAACTCTCTACATTAAAAAACTGTTTCTTAATAGCTTATTGATAAGCTAAGATAGGAGTTCTTGAAATTGCAGGCCCAAAGCCTGAGGCTGCACTACTGGGAAATTGTGATGACAACAGGTACAGTGTCGTCATGGAGACTTATGTGGGCCCAGATCAACAAGAATATGTACGTCTGACTTACAGGGGTTTTCTGGGACTTCTTAATTGATGACTTATCAGTTAAAGATCGTCAGGGGTCTGACGCCAAGGACCCCCCACCCCATTCACTTGAATGGGACTGACATGTAATCAGTCCATGTGACATCACATGGCTGGTTCAACCAGCTCATCTACAGGGGTCCCCATGGATCTTTAATTCATCACCGATCCTAATTAAAAAGTCTTGTAAAACCCCTTCAAATCCCGTCAGTTAATTATGACCACAAGATCTCCATGACAACACTGCACCTAATAGAAATCTGGAGAGATGCTGTCATCAGAATCTTTCAGTAGTGCAGCCTCAGGCTTTGGGCCTGTAACGTCAATAGATCATATTTCACTATAGAAAATAGATATTCCAAAACGGCTTTCACATTTTTAATGTACAAGAAATGACTTAGATTCTTCCTTGCCTTCTCATAAGATTGCTGTGACACTCTAGCCATGATGGTGAAGGGATTGCTTCACTAACTTCTCGCTCCAAATACAAAATAGGTAATAAAAATAAAATACAGACACACGTATAACACTGAAATCCTCGTCCCTTGGAGGGAAGTCTTTGTGTTTAGCGCTAACCCCCAAGGTGTCTGTACTGGACAGGATGTGGCGGTAGAATGAATAGGAGAGGAGGTAACAAGAAGTGGTAACTGGGGACCCTGTACACTGTATGATTGATAACTTGCGGCATCTTTAGTAGCGTCTGTTCATTTTCTTAAACTTCTCATAGTGATAGTCGTCTGTGGCCTTCTCGTTGGATGGTCGCTTGCGGTTTGGAGGAGATTCTGCAGAGGAAAGATGATAAGATCAGGAGGTTTATATATGGAAATAATACTTCATGTGCCTCTGGTTTAGGCTGGGACTACACAGTGACATAGAGGGTTAACACCCGCAATAAAGTCACATAATGTTCAACCATGTGTGAAAATGCAGGAAATTTTATGACACCCCCTTCCTATAGCAACTGTGATTATGTGTTACCCCAGCACCTTTATGGCCGTTTTCACACCACCAAGTTCAGGACGAGAATCTTGGTCCAGGTCTCAGCTCAAACTGGGCTTAGCTGAACTCAGCATGTCAGATCAGATAGGCTGAGTTCGGGCCAATAGATGTGTCCAGGTTTCCAAGCTAGAACTTGGTGGTGTGAAACCAGCCTTAAAGGGGTATTCTCAGCTCAGCCTTTCACGGTGGAGATGAGAATACCAGTGTCTGCAGCATCCTGAGGTGGTTAGAAGTTTCCATAACTCCTATTTATGTCAGAGTTACAGGAACTTCATGGCCGTGAAGTAGACCCCTGTATTCCCATTCTTAGTCATGACTGGACCAGGTAGGAATACCCCTTTAATAGTTGTTTGCCAATAGCTTTTCCTCCGGAGCTCCCTTTATGCATATACCCTCAGTTTGGCCAAGCATGCATGTGTCTTGTGTGATGTAAGACACTGTGGTGGCAGCTTATCTCCAGGAAGTTGGGTGTCTACCCTTCTTCCCTTCATGAAGGCTTAGGAGGGCACATACACGAGATCAGTGGGTTTGGCTGACTTTCCTATAATGTGTATGGGGACCTTCATACCCGTCTGATGTCAAGTCATACTTACTCTCAGGTTCTGGCTTCTCTGTGTCGCCCACACGGAGGGGACGCGCTTTTGGCTCTTCCTTGTGACGTCTCAGTGGGGTGTTCAGGTCTTCCTGGTAGACTGAAAGCAAAAAGGAAAAGGCTCTTTAAGAATAGCTGGTTATATCTAAAATAAGGGAAGCATTTATGGCAACTATTCAAACTGTACTCTATGAAACAGCACCACCAGTGCCCCCAGGTTTTGTCGGGTATTTCAATTTAACTCAATCAAGCAAATCTAGTTAGACCGCAATACCAGACACGGCCTTTGCACAGGAAAGCGCCATTTCTAAACACTTGTAACATATTAAAGGGGATTTTTTTTTCCCCCTATTCCACACAGAGCTGAGTAGGAATTTTCTGTGTATGGAAACAGGACCCAGTAAGCATGGGATTGGCAAAAACGGGAGATTGGAGAGTTGGGTAATGGCCATTCTATTTGCAAGACTCCATGTTTACAGACGAGGAATGAAGAGGAAATAGCCACCATCTCTCTTGCATCTGAAAGGACTTGGATTAAGTCAAAATTTATGTTCCTCTTCCCATTAAGAGTAAGGGAAGGAAGAGGGACATAGGCACCCACTAAAATCAATCTATTAGGCGATAACTTTGGCTGCCCATAAAAGATGCTTTAGGGCCGAAGGCAAAATATTGCTAGGCAAGGACAAAATTTATCATACACCTGTCATGGCACCTGAATCTTACATCGATTGTGCTGCACATAGTTGACGGCCATATTGGTGGGCACAAAGGAAGTTTGCTTGTCCTTCTTCTTATTCTGCTGTTCAGCCAGTAAGCGGGCCTTGGCTTCCTCCGTGGAGATGATGTTTTTTATTTTTGCACTGAAAAAAAAAAAAAGAAAGAAAAATAAAAAAAAATTAAAGACCCATCTGTCATTACCGCAGCTATTCCCCATGTGAGAGGAGAGCTCAGTGATCCATCCTCTTACTCTATGCCCAGGTCCACCTCCGGGATGCCGCTCAGCATCTGATTGGACAACATCTCCTCCGTCTTCTTGGCAGACGACACCTTGATGCTGTCCGGAAGCTCATACAGACAATCCTCGGCACTCTTCGGCTTCACCTTCTTCTCCTCATTCTCAATGATTCCTTTCCTTTTCTTCAGCTCTGTTTCAATGTACTTCATCCTAAAATTTCAGAAATAAGAGACATGGTTAGTATTCATGCCGTATATAAGGAACCAAATAGCTGACAGTAAAATTAAAGGCATATTGATAAGTTCCATCACCATAGAGAAGCCACAGCCCAAATACATTAAAGGGGTTATCCTGAGGATAGGACATCAATATTAGATCTGCATACACCCCATAGACTTAAATGGGGGAGCGCTGCTGTACCTATACTCTCCACTACAGGTTGCAAGGTGAGTGAACAGTGCGGTTCTCCCGCACTGCCTTGGTATCTGTGATCTGCGGAGGTCCTGTGTGTCAGACCTCTGCACATCTAATCCTGAGGATAGGCCATCAATCTTAGAAACCGGATAACCTCTTTAATATAGGCAGTGAACGTTGAAGGTAACTTTTAATAGTCTTCATAATTTACAATAAGGGTTTATTCTTCCATATAATACATTTCAGCTGCTGCAGAACCTCTTAATAAAGAGAAAAGGGTAATTAATGTTTGCCGTGTGTACATGTGTTAATATGTGTATTATCATGTTCTGCAGCAGCTGAGGTGTGTACTATGATGTTCTGCAGCAGCTGGGTTGTGTATTATGCTGTTCTGCAGCAGCTGGGGTGTGTATTATGATGTTCTGCAGCAGCTGAGGTGTGTACTATCATGTTCTGCAGCAGCTGAGGTGTATACTATCATGTTCTGCAGCAGCTGAGGTGTGTACTATCATGTTCTGCAGCAGCTGAGGTGTGTACTATCATGTTCTGCAGCAGCTGAGGTGTATACTATCATGTTCTGCAGCAGCTGAGGTGTGTACTATCATGTTCTGCAGCAGCTGAGTTGTGCATTATGATGTTCTGCAGCAGCTGAGATGTGTATTATCATGTTCTTTGAAAATTTACATATGAATCAGTGGTGGGCACAGTAGAAGGTTCTGTAACAAACTTCTCTAGCAGTAAGAGATAAGCAGCACCTTTATAGTGTCCGTCATCATTATCAATCAATATTAATATTATATAATAGACAGTATTTAATAATCAATAGATTTCCATCATGGTCCATAAGAATGTCATACTCCAGCTGCCGAGAATGCGAGGACAAGCCCTAACATCACACAGGTACAGCTTCATTCACTTCCCCAATAAAGGATCTACACCATACACTGCCCCCACACTACACCTACATGTCAGCGTCTTCATCCCTCCTGTTGGTTTCTGCGGAGAATGAGGTTCCCAGGTTCAGATCTTCATCTTCTCCCAGTCTAAAGATGGAAACAGAATGAATTATGTCACAACTCCGGCGTCTTAATCCGGTCGCATAGAATTTCAGAGTTATACAGAACTTTACCTATCCTTCCCACGGTCCTTCAGCTTCTTCATATCCACCATTCCTCCAGTTTTGATCTTGAAAGGATCGTCCTATGAAGAGATAAGTCGGTAAATATTTGTACACACAACCTATTCTGAGAGCCTTACAGAGATCAGCGGCGCCTCATAGGTGCTGCCCATCTCTTAGCAGTAACACAATGTGTCAAAGATAACAATTGGAGGAAGTTTTTTTTTTTTTTTTTTTTTTTTGTAAAATAAAGAGGTTCTTCAGCACCTGTCAACCACTGACTGTAGTGGGTTTTTTTTTAAATGAAGAGGTTCTTCAGCAGCTACAGTGTTTATTATTTAGTTTTGTGCAGATCATCATAATACAAATCTCCACAGATGCTGCAGAACCCCCAAAGACTCTAATACTTATAGTCACTGTTACACTGTCTAGTCTAACCTTACACCACTTACTAGTAGACTTACTTTCTGACAAAATTTTGGCACATTGTCTGGTGCTAAGTTTTGCATATTAATCCCCGCCCCCTTTCCAACATGCCCCGCCTACCCAATAAAAGTGTTAGGCCCGATTCACATCTGCATTCGGGAAGTCCGCTTGGGGACCCCCCGAATGGAAACCTATACGCATAAAAAAGCGGTTTACCTGGGAAACCCGCGGACCCCATAGACCATAATGGGGTCCATGTGGTTTCCGCAGCACTTTCCTCTCCGCTTGCTTCGTGTGGAAACCACACAGACCCCATTATAGTCTATGGGGTCTGCGGGTTTCCCAGGTAAACTGCTTTTTTAGGCTTATAGGTTTGCGTTCCGGGGTCACCAAGTGGACTCCACAAACGGAAACCCAAACACAGATGTGAAATGGGCCTTAGAAAGTTTCTAAAACTCATAGAAAATTAGGTGTAAAGCATGTACGCCATTTTTTGGTGCAAATTGCTCCAAAATTCTAGTGCATTTTTATTAGACTGTCTGCCCCGGTGTATCAGTTTTGCCTGGAGTGTTCCTTTAACGTTAGCCCTGACTGAATGCTGCATCACAATAACCATAAGGAGAAACTATTAGCATATATGGTAAATCCCCTTCATGCTACAGACTTACCGCCAATACCACTTCTTCCGGCAACTTCTCCCCAACCAACAAAGCTGCGGCACTGCAGATAAAACACAGGAAGGTAAAAGTCATGGTATGCCCTTCACATGGCCAAATGTAAACCCAACCACTAGTCTAACAGGTAATGGACATCATGTCCAATACTAAAATTAGTCTGGCGTTCAGGAAGTTTATCTCATAGAGGTCTGTTTAGAATGACACAACTGTAGCAAACCCTCAGCTGTGAGAAGTATTAGATTAAGGATAGACTGGGATATAAAGATGATTATTTTCCACTCCCTGCCATACATAATACACCACCTATTGATGACTTATGAGACCACCCATGTCCACGTGCATCTCCCTCACCTTACACCATTGGGTCGCTTTCTTAGACTCTGCACTTCCTTGGCTTCTTCAAGTTTCATTCTGCAGGGACACAACACACAAGGATGTAAAACCATGAATTATCTATAGCATGGTGTAACTCCGCATCCAGTCATAGAGGTTTGGCTTGGTCACATGACTACATGCTCTGTGTGATTTCTAAGACTGGACGTGCCATTTGCCATAAGAGGTTGTCTAAGACCAGATATTGATGGCCTGTCCTCAGAATAGGGCACCAATACCAGATCGGAGGGGGCGTAGCACGTAGCACCCCCGGCTGCCTAATGTACAGAACTGGAAGCAGACGGCACCATACACCGTGTAGTGGCTGTGCCGTGTTATTACAGCTCAGCTCTCATTCACTAAGGGTAGACTGTCAATATCCGGTCTTAGACAACCCCTTTAAAGAGAACCTGTCAGGGTGATTTGGGACACTAAGCTACCAACAGGTCCTTATAGAACGGGAAGAAGAATGCCCATGTAATGTCATCATGTAATGTTCACATGACATCATGTGACCGCTCTGTACAGCAGGCCAGGCTCAGATCTGTCTCCTAATAATTGGTGCAGATCCCGCGCCCATGTGTTAATGGATGACATCACAAGGGTAAGCGTCTCCTGTGTCATCTTCTGCTTGTACTGTAAAGAATCACTGCAAGGGAAAATAGCAGATGCCCATCGCAACCAATCAGACCACAAAACAAAAGCAGACTAGTTGCTAGGGGCAACTGCTCCACTTCCCCTACACACATGCTACATGGTTGTCAGTCCCACCAGTATACCCAGTACAGCCCCGGCCCATCCAAGGCTCTTCTCACTGACCTGACCTCATTGGTCACCCCCACATCTTCCTCCTCTTCTTCCGAGCTGGAGGCTTTACGTCTGCGGAAGTTTTTACCCGCTGGCATCTTGGATTCCACAAGAACTTCAGGTTTACATGTAAACAGCAGAGCACAGCCTCACTTCCGTCGCGGTCTGATGACGTAGTCACTCCCTTATGAGGCTATCAGTCTCCGCCCCGGTCCTGGCAGTGAGGGGGCGGAGTTAAAAATCAGCCGTCAACAGCTGCAGAAAGATGGGGGCCCGTGTACTGGCTTCAATGCCATAAAGCATAGGGGAGGTAAGCATCCTCCTGAGGGCACACACAGGCCTCTACCCACAGGGGGGCGCATACACTGAGGGCAGGGACGGGGGCTGACATGGAAACAGGGGATATATATATGTTTATGTGTGTGTGCAGGTGTAAATATATATATATATATATATATATATATATATATATGTATGTATGTACATACATACATACATACATACACACACATGTTATATGAACTTATACTAAACTGCACAGCACTACTGCTGACATCTCTAACTGACAAGTATTTTCTACTTATATCCGCTCTTGGGAAAGCTGGGTGATGACCAATGGCTGCCTTCAGCTCTCCCACAGGCTTCTGAGAATCCAGAATGACGGTACTGTCCATGTACATAGTGATGTATCCGTCACTGCTGTCTCCCCACATAACTAGGAAGATTTGCTTTCCAGTATCTTGGAAAGCTGGGTGACTGCCCTTGTGGTGCTCTTATGGCAGTCAGGTGGGTTGTCACTCCATGCCAGGTCCAGTCTGTACATAATGTGTAGAAGAGGAGCCATGTTAATAACAAAGATGAATGTATAGTCTATAGAGGGCAGTATTGTTTGGTATATACAGACATGGACTGTGTTTTGTATATCTAGTTGTCAGTCCTGATATTGTGAAGTGTGTGTGTGTGTGTATATATATATATATATATATATATATATATATACAGCTTCCTTATATCATTGATGTTACAGTATTGAAGCTGCTCTATTTCATGGCCCCCATGACAACTCTTCCTGTGCTCTGTCAGATCAGGATAGTCATAGGAACGCTGGGGCAGATGTGTGAATTCTGTCTTAGGGCAGGTTCACATGGAGGAACTTGGAGAGGAATTTTAGGTGGAAGACCAAATACCGGCCCTGTGGGCTTTGACTTTCCACCCAGCCTCAAATGGGGTTATGCAGGTATTGGATGCCCTATCCTCATGATCCCACTTCCGGCCAGCACACCATCTTATCAGCTTCAGTACTGACATTAGTCTGGAGATGGTCACACATTTCAGTAGCAGCGGTGCAGGATATTACAACTTTGTCCCATTCAAGTTTCCTAGTTCTGGTGCCCCACTGAGACTGATCCAAAATCTCCATCCAGATCAATGTTCACTTAGTAACCGCCGTGTGTAGCTGGATGTGAACATTGATGTGGATGGTGATCTGAATCCACGTGGTGTCATTAGGGTTATCCATTCACATTATGTACATGTCAGCCTGTAATCTGATATTTATGGTGGCGGCTCCCAACATCTGCTATCAGGAGGCAGGAAGGATAAGCGTCACCATAATTGTTTATAGGCTGCTTATCTCTCTTTCCCTAATTCTCATGTAATGTCACCTTTGACTAAAGGGTTGTCTAGAGAGTTTTAGGCTCAGGCTACACTGAGACTTTGGCGTTGACTCTCACTGCGCAACCTAAGATCTCCGGGTCCTCTGTGACTCTTTCCGTAATGTTAGTGAAAGAAGTTGCAAGGTCACGGCACTTTAGGAAACGCAAAACTACTCCATTCACTAATATTAGCGGCAGGGCGACCCAGCAATCTTTGGTCACGGCCTAAGTCGATGTGTAGCCCTAGCTTTATTCTGCTCATTTGTGTCATGGTTTTTTTTCATGCTGGACCTGAGGGTCCCCAGGTCATGTGATCGAAACCAGCACCTGTCCCCGGGTCGCTCCACCGCCTCCCTTTTTTAGTTTACTATAGTCTGCCTGCCCCCCTAGCACAGGTAACTAGTGGTGAAAACGGGAGAGGAGGGATGACAAAATAGGGGGAGATTCAGGGGTTTTCCAGGAGCTAAATTTTGATGACCTGTCCTTAGGATAGGTCATTAATATCTGATCAGTGGGGATTCGTTTTGCTGGACCCCCTTATTACAGCAGCTCCTGTCAGTGCCGCTTCTGCTTCACTTGTTCATTCAAGTGACTGAGCTGCAGTACCAAGCACAGCCACTATACAATGTATGGCACTGTGCTTGGTATTTAAAGAGGCTGCAGAGCTCACCCAAATACTGTGGTTTCTGAAAACATCTGATCTATGGGGTTCCCAGTTGTCGGACCCCTACCAATTAAATATTGGTGACCTATCCTAAGGATAAATCGTCGATATTTAACTCTTGGAGAATCCCTTTAATATATGCCATATAGTTATCAAGTATATAATCCGCCATCTCTGTAACACAATATAGCACCAGTCATCAGCTGTAATCTGTAGGATAACCCGACAGCAAGTGTTCAGCTTCCCTATAGCGCCACCACCTGCTGCTCTCCCGCTATTGCGGACATATAACTCAGACCATGCTGGGAGGTTTGCAACAACTACAGAGCCGCAGGTTAGACATCTTTACTATAGGCAATGTTAGTCCCAGGTGGAGCTTCACATTACGTCTTACCCCTCCCCAGCCTGCGGCAATAGCTCCTTCCATGAAGTGTGTTATGAAGGGTAAGTTACCACTTGTCTACAGTCTCCTACTGTTCACCTGCGTGTAAAGCCGGCCGTACACCTTAGATCAGGGATCAGCAGCAACCTTTGGCACTCTAGCTGTTGTGAAACTACAATTCCCAGCATGTATAGTTGTGCTGTTGTTCTAGAATCTCCCTTAGAAGTGAATGGAGCATGTTGAGGGTTGTAGTTTGACAGCACCTGGAGCACCGAAGGTTGCTGACCCCCTATCCTTACAGTAACATCGGCTAAAGCTGCTGTGTATGGTGACAATGATGTCAGGTGAAGGATGATCCGCCATGATGAATTTTACTTTCTGGACAGTTCCATGTCCTAGTATTAGGCCTGGACAGGTTTTCAGCCTCTGGATGCTATCTTCATTCACTGACAGCAAGCAGAGACATTGACAATGATTAAGAATTGAGAAATATATAACAGAGTTGCAGAATTTTTTATTATATGATGATTTATATAAAACTGGAAAGCCCTTTAAAGCACCTTCACTTTAAGTTTTTTCCAGCTCGCAAGTCCTCTCCTTCCGCCATCTTCTTCCAGGTCAGGAGGTGACGCTGTAGATGATAACCTGCATTTCTAATGATGTTCAGCAGTGATTCAGCACTTTATAGCGGCTGCAGGACGTGAGTGCTGGACTGTACAGTATGAAGGAGAAAGGTCAGCACAGCCCATCATTGATCTACACTAATCCCCTGCAGTCATGGCGTCCTGCTTCATATCCAGCCAAGGAGTCTGGATAGTCAGCTCGTGTTTGTGGTGGGTTCTTCTAGGCCAGAGGACAGCAACTATAACAACTCCTATCAGGCCATGACAGATACAGGATGCTGGGACTTGTAGTTTCACAGCAGCTGGTTGCTGCCCCCTGCTCTAGGTTCCCTGGTTTCATGTACAGTAAGGCTAGATTCACACAGTAGATTTTGCTGCTGATTCTGAGACTGTTTCCACCTCACCATCGGCTCCAAATTCTGGCTGGAACTTTCCTCTCATTGGGAGGCAGCGACGCTTCTTTTTTCAAGTAACTGAATCAGCCGCAGAATCCGTGACACGAGGCTCAGGCTAGGGCTGAGAAATAACCGAACCCGAACATCCACCAGTATAGCCGATGTGATTTTGTTCATCTCTGTTATTTTGGTTCAGTTTCTATAATATTTACAAGGTTCTCCCTGCAGTTTCATTTGGACCAAATATGTCCGAATTGGAACTTCTATTATTATACTTTGGGGGTCTCTTCAGACCCCAGAGTATACTGATGGGAGGCCTAGGGGAGGTGACAATCATAAAAAACCATGTTACTCACCTCCCATGGGCTCCGGCGTGGCTCCTGCTGTCCTTGGGACTTCTGACTGATGTTAGATCCTAAGGATAAGCCATCAATCTCAGTAGTTTCTGGTGTTTTATGCGTTGTCAGTCCCGCTAGCAGCTTATGTAACCCATCTGACTTTCTTCCTATTTCCTCAGGCTGTCCGCCAGGTATCTGCTCATCGCAGGTTTGGTGAAGACTTTTGAACACTGAAGACACTTGAGGTTTCCACATTCTCTGCGTCGTGGCCCTTTCTCCAAACACTATGGGCGAGATGGATGATTTCTGTCCCCATCTGGATTCTATTGGAGAAGTCACCAAGGAGGATCTGATCCTAAAATCCAAGGTGGGATCTTCTCCACAAGCTGCCTGGTGCAACCTAGGACCTATGATGAATGGCTGTCATGGGCAGATTAAGACTATGTGGGCAACATGTGGGCACTGTGAATGCAAAAGTATAGGAGGTATGGTATCGCTAGTGCAGCTCATCTCCGCCAGATGTGCTGGGGGGCTGGGATGGGGTACTGGGGTCCTCCATTCTGGCAGTCATGTTTGGACACGCACCAATCTAACATTTATCTGCATTTATGTCTCCCTTCATGTGTGGGTGTGTCTGTGACATAAGGCAATTTAAGACGGAAAAGGTGAGTCCCTGGATTGGGCTGCCTTTAGCCAAAGCATAACACAAGTGTGGCCATTGATATTTGTTGTCTCCCATAATACATTGCTACAGGAAGAGTGAGGATCTCTTGGCAATAAGAGCTGGTTGTAAGGCATAAAGTGGACACCGCCCCATTGGGCAGGGGGGGCCCATCACTGATTTGGTGGATGTTCACCCCCAATACAAACCAGACATAGCAGATGTAAATCCTTCAAGACTGGACACCCATGGGCGTTAGATCCTATAGGGTTTAACCTTCTCTTTTCCTTATTCTGTAGGGAACATGTGAGTCTTGTGGAGCTGGTGGACCCAACCTGTGGGCCTGTCTGCAGGTAACAGACTCATAACTAAGCGACACCCATCATTGAGTTGTTCCTGTGACTGACCTCTGCTTTCTGCTTTCAGGATGGATGCCAATACGTGGGATGTGGCGAATCCTATGCTGATCACAGTACCCTGCATGCCCAGGTGACCCACTAACCCTATGTCTTGTGTATGAGTAAGGCCTGTGTTGTGAGGACATTACTTGAATTCATCTGTTTTTTTTAGGCCAAGAAGCACAATCTGACGGTGAACCTGACCACCTTCCGGGTTTGGTGTTATGCCTGTGAGAAGGAAGTTTTCCTGGAATCCAGAGTTCCTTCTCCTACTCACTCTCAGTCAACCTCGCCCAAGCTAAGTCACCGGGTACGTCTCCATAACATTTATGTAAGGGAGCCGAGGCCTGCTTCGCGTCTTGGTACATTCTTCTGTTTTGTAGTCAGAGAACCTTGTCTTTTTATGTGTGATAGGTGATAAGTGTCTGATCGCTGGGGATCCTAAAGCTATGACCCTGACTGGTCACTGCAATGGGGTTCATAAGCCCCTCACTTGTACTGAGGAGGGGTCTGAATGGTGGGTCTACAGAGCTAATGTAGATGGCAGAGTGGGGTGCTTTACTATCTCTGCTCATAGATTATGTTCCATTCATTCTCCTCCTTACTGGAATGTTGGGCTTAGGAACCCCTTTGTAGGAATTGTTGGTGATCCCAGTGATCTAACCTTACTAATCACTTATCCTATATATAGGTGATACATGTCATATGGGGGAATGTTCCTTTAACAGGAGACAAAGATTACTGTTGTTTATACTTTCTTTATGTCTCTATTAGGAAGTACCTGCTGCTGCCCACCCATTAAAGTCAGTGCCCATCGCAGTGGCAGATGACGGGGAGTCCGAGAGCGATGATGATGACCTGAAGCCTAGAGGTTAGAGTATTGTTCAGACAGGAGGCTGCATATGCTCAGTCCATAACACTTGTGTACTTTACAGGGTGATAGATCGGAGCAGTCATAGGGATCTAGATGGTCCTCATTCACCATCATTGGTATAACATTTACACTTGAATTACATCTGGTTAATCCATTGCTAGCTCACATCTGCTTCTGTCTTATCTGGGTGGATGAGAGTTACTGTACAGATCTACTATTTTAGGTTTTAGGAAAGTTGGGTAGTAATCTTTATGGCCAGATAGGGCTCATAGAGCTATAGTTAGTGTTAATTCCTTCATTTTAGGAGGGGACACCTCTCATATTTATACTCAAGTCACTGTATTTTGGCCTAGGTCTTACAGGGATGAAGAACATTGGAAATTCATGTTACATGAATGCGGCTCTACAGGCACTTTCCAACTGGTAAGACTGGGAGAGTTGTGTATCTACTACATACAGATAACACCAAGGTGGTGGCATGTCACTTGGACACCAGCAATGACACATGCAATGGGACGACGTGGGGGACACCATTGTATTCATTTGTGCTGTTAGACATGACACCTGCCACCTATCAGCAGCGATGGTGTTGGTTTTTCTTTATAATTTTAAGGGTACCCTTTATGGGTACATCTCATATCTGATCATAGTTTTTAGTGCTTACAGTATGTAACTTAAAGGGGTTGTCCGGCCCAAATGAATTTTTCATACTAATGACCTATCCACAGGACAGGCACCTGGACCCCAGACAGATCAGCCGTTCCAGCAGCCTCCAGGCGCTGGGAGTTCTAGCAATGGACAGTGGGCACATGCAAGCTCTCCTAATAGGAGCGGCACTGCACTTCCCTGGAACCACCACTATACAATAGATGGGACTGTAGCATCCTGTTACATGAATAGGAGCAGCCTGCATCTGCTCCCCATCCACTCCAGCAGCTTCTGGTGCCAAGGCACTACCAGAACAACTGATTTGTGTGGGGTCCTGGTGTCGGATTCCAACAGATCACATACTGATGACCTGTCCTGTGGAAAGGTCATCAGTATGAAAAATCAATTTGGGCCAGACAATCCCTTTAATCGCTTTCTACTTTATCTG
Organism: Leptodactylus fallax; assembly: GCA_947044405.1. Taxonomy (NCBI): domain Eukaryota; kingdom Metazoa; phylum Chordata; class Amphibia; order Anura; family Leptodactylidae; genus Leptodactylus; species Leptodactylus fallax. Next base: position 3,795,592 of record CAMRHE010000121.1, on the reverse strand, counting down.
GGGAAAGGAAGTTGCAGCCATCAATATAGCTATCAACCAGTTACTTCCATCATCACAACCCTGCGCATACTTAGATTACAGGGGTTTTTGGGATTGATGGCCTATCCTTATCCAGTGAGTGCTGCTTCCACTTGATAGACCATAGGATGTCATGTCCATCCGTCACACGATCTTGGTACAGCTCGCTTCCATTAATTGGGGCTGAGCTGCAATACCAAGCACAGCCACTATATAGTGTACAGCACTGTTCTTAGTGAGCAGTCTAGAGGCCACAGCACTCATCCAAATACTATGGTCTCTTCAAACAGCTGATCAGTCGGGTGCCAGGTGTAGGAACCACAGTGATCTGATACTGATGACCTATCCTAAGGCTAGGTCATCAGTATCTTAGTCTTGGAATGCCCCTTTAAGACCCATGAAGAAGGCACTACTACAAGGAATTAGGAGCTCCCACATACATTACCTGTATCTTTCTATTCCCTAAGCATAACCTTATAGAAGATTATGAACATCTACCTGGAAGCACACTCTCATTATACGACTTCCATTTCTTCCGGCAGCCCTCCGCTGACACAGTTCTTTTTAGAGTGCGGGGGTCTGGTGCGGACAGACAAGAAGCCGGCGCTGTGCAAGAGCTATCAGAAACTTATTTCAGAGCTGTGGCACAAGAAGCGGTAAGTGACCATTATATCTCACCATGTGCCAGTGGCAGTATAGGATAGTATATATTTCCTGACGTGTATGTGTGATGGTTGCCTCCTACATGTTCCATACACTGGTATCTATCATCCATAGGTTTCTTTATGGAATAGCACAGCAGACTGCTCTGTGCCATACAGCGGGAATTAATGGTGTACCAACCTTTCCCAGACTGGCAGAGGCCAAAAGTATACTCTATACATGTACAGCTCTTTATATAGTGCCAACATATTCCGCAGAACTTTACAAATCATAGTGTTAAAGTATAGACAAAATGAGACATTACAGAGAAATAAATTACTTCACACAATAGGAAAGAGGGCCTGGCTCACAAGAGCTTACAATCTATGAGATAGTGAATCTGATCCACAGTGTTACATGTAGTGCAGGGACCTCAGGCCCTGCACTAAGCATAACACAATATATCAGTTTGCTTTAATTCTCTTTCTTCTCCCGCACCTTCTCCTTAGGCCCAGTTATGTGGTGCCCTCAAGTCTGTCCCATGGGATCAAACTGGTTAACCCCTTATTTCGAGGATACGCCCAACAGGTGAGTCACACAATATATTTCTGTTTTTACATTTCTCTGCTGCGTAGCTAGGTAGATCTGCTGTTCAGGGCTCTAGGACAGCTGAGTATCAGAAAAGTCACTAAATAGAATTTTTATCTACTCAAATTATTTAAAGGGACTTTTTTTTTTTTTTTTTTTGTCAATTATTAAAGAGTTACCCACGTGTTGCATATATTGGATAGATCATCAATATCTTATTGTTTGGGGTCCAACACCCTAGAGTGAGTGCTGCAGCCTCTTCACTGAATAGTATAGTGGCTGTATAGTGGCTGTGCCTGGCATTGCAGCTCAGTCCCATTTACTTGAATGGGACTGAGCTGCAAATAGGCCACGCAACAAGTGGATGCGACATCTCTGCCCCTTCAAGCAGCTGATCTGTGGAGGTCCCAGGTGTCAGACACTCATCGATCAGATGTTGTTGACCTATCCTATCAATAGGTCATCAGTATTTAACTCCCCAGAAAACCCCTTTAATTCTTCAAAACTTTTTCTTTCACATTTACAGGATACCCAGGAGTTCCTGCGTTGCCTTATGGACCAACTCCACGAGGAACTTAAGGAGCCCATACCTAGTTATAACCAAGAGCGGGAAGAGGAGGAGAGGGAGGATCAGCGGGAGGTGGAGCGTGGCACCACAGAGGATGACTTTCTGTCCTGTGATTCTGGTGGAGAGATGGGTGACGGGGAAGGGGGAGGAGGGGTGGGCTCCTTGTCAGAGATGGAGCTGTTGATTCGGGAAGAAGCAGGGAGATCCATTTCTGAGAAGGAAAAGCTGAAAGAGAGAAGAATGTCGTATTGTCACCGCAGAACCAGCTCCGAACAGGCGGATGAGGATGCGGATGTGGACACCGCAATGATACCAGGTAAAGCGGGCAAACATACAAGAGTGTCCACGTGTACAGGTTCACATCTTCATATAAAATCATGGAAACTTCCAAAGATCTATAAAAGGGTTGAAACAGCACAAAAAGTCCACCAGGTGTCGCTCCAGGTGCCACCCAGTGTTCCGCAGAAGCAATGACGTGGCGTATCCAGCGTGCGACTATGGAAGCCAATCACTTGCTGTTGCTGATATCAGTACGGACGACTTGTCACCACTGCTGCAGTTACATGTCAAGTACACGTCACCCACAGACCTATACCCCTATCGTCCTAGGTGCCTCACCAGTAATTCAGTGGTCCACTGAAGCAATGATGTGACGTATTCAGCGTGCCACTGAATGACATAAAAATTCTGTTCAGAAATATTGGAATTTGTATCCATGTCTGGCCCTCTTGTTTCATCTTATATAAGGTCACACTATCTGATCATCTAATGGGCCTAATTTTTTTTTCCTTTCCGGCCCACCCAGAACCTGACAATGAGGCCTTCATGCACTGCTCTTCTCGGTCCTGCAGTCCTCACCCTCCCGACACGCACTCAAAACTCTCCAGCAGTCCCCCTCGCTCCAGCCCGCTGCGCACAGCACACTCCTATGTCTTAAAGAAAGGTGAGTGTAAGTTGAAGGGGTTTTCTGAGACTTAGATATGCTAGTCTATTCTTAGACATCTTGTTTATTAGTCACAATGGACGCATTCACAGCCATGGTCTGCTCACCTAACCAACCTGACAATCCCCACTGATCATGTTTGGGGTAACCCCTGATCTTGTGCTCCTGCTATTGTTCCTACTGCTTGTGGAGGATGAGATGGGGGAGCAGTCATCATTGTGTTCATCTATTACACTTTGCTTTCAGCACAAGTCGTGAGTGGAGGGAAACGCCGGTCGGAAATCAAATATCGCAGCGTCATTTCTGATATATTTGATGGGTCCATTCTGAGCTTGGTCCAGTGTCTGACGTGTGACAGGGTATGTATTTGGTCCAGTGTCTGACATGTGACAGGGTATGTATTTGGTCCAGTGTCTGACGTGTGACAGGGTATGTATTTGGTCCAGTGTCTGACATGTGACAGGGTATGTATTTGGTCCAGTGTCTGACGTGTGACAGGGTATGTATTTGGTCCAGTGTCTGACATGTGACAGGGTATGTATTTGGTCCAGTGTCTGACATGTGACAGGGTATGTATTTGGTCCAGTGTCTGACGTGTGACAGGGTATGTATTTGGTCCAGTGTCTGACGTGTGACAGGGTATGTATTTGGTCCAGTGTCTGACGTGTGACAGGGTATGTATTTGGTCCAGTGTCTGACGTGTGACAGGGTATGTATTTGGTCCAGTGTCTGACGTGTGACAGGGTATGTATTTGGTCCAGTGTCTGACGTGTGACAGGGTATGTATTTGGTCCAGTGTCTGACGTGTGACAGGGTATGTATTTGGTCCAGTGTCTGACGTGTGACAGGGTATGTATTTGGTCCAGTGTCTGACGTGTGACAGGGTATGTATTTGGTCCAGTGTGTGACAGGGTATGTATTTGGTCCAGTGTCTGACGTGTGACAGGGTATGTATTTGGTCCAGTGTGTGACAGGGTATGTATTTGGTCCAGTGTCTGACGTGTGACAGGGTATGTATTTGGCCCAGTGTGTGACAGGGTATGTATTTGGCCCAGTGTGTGACAGGGTATGTATTTGGTCCAGTGTCTGACGTGTGACAGGGTATATCATGACATGTATTTGGTCCAGTGCATATGTTTTATTTCTTTAGTACTTAAAGGTACCCTACAGGTAAAACTGATACCGTGTTATACCTAGAGCAGGGCCTAGAGGTGGTGGGGGTGACACAGAGCACCAAAGAGAATCCTTTAGTCCTGCTTCACCACCTCACACCCTGCAGTAGGCATAGCAGAATATAAGATTTACCTGGAGGGTTATCTGGGGGTTGTAATATTGATGACCTGTCTCATTGATATCAGATCAGTGTGGGTCTCTTACCTGGGAGCTCCACTGATCAGCTGTTTGAAGAGATGGTACCATTCAGGTGAGTGTACTGAATATGAAGCACAGCGCCATACTTTGTGTAGTGGCTGCTTTTGGTATAGCAGCTCAGTCCTATGCAGTTGAATGGGACTGAATTGCAAACCTGCCATGTGACATCACCCATACTCTGCTTCAAGCAGCTGATCTGCAGGAGTCCCAGGTATCCAACCACTATTTATCAGATGCTGCCTTTAGTAATTTATCCTAAGGACAGGTCATGAATATTTAACTCCCGGAAACCCCATTTTCATACGGTCTCCTGTTTTGACTCAGGTGTCCACCACCATTGAGACTTTTCAGGACTTGTCACTTCCTATCCCAGGAAAGGAGGACCTGGCAAAGCTTCACTCCACCATCCATCAAAGTGCTGTGGTCAAACCTGGCACCTGTGGAGAAGCCTACAGCACCCAGGGGTGGCTGGCCTTTCTCATGGACTACATCCGCAGGTAGCGGCTCCAGTCCTATATGATAACTGTGATGAGACCCCACTGGTATTTTCCTCATATATCTGTGTATATCTGCTTACCCAGGTTTGTGGTCTCCTGCATCCCAACCTGGTTCTGGGGCCCTGTCGTCACCCTGGAGGACTGCCTTGCTGCTTTCTTTGCTGCTGATGAACTAAAAGGTAAAGCAGAGTTATTACTGACCACACACCCTATATAATGGCCAGGCTAGGGAGTACCCGAGTGTGCCATCTGTGTGGAGTGGTAGTGTGCATGCCCAGCCGTTGCTCCATTCTCTTCTATGGGACTGACACATTGTTTTGTGTGACCGGGAAATTCTTAAAGGCACAGCCTTATCTGTAATGGAATATATCAGCTCCTTATGTCATGAAGACTATAGCTTATATTTCTTATTTCCCCATTAGGTGATAACATGTATAGCTGTGAACGCTGTAAAAAGTAAGAGATCAATATGGTTGTTTCTGCTATCTGTCTATCTATCTCATATCTATCTATCTATCTATCTATCTATCTATCTATCTATCTATCTATCTTTACTTTACCATCTAATTCCCTTTATTTCAGGTTACGTAATGGAGTCAAGTATTGTAAAGTGTTGCGGCTGCCGGAGGTGAGCTCCTTTATCCTTTCCCCTCACATCTCCTGACATTTCCTTACATTACTGTTTCATGTTTCTTTTGTTTCCTCAGATCCTTTGTATACACTTGAAACGCTTCCGACACGAGGTGATGTACTCCTTCAAGATCAGCAGCCATGTCTCTTTCCCCTTGGAGGGTCTGAATCTACGACCTTTTCTGGCCAAGGAGTGTGTGTCCCATGTCACCACCTATGACCTGCTGGCTGTCATCTGCCACCATGGCACTGCAGGGAGTAAGTAGCAGCAGTATAACACCGCAGTTCTTGTGCTTGGTGCGGATCTAACCTATCAGCATGTTACCCCCTATCCTGTTGTGTCTGGAATATCCCTTTAAGAACAGCCATGCTTTTCTAATCCTGTGCCACCCATGTAAAACAGGACAGGTTTTCACAGTGATGTCATATTCCAGGTGGCCATTACATATCCTACTGCCAGAACGTGATCAATGGTCAGTGGTATGAGTTTGATGACCAATATGTCACAGAGGTGCACGAGACCGTGGTTCAGAATGCAGAGGCGTACGTCCTCTTCTACAGGTGAGCATAGCGCCAACTACAGGTTAATGGATTTTTTTTTTTTTTTTTTTGATTTTTTTTAAAAGCCCTGCTGTAAAATAAAATATCTGTTAAAGTCCCTTTAGTGCATTCAGAACTCTTCCCTGCACTCAAGTGATCCAGGGTTGTCATAGGGACCGCTCTGCCAAAGACTAAAACATTTAAGGAGTGATCAGATTAATTGCCATACCGAGTCCCTGTGTCCCTATGACAACTCTGCCAGAACTGATTTACAGCCATTAGTTTCCATACTCAGTCCTGGAGTCCCTATGATAACATTGCCAGCACTGATTTTTACAGCCATTAGTTTCCATACTGAGTCCTGGAGTCCCTACAACAACTCTGCCAGCACTGATTTACAGCCATTAGGTTCTATACTCAGCCCCTGTGTCCCTATGATAACTCTGCCAGCACTGATTTACAGCTATTAGTTTCCATACTCAGTCTCTGTGTCCCTATGACAACTCTGCCAGCACTGATTTACAGCCATTAGGTTCTATACTCAGTCCCTGTGTCCCTATGACAACTCTGCCAGCACTGATTTACAGCCATTAGGTTCTATACTCAGTCCCTGTGTCCTTATGATAATTCTGCCAGCACTGATTTACAGCCATTAGTTTCCATACACAGTCCTGGAGTCCCTATGATAACTCTGCCAGCACTGATGTACAACCATTAGTTTCCATACTCAGTCCCTGTGTCCCTATGACAAATCTGATCTGTAACTATGAGCACAGCAATCTTTATTACTGGCCCTTCCATACAGATAATCTTCCTTGATATTGGTATCTACAAGTATGCTACTTTGTTTGACGTGTCCATCTGTCCTGTACTCAGAAAGAGCAGCGAGGACGCAGAGCGGGAGAGGCAGAAGGTCGTGTCCTTAGCGGCTATGAAGGAATCTGGTCTTCTGCAGTTCTATATCTCTCGAGAATGGCTCAATAAATTCAACACTTTTGCAGAACCGGGACCGATAACTAACCAGAGCTTCCTCTGCTGTCATGGAGGTAGGTGTCGAAAAGCCCTCTGATATGTAGATTATGGTGGCCATTTATGCATCTCCCTTTATGATTTAACCAAATTTAAAGGGGTCGTATAAGATTAGAAAAACATGGCTGCTTTATTCCTGAAACAGCGCCACACCTCTCCATGGGCTATGTTTGGTATTGCAGCTCAGCTCTGAAATAAATGGGGTTGAGGCGCAATACTACACACAACCAGGGGAGAGGTGTGGTTCTGTTTTTGGAAGAAAGCAGCCATATTTTTCTAAGCCTATACAAATTCCCTTAAAGGGGTTTTCCAGAATAACTGGAGGGAGTGGTGTAAAATAAAAAAAAGTGATACTTAACTACACATATGGGTGGCACATCCCCTGTTCTCTCTGGTGTTGGGACTGGCTGGGCTGGAATACTGAGGCTGATACATAATGGATGCCCCACATGTGTCCCCTGAGGCCAGTGATGGGCCTCAGCAGTCATGTCAGCACTTCCTTCACGGGCCCCCTTTTTTTACATTTATTTATTTATTTTTTAATTTTTTTAATTTTACATCACCCCCGAGTGTTCCAGTTTTCCTGGTAACCCCCTTTAATCTGGCTGTAAACCCAAGGTTGGTGGTCATGGCTGGTACATCTGTGTATAATGTTTTTGGTTGTCATCCTGTAGCCTACTGAAATATGAAGCCCCTGTCTCAGTAATATGCGTCTTCCTCAGGATACTTTAAGGGGCTCCCACAATAGACATCTTGTTTGACAGGATCTGATCATATAGTATCATGCTTTTGGGAGACTCAGCTGTAATCTGCAGGGCAGGATAGCAGTTTCAGTTCTCCTGCAGCGCCACCGTTAGGGCTTAACGAAAATGTCTGTCTGATTTGTTTCAATTTGCAGGAATTCCTCCTAACAAATATCATTACATTGATGATCTGGTGGTGATCCTGCCGCAGAATGTATGGGAGTACTTGTACAACAGGTGAGATCTCTAGGGGGGGACCTGCAGATTTTGTGTTGTGCCAGGGACTTAATCCTTAACTTGTACTAAAGTTAAAGGTGATGTCCAAGATTTTTAACTTATGGCTTATTCTTAGGATAGCCTATAAGTATCTGATCTGTTAGGGACGGACATCGGGCTCCTGCAAGGATCAGCTATTCGGAGGTGCGTCCGGTCTGTGTACTGCAAAGTGCACAGAGCTGGAAGCAGTTGACTCTGTGCCCTGTATAGTGGCTGGGCAATAGTACGAAACTCAGCTCTAATTGACTTCCGTGGGAGCTGAGTTGCAGTACCAGCTCCTGGCCACTATGCATCGCACTAAGCCAACTGCTTCGGCTCTGTGCACTGTGTAGAACACAGACTGGACGCACCTCCAAATAGCTGATCCGTGCGGGGCCCGACTGCATGGCACTAAACTATATATGGTCTGTATTGGTGTGTGCATGTACTTAGTTCTGAAAATCATTTAGTGTAAATTATTCCCTTTATATAAGGAGGTCATTTCCTTTTCCAATCCATTAGTTAGATTGTTTTTTATCTTAATAGTGACTTCTTGTTTCCTTATTTACATAGAATTAAGTGATATCTTAATAGCTGCTTATGCTTACCACTAGGGGCGCTCAGGAGCTTACTGAAGACAAATGTATTAGTTCAATGGGAGCTCTGTATGCTACAGTGACAGCTGTAGAATTAATTTAAAGGGGTTTTCTAAAAACATATCTCCTCTATCCTGTCCTATTGTTGGTTGTCTGACCGCTGGGATCCCTAGTGATCACAAGATTCCCCTGTGTGGATGAAATAGTAGTGCACATGTGTCTTTACTGCCCCATTTACTTTTATGAGACTGATAGAGAACTGTACTCTGCTGTCTCCATCAGTCCTATAGAAGTGAATGGAGCTGTGGTTATGCATGCGCACTGCCAAGCCATTCACACAAGGGACCTGAAGGGACCCCCAACCTTGTAATTACTGGGAACAAAATGCGTTCCTTGTGGCCACCCTTGGTTTATGGTTTGACTAGTAATGTAGTATTTTCAGAGGAACTGCCCATACTGTACTGCTGTAACAGCCAATATACCTCCAGTCTGGAGATACACAGAAATATAGTCCTCGTGGAGTGGATTTATCCTATCCAATATGGCTGCTGCTGATGACATGGTACAGCCTGATGCTTTGCTATATGATCCTTCATTCCCTAGATATGTCATACATATTAGGTACAGCATCTTGTGTTTTGTTTCATACAGGTTCGGGGGCGGCCCAGCAGTGAACCATCTTTATGTTTGCTCTATATGTCAAGTAGAAATTGAAGCTTTGGCAAAACGCCGAAAAACCGAGATCGACACTTTTATTAAGGTAAAATATAACGGAATTATACAAAAAAGTGCAGGACACAAAAAATCAGGAAAGAAGATTATAGCTCAAGAAAAAGACTTCATTGTTATTGTGATTGATGGAGATTTTGTCATTTCTGTCTGTTGTTCAGCTGAATAAAGCTTTCCAAGCAGAGGAGTCTCCCAGTGTCATATACTGTATCAGCATGCAGTGGTTTCGGGAGTGGGAAGCTTTTGTCAAAGGAAAAGACAATGGTAAGTGGAAGTATGATTCTTTAAGTCACCACAAGGGGCAAATTTCCAGATCTTGTCTAAGCACCTGCCAGGGCATGATGTGTCACGTTTGTGATGTCACGACCATGAGAGCTTCATGATGTGTGGATGGCACCCCTATGTAAGACGACATGTAATAGAACAATCTGTGTAAAATCAGTGTCACATAGAGGTACAGTGTGGACCCGGTATGACAGATCTGCACACACAGATCCATAATATAGCAGTGTGAATAAGCCCATATATTGTTTAGTGCTAGTAGCCATGTCAGTGGCCTGCCTGGGGGGTGTCATTGCTATTTCACCACCAATCTAACCTGAGTTAATGGACGTGTCAAGGTCTTTTGATTCCATGATCACATCTTGGTATACAAAGACCGCCAAAACTTCTGCACACAGAAACAGCTGTGGTCGAAAGTCAAAGCTTGACGCACAGGCAGAAGAGTTGAATCTTCGCCAAGAAACACAGAACTACGACCCCCTCAAATCACTGCAGAGTTGAATGCAAGTTTTAAGGGCATGAGTACTAATGAGAACCCTCAGACGTGCATTGCACAAATATGACATCCATGGAGGTGCTGCAGTAGCCAAACCAAAGACAAGCTTTGACTTTCCTCCACAGCTGCTTCTTTCTGCAGATTTTTTTTTCCAGTCTTCACATACTGAGATGGGATGACAGAAACAGTAGATCTCAACACACCTAAGTGACCAAGGCCACTTTTGTGCTGCTTCTTGGGTGACCCAGTCTTCCCTACCATGTAGGCTCACCTGCCATTAACCACATGTATATTTACTTTCTAGTCTTGAGGGGGCGCTACTGGCTGGGCCACCCTATGGGGCGCTGATCCTATGGCAGTAGCCTATGTTAATCTACATCTGTTTTTTCTTTTTAGACCCCCCAGGACCAATTGATAACAGTAAGGTGGCGCTGACCAAGAGTGGGGGACATGTGCAGCCTAAACAAGGTAAGTGAGAATATCAGTCCTTGACATAAGCTCTGCCATTGTCATAAGTCTTATCTGTTACATGGTCAGCCATAGTTTGCCTAATGGGCACCAGGTGAGCTATGTAACTACTGTAGGTGTGTTTCATCTTCCTGTACAGGAGCAGATTATGGGCAGATCTCTGAAGAGACCTGGAGCTACCTGTTCAGTATATATGGAGGAGGCCCGGAGATAGCCATTCGGCAAACCATTGCACAGCCTCAAGAGCTGGAGAGTCTGCACGGAGAGCAGAAGATAGAAGCCGAGACGCGAGCCGGCTAGCAGTGACCAAGGTTAGCCACTGTAACTCACCCCACTATATGTAAATAAAAGGGGTTGTCTCATGATAGAAACTGATGACATATTGGTGGGATATCACATATTGGTGGGTTTCATTATGGCCGCCACACTTGGAGTATAATTGTGTTATTACAGTAGAGCTGTACTAATGCTCCCAAGTGCCCGAGGATGAAAAGAAATTACTTGTTGGTTCTGTGGAGTCTCGTGGTGTATAACATGACCCCTGTCGCCCCCCTTAGCAGCTCTTTTGCAGCACTCCATGACTCAAATACAGGAGTCACAGACTGATGGCCCATCCTTAGATCAGCGGGGGTCTGACACCCAGGACCTTGCAGATCAGCAGTTTGAAGCTTACAGAGCACCGCATCCACTTCACAAGCCATATAATGTCACATTCGTCTGTTATATGGCCTGTTCCCAGCTCAGTCCCATTCAAGTGAATGTAGCAATCTGCAGTACCAAACACAGCCACTATACAACTTACGGCACTGTGCTTAGTTTTCTCTTGAAGAGGCTGCAGTGCTCCCCCAACCGCTGGAGTGTCTTTAAACCACTGATCAGTGCGGATCTTGGGTGTCTTACCCCGCCAATCTTCAATTAATGACCAATCTCAGCAATCTATAAGCCTGTAAAATCCTTTTCATAGGCCTGTCATAGTGGCAGGGTCTGAGTCCGAAAATCATGACTATTTCCTTACTAAAATAGTACCACACTTATCTATAGCCTGTCCCTGGTATTCCAGTTCCATTCCTTTTAAAGTGCATGCAGCTAATTTGCAGTACCACACACAACCTGAGGACAGGGGTGGTGCTGTTTTTGCAAGAAAGCAGCCATGTTTTTCTCTTTCAATAACATTTATTGAATAAAGTGGAACATTTACAACATGGAATACAACCTGTGGGCATATGAGAGATAGAAAACTGTAGCCATGTTTTAAAGGGGGTTTCTTGGAAGAAGATATTGACCACCTATGCTTAGGATAGGCCATCAGTATAAGATCGGTAAAGTCCAATGCCTGGAACCCCACCGATCAGCTTTTTAAAGTGCTTGGGGGAGCTGAGACAGCAACATTTTGTCCATTGGTTACATGGCCATTCTAACGCTCAGGCCCATTCAAACAAATGGGACTGAGCTGCATTATTAAACACAGCCAGTATACAATGTACGGCACTGTACTTGGCAAGCAGAGAAGAGGACATAGCACGTGTCCAAATGCTGATCTAGCGATTGCCCTTCTATCAGCTGATCTGTGGGGGTGCTAGGTGTTGTAGCTCTAATGGTGTGATATTGATGACCTATCTTAAGGACCGCTGATCATTATCCTAGTCCTGCAAACCCATTTAGCCTGAGGCCCCACGTGGCTCAAAAAACCACAGAAAATCTGCAACAAAAAAAGCTGCATTTCCGCAACGTGAGGCCTCACTGTACACTGCAGATTTTAGGTGCAACTCATCCAGCTGATACCTACAGAATTATTCTGACGACTCTGCAATAGTGGGTCTCATCACAGATGATGATGATGACAGGGAGTACAGAGAACTGAACCGGGATTTTGTGGACTGGTGCCACCGGAACCACCTGAAGATTAACGCGGGGAAGACCAAGGAGATGGTGGTGGACTTCCGCAAAGGCAGAAGCCCTCCTAAACCAGTGGACATCCTGGGGACGGGCATCGAGATTGTGAACACCTATAAGTACCTGGGTTTGCTCCTTAATAATAAGCTGGACTGGGCAGATCATATGGAGGTCCTGTACAGGAAGGGCCACAGCAGGCTCTACCTGCTTAGGAAACTGAGAGCCTTTGGAATCCGGGGGGCACTTCTTAGAACTTTCTTCAACTCGGTAGTGGCATCAGCCATCTTCTTTGGAGTGGCCTGTGGGGGGAGCAGTGTATCAACCAGGGACAGAAATAAACTTGACAAGCTGATTAGAAGGGCCAGCTCTGTCCTGGGGAGCCCACTGTGCAGGTGGTGGGTGACAGAAGGATACTGTCCGTGGTGAGCTCCATGCAGAAGAAGAAGTCCCATCCCATGCATGAGACTGTGATTGCGCTGAGCAGTACTGTCAGTGACCGACTGCTCCACCCTAGGTGTGAGAAGGAGCGCTATCGGAAGTCTTTCCTCCCCACCGCGGTTAGGCTGTACAACCAACACCGACCTAAGCGGAGATCATTACACACAGAGAACTGAAATATCTCTCTGCCTGTTAAATCCCCCCCCCCCCCCTCTGCTACTTCCTATCTGTCTGTCTGCTATTAATGTAATGCCTCTCACCTTGGAACATTCCTGTACATGTTGTATTTGTATTTGTATCTGCTTATCTTTGCTGCTGTAACACACTGAATTTCCCCATTGTGGGACTATTAAAGGACTATTATTATTATTATTTCCTAATGCAGTTCATTTCTTTTCCTGCAGGTCCACATGGATGTCGACCCCTAGTGGTAGTGTTGACTACTGCGCCAGGTTACTGCACTTCTAGAAGCACTTTCAGATGAACTGTGTGCACAGACACTGTGTTTTATCCTTAGCATCGTCCGGAACATACGTTACAGATAGTAAAACTCCTTTGACGACAAAAATTATTTAAGAATAACTTCCCAGGTCATTAGTTTACTAAACTGTGGGTCAATGTAAGCTGACACTCACCAATGTATAAGCTATGTATGCCGATACTTACGCCAGGGGGAGCATGTCCTGCGCAGCAGTAGGGAGGTCCTAGAGGGACGGCGGCGGTTTACAGCGGGGCATAGCCTTGTGACGGAGCAGGAATACCCTTGCCCTGCAGCCAGCTTGTCTTACTACTCGTATTGCCTTGTCAATATGCCATCATGTGCACTCACTCTGCAGACCCTTGGTGAAGAATATTTGTGTGTCTCCATGGGCAGCCATGTTTGTCTTGGGCAGTACTGGCCTGAGAGTATAAGGTTTTAATTGGAAGTCACAGCTGAAGGACTTGACAGTAAGAACGATGCACTTGTGGTCCACAGCCTGTTATGAATTACACATGGGCATGCTGGGAGTTGTAGTTTCACAGGTTGCAGACCACCAATGTACGGACTGTATAAGCAGCAGGGGGACGTGTAGAATAGGACGTTGTGTCAGGCCTTGCCCTGATTCTCTCCTCCATTGGTGACTAGATGCCGTAGTTTACACTAGACTTCTTTAGCTTTATCAGACGTGCTGTATCTGCCTCAGACTCCTTTGTCTCCTCACTGTGATGTGCATGCTGCTGTGATCTAGTAATACCTTCTGTACAGAGGCAGTATTACACAGCTCGGGATGGGCGAGGGGAATGTCCTATAATAAAGAGAAACCTAACACAACTTCAGTGCAGCTTTGGAAATCCATTTTTCCGGCGTGAAGGGATGGCCGCTATCAGTACATGTGAGTAGGATGATCTGATGTCTACAAGATCAGACCGTAACATATTATAGAGTTTTGGATCATCCACAAAGATATGGAGGGGGCTGGGGAAATGTAGGAGGTATTGTAATGGCTCACCTGATGCAATGAGTTGGGGCCCATTCAGACAGCCATGTTTGGGCTAAGAATCAGTGGTGGAATTTTTGGTTTGCTACGTAAATCAATTCCTGGCCTCAAAATCTGCTCCAAATTCTGCCTGAAATCCATCGCCCATTCATTTGAGGCAGCATCCTTCTCCTGGTAGATACTGTCTGAAACTCCCAATGAAATAAATGAGAGGCAGATTTTGGAGCAGATATTTTCTGCCTGACTGTGTGAACATAATGTCTAGTCCACATGTGCACGATTAGTAAATGCGTGTCTGCATTTCCCGGTATTCTAAAGCCAAATTTCAGGCATTGCTTGAAGCTTTATTTAAATAAAGAGTCATCTGGGTGGAGTCCAGGTCCAGGATAGTCATGTGGTCCTAGCTCCATCAACCTAAGCCAAATCTTGCATATTGGCAGCTGACTTGTACTAAACAGGTACGCACAAGGCAGCAGTGTGTGCTGTGCTGGGGTTCACCACTAGTATTCCTTTTCAGGTATATGTGTATGGCTACGGTTACCTCTCTGCCCGGGTACTAGTACATGTTTGCTGCACATACATGAGATTTGGTGGACACTAGGCCACGCCCATCAAGCCAGGAGGGGTGGGGGCGGGGCTTGAGCTTGGACTGGATGACTCTTCCTGTTCTGGACACCGCCTACATGACTCTTCAGTGGTAATTTGCATATAGCATGGATACTTTAAAAAAAAAAAAAAAAAATCAATATCAATCTGCTCAGCTACTCCTGTTCTATAACATGCTGCCTGCAGATTACACACAATACAAAAACTCCCCCCGACACATCGCTGGTTTACTTTAAATAATAAAATGTCAAATCTCTTTATTCATGAATATAAAAAAACAAAATCTCACATTTGGTTACTCCGCAGATCAACAGACTTGTCGCTCACCAGCTACAGTGATAGGAGAGGTTATGCTGGAGCTTGTAGTTCCACTGCAGCTGGCGGGCTTCAGGTTCTTATCTTACCACATCCAAGCACAATAGAGAAAAAATAAATACTTTCTATCATCTACATTACCTTACTGACCAAAGAGATGTGGAGTAATTCTGATAGATTGGTGCAATCTCAGAAAATACAAGAATGGCAGAATTCGGGATTTCATATAAAATTACTTTATAAAAATGAACACTGCATAGCTTAAAGGAAAAAAAAAAAAATGTGTTGCTTTGGCAGATATATTAGGAAACTACGAGTCCAGTAATTCCCTAATATGTGAGCAGAAGCTATTCAGGTGATGGAGAGCAGCTGCAGGGAGAGCCAGTTCCCTAGGACTGCTCTTCCTGGCACAGGTGAAGGTGACGGCTCCTGTACTCTCTGAATGGAGAGAGGCAATAGTGATGTTTGTCAGTGCACGTGCGTATGTGTGTGTATATATGTAATATATGTGAAATCTGACTGTCGTGCAGTGATTCGGTAATAGGAAGCCGCTAGTGTTATTGGATTTTCCAATAACCAAAATTTATAACTTATCCACTGTATATGTGTCTGCTCGGTGGTGGGTACAGGTATTGGGACCCTCACCAATCACAATACGGGACCCTTATCCCCTGAGTACACTGGCTGTTGAGAATGTGCACTACCACGCCGCTCAAAGTCTATGGGACTGATGGAGAGGGCTTGGTTATCCACATCGGTCCCACAGAGTTTGAATGGGGGGCACGGGACCCCTTGTTCTCATTATTGTGGGAGTCCCACAGGTTGGGCCTCCAGTTATCAGACACTATCCTGTAGATAGGTGATAAGTTATGGCAAACCCATATACTTAACCACAGAGGGTATACTCTATAGTGACTACAGTACCGGGAATATTAACTATAAAGTCACCAAATAGCCATCTTGTCCAGTCTGGTCAGTCACCATATAATGAAATGTTCTGTAACTTTCACATTCAATTCATTGTCAAGATCTCTACTTGCTGTCATTGAATGGGAACAAGCTCTAGAGACCTAATACTTCGAACAGCTGTGGGTTTGTTACAGCGTATGCCGACTAACTTATTCTCTGTGAACTAAATATACTGATGCCTTATAGGCTGTGTACCCACTGGGTCTGAGATAGACATCTGTAAGATTCCCTAAGGATGTTCTTTTGGTCTTTACTGAGTGACTGGAACGATACGGATAGGTTTTTATGCATACGCTGGGCACTTTTTCCTGCATATGTGCCACAGGTAGGGCTTAAACACTGCAACTTTATCTGAATTTCCCAGGCTTTATGAATCGATGACCTATTCTTAGAATAGGTTATCATCTGAAGATCAGTGGGGGTTTGATATCCAGGACCCCCATGGATCAGCTGTTTGAAGAAGTCACAGCAGTGCCGCTTCTGCTTCACCAGACCATGTGATGTCACATTCATCGATCACATGGCTTGTTTGCAACTCAGTCCCATTCAAGTGACTAGTACTGAGCTGCAATACCAAGCACAGTCACTATACAACATACGGCTCATCAAAAGACAAGTCATCAATTGAGAAGCCTGAAAAACCCCTTTAAGCTGCACTGATACATTGTAGCAGTAATGATGTGTGATGCTGATCTGCTTGCCCTGACTGGATACAGTTGTAACAAACCCTCAGCTGTGGTGTTGTACAGACTCCTATGCACTCGGCTCGCTCTCTAGTAAAGTGCTATAGCACAGTTATCTTTTTACACTAATATCTATACGGTCTAATAACTATAAATAAAATTCAGCAGGTTATAAAACAGGGAAAATCCTTAGAATTACTTTGGAATTGTCTATAGTGAAAATACATAAAAATAGATATACAAATATCCCTATAGAAAAAAAGTACAACTCACAGTGCTAGACCCATAGTCCGCAACCTGTGGCTCTGTAGCTGTTGTAAAACTACAAGTCCCAGCATGCTGTGATGGCTGTAGATTGTCAGGGCATGCTGGGAGTTGTAGTTTCCCAACAGCTGGACAGCCGCAGGTTGTGGACCTATTATGTATAGAGAATAATCATGCATCTTATTACGCTGGTGCAGGGGGATGTAGTGTAAGGCTGGGGTACACTGTGATTATGGCTGCGACTAAAGATCATACACCGATGCAAGTGGATGGGGTCATATTGTGCCCCACTATGTTGCTGCGACTAGGCAAGAGGATGAGCATTTGCAGTCGCACCACCATGAGGGTCACAATGCGACTCCCATTCACTCACATTCGCATACAGATCATGTGACAGAAGTCGCAGCCTAAAGTGCATCACGTCTTGCAAAACTCCCACCTAAAGGAACAGGATTATAGTGCCGAGTCTGAAGCAGCTAGTGGCAACAATAATAGTCTGTTGTGCATATTTAGCAGCATTTGGTTACCCAGCAATGGAAATGAGCCTATATATAGAAGAATATACCTTAAAGAAGGAGGTCTGGGAATACACGTTACTGGCAGATCACCACACCTGAATGTGACTGAGCTGCAGTACCAAATACGGCCACATGTGGTGTGGTGTGGTGCCTTGATAAATACTGAAAGGGTCACAGCTCCTATGTTCTGCCATCATCATCAGGGTCAGAACCCCTTCAATCTCATCTTCAAGGCCATCAATGTGTCTTTTGGAACCTCCCTTTAACCCAGTGGTGTACATGAATATACAGAAATAACCCAGCTATAGATTTGGGCATTATAATGTGCGGTACTAGAAGTACAGTGGTGTCTTTAATGGGAATGTAGGACAGTGCTCTTTAAAGGGTTGGCCAGGAAACAGCTGTATGGGGCCTGTACTATACACAGAGCTTAACCATGAGCAGTTGGCACTGACACCTGTGCATTGGCCAGGCACCGATGCAGCTCAGCTCCCATTGAAATCAATATATATATCCTGGCCTACCCCTTTAAGGTGGCCATTCACACACACGCTCAGTTCAGCCAGGCATGCATGTGTTCTCAATGAAGAAAGGTGTATAGTGGAGGCAGCCATCTTGGATATACTAAAGCAGGCTATAGCGTGATATAGTTTTAAGAGGAGAGGGTAGTAATGTGCACAAGCCTATGCTAACCGGGAACAGATGACATCACTACATAGTAGCGTCACTACTTCCTAATGATATATTGGAAGACCCTCACTAGGAACTGATTACAAGGCTAAGGTTAAAACAGCGCCACTCTGGTCCATAGACTACATCTGGTATTGCAGCTTAACTTTATTCACTGTAATACCAGGCCTGTAGGCAATGGTGGCGCTGTTGTCTCATAATATCCACTAAAGCTGAACAACCAGTTAGTTTTCAGTCCATACATGGAAGCTTACACCCGACTGACATGGCAGAATTATTTTGCATGTGCCAAGTTCCATAAAGTAGTCGTCTTCTATGATCCATCGTCGTGGACTTCTGCTATTTTGTCAATGGATCTGAGCAGTTCGGCGACAAGGTTCAGCGCCTCCGCCCCGGACACCAGCTGCCTATTGTATCGGAGTGAAACAACAATAGATTATATACAGATAGAGGGAGCTGTGGTCACCGGACCCCAATCCACAAACCCCACGTACTTGATGGAAGTCTGCGCCCCGCTCACTGCCTTGTGCAGGTTCTCCAGGGCTAGGCCGGCGTTTTGTTTCACCGCGTTCATTCCGGCCGTCTCTCCCCGCCGCAGGGCTTCATTCTCAGCTTTGTAAGTGTTTAGCTGGATCTACAGAACAGAAGTGAGCCCACCATTATATGTTGGAGCGGCACTGATGACGTCACATTCATCATTACAAGACCGCTGTGACCAATCACATGCTGTCTATGCACATGTCAATGCTGAGGCCAGTGATTGGCTACAGTGGTCATGTGATGATGAATGGGACATCACTGCAGGGAGTATTTTCTGCTTTTATTATGTTTTGGAAAGTCCCTTTAAAACCCAAAATGTACAAAATGGCCTCATATTAGTAAATCAGATATTACAGCAGTAGCCAAAGCGGCAGAATTCCTGTACCTACCTGGAGTAGAGTCACCTCCTGCTTCAGTTTCGTCACGTTGCTCTCGGCCTTTGCAGCTCTTTTCTACAAGACATCATGACACAGAAATCAGAAACCTGCCAAACCCAGCACAGTCTGTACATGGCGAAGGTGTTTAAAGGGTTATTTCCATCTGGGCCCAAATTTTGATGGAGATGGGAACGACTGGTTGCAAGTCTAGACCACCAGGGCGGTACTTAGGGTAAGTCCACATGGCGGAAAATGAAGAGGAATTTTAGTCATGGCTTTCAGATGAATGGGTCTAATCTGCAAGGAGTCTCGAGTTGCAGATTCTGTGGCAAGATCGAGCAGGACGCTTATTTATTGTGTCCTGCTGGGATCTTAGTCCCCACTGGAAACAATAGAACCAGAATCTGGGCGGAATCCACAGCAAATTCCTCTTTGTGAACTTACCCTTACCGAAAACAGCATGGATCTGCGCCGCTCGGCTGTTTCTATAGGTCCTGCCCTGACCCAGAGGGTTCCTTTAATACTATGGGGTTCCTTGATCTATGCCCTCTACTCTCGGTATAGCAGGGTTACATTGATATAGTCCTAGGTCTATATTTTAGGGACTAGGACTGGCCAACAAATCAGTATCCTCCATCATGTGTCAGCAATGAGACCAGGATTAAAAAAGCATGGCGGCTTTCCTCCAGAAACACTGGCTATAGGTTGTGCCTGGTGAAGCTGATCCATCTACCACATTCAACCCCTGATGCTGATTTTGGAAGAAAGCAGCCATAGTTTTGTAATTATGGACATCCCCTTTAATAAAGAGGTTCTCCACCTTCATTCCTCTGGGCATTTTTCCTTTTCTGCAGCTTTGAGCTAAAAAGTTGAGTAGTCAGACAAACTGGTTACTAGGGATGCACTGCCTAACAACCAGAGCTTTGTATGGGGTTGTCAGGCGGCACATCCCTAGCAACCAGTCCTCAGGTCTTCATCAGTGACTGTGTAGGAGACTTGTCCTGCACATATAGGTACTGACCGTCATCATCTCCAGGTTCGCCTCCACTTGCTGCACCATTGACTCCAGGTCTTGCGCTTCCTTCTGCTCCTCAAGAATTTTTTTCTTCCAGTTTTCTCTCAAAATGTTTAACCCTATAATAATAAGGGTCAGATTATATATTCTGGGTATAATGACTGGTAAGCATCCGACTGGCCTCCTCATATCTGCCACCCTGAAATTTGTCACTTTCTTCTCATATGTAAAAGGTTCTATGCACATAGCGGAGTGCGGCCCGTATACGGATCGTTTCCCAGACAGAACATGGTCTTGTGCATGACCACTATATGTCTAATAGCACCACTATCTGTATGCAGCCTTACACACAGAAGTCTATGGAGAGCCAAACAGTGAACAGAAGGGAGGGAAAAGCAGTAAAGCAAACCTGCATTCACAACACTCACTTTTCTGCCTGTGATTCATTACGTTTCTGGAGCTCTTGAATTTTTCTTTTCAGATTATTATTTTCTTCCAAGGCCTAAAACAGAAGCAGAAAGAGTGTGATAAAAAAATAAGGACACCTTTAGACACTGTAGAGTCTGTGAAACTCCTTCACTGAGCTGGCTGCCCTGCTGAATCCGACAGCACACTGCTCCTGACTTCTCTCTTAGTGTAAGGCCTCATTCAGACAACCATAATACAGTCACATTTTATAGTCTGTATTGAAGACCAAATGTGAATCTATTGACCCAAACCAGCAGCATCATAGGGATCGGTCATGCTGTAAGTTCAGGTTGGGTTTTGTAGACTTAAAACGGACACTAAAAGGCTGTTGCATTACAGCTTTTTGAATGAGGCCTTGTAGATAGCAGCAGGGAGAGAAAGGAGGATGTACATAGAAGATCAGAGTGATGAAAGGGGAAACACCTGAGTCATCAGGGAGGGCAGATCACATAGACTTTAGATAGAGCACACAAGGCAGTCTTCAGAAAAAGGAAGGTCATTCACAGAGTATAGTGAATGGTAAAATCCCTGCTACAAACCTGTACACATCTACAGCTGAGAGTTTGCAACAATGCATGAAGCCTAGACATTTTTATTACTCAGATGTTCACACTGAGGCAGATTTATACAAGGTGTCACCATATATGCCTCCTACCTCTTCATAGCTCATCTTGTTCTGGGACAGCACACTGTCAGCGGGGTTCTTCACAGTTGTAAGGGGCAGCTCTGGATGGGTGTAACCATCACCAGCAGGAGGGGAACCTGCAGGGAGTCGCCATGTTGTAAACTGATCAACTCCTGAGATGTCACTGTATGCATAGGACTCATTATATATACTGTCCGGAGAGGTGCTGACATTCAGGGTCTGCTCTACAACAGATGGGTGATAACTTCCACTCCAGTCCTCCTCATCTTCATCTTCATCCAGGAGATCATGGTCCACTGTGGGGTCCTTAAAAAATGTGTCCTGGTACTTTGAGTTTGAGGCAAACTTGTCATGGGAGTCGGGGAGGAGTGTGGTTCCATGCTTGGTGTCCTAAGAAGAATAGAGAATTAGTCTTCCGTTGGGACCCCCACCCATCTCTGAAAGAAGGGGTAGAAGCACTCAGGAGAGCGCCATGTACCTTTGGTTGTGATTGGCTCTGCTCTGCCCTATTTAGGTAGATGGGGTTAGGGGTGTACTGGCTCATAGAAGGATACAGCTATCCCCCACCCACCTTTCTGGGGACTGAAGAGCCAATCACAGCCAAAATGGCACACTGCTTGCCCCTTTAGTTCTACAATTGGGGGGTCTCAACACCTGGACTGACACCGATCAAAACGTATGACATGTCAGCAGTTACTCTAAGCAGGTCATCTTCTAAATACCCAAATGGGCCAGACCTCTTCCTTAAGGTTTCCCATCTCCCTGAATACACATCATTAGGGTAGTCATTCACTTCCTGATCATGGGGGTTCGCCTGCCGAGCCCCCCACCATCCTCAGAATGAAGAAGCAGCAGGGCGTCTTCACAGTATTTCCATGCACAGTGAAGCTATCAGCACCCACTCTGCAGGGCGCCACCACACGGGTACCTTCACCTGGAAGAGCCTGTGTTGTATTTCCTTAGAATGGATGGCTGAGGGCGCCACTGTGCACAGAATATGCTAAAGAAGTCATGGTCCCTTCATTCTTGGGATAGGCAGGGGGTGTCAGACATCCACCAATCAGGTTATGGCTTTTTGCCAGAAGTAGGACCGGGGCTGATCAGCTGATCGTCCCAGAGCCACATTTTGAAAGGGCTCTCTTTAATGGACAACCCCTTTAAATCTTAACACTCTGCAGGTGTATCACATAGATCATCACTCACAGTAGAGTAATCCCCTTCCCCGTTCCTTCCACCAGGTAACGCGCAGGCTTTACTTTTCACAAATTCCTTGAAAGAAAATGGGTTCCCTTCATCAGGAGGATCCCCATCGCTATCTGCAAGACACAAAAGATACAAGTTATACAGACACTGAGCCAGAGCCGGCATCACAGCAGTAAGGCCTCACTTTACAGCACGATTATTCTCCTATAGCCTGCAGTATAACATTGCTGTAGATTCGCTGGAACACCATCTGTAATAAAGCCACAACTCCCAGGGAGGGAATGCTGAGAACTGTAGTGCCATTGGTGGCTGACCCTCCCCTGTACTATGGAATACGATGACAATCCTGGCGCAGTGACATGACCGTCAGGCTGGATACATTGGAAAGACACTACACCACAGCATTAAATCCTGTATCCACTTCCTTGCTGCAGATCTGGAGGTGACTTGTGTCATGCATCAACCTTTTGATTGCATTCTCACAATTTAAAGGGACAGTCATAATTTTTAAGTTATGTCGCAGATGATTTGGGGTCATTACTCCCATAGACTGTGCATGTGTGACCACAGCAGCCAATCACTGGTCATGGCAGTTTTGTCTCATCTCTAGTTATGTCCCCGGTTGACTGAAACCTACCCATGATCTTTGGTTTGTGATGACCAGGTGCAGGTAGGTACCCCAGTAGTGGTGGCAAAAGGTAAGTTCATGTGAGAAATTGGTAAGGGTCCCCTTAATGTGGCACTGGGAACCCCAGATGGTCAAGTTGTCCTAAAACTGAGAGGTGTTAGTGCCAAGCTATGTCCTAGGTGGGTGTAGATGTAGACGTATAACACGTACCCCAATATTTGGCCATAGTGCACCTTTTCAGCAAGTGTCCATGTGCAGGGATGGGCAACCATAGGAATGTCAGCTGTTGTGAAACTACAACTCCCAGCATTTCCACACTTGCTCTGCTGCTCTTGGAACTCCCATAGAAGTGAATGGAGTATGCTGGGAGTTGTAGTTGCACAACAGCTGGAGTAAGCCCTCTCCAGCCACGACCCTACCCCTATACTCACCATCCTGGATGATCAGGGTCTTCCCTCGCTTGGAGTATCCTGACATGGTAGAGAGTAGTCCGGGCACTTACTGGGCACAGCAGGGGCAGCTCATGGTGACCACCACAATGTACGCCCCGGTAAGGATGGCACAGATGGAGCAACCATTTACTACAAGGAAGACCGACCAGCAGAGGGCAGTGGAGAGCTGCAGGGGCTGCACATGGAATGTACACTGAGGGCCTCTCCTACAGCTGACCCGCCCCAGGCCCCGCCCCGGAAGTGACGTGTGGTGCTGGTAAGGAAGCAGGAAGTGAGGCCGCTGTGACGGGTCCCTGGGAGGTCAGAGGTGAGAGTGTAAAGATGGCGGCGAACATGGCGAGGAACCGGGCGTGGGTCGGGATACGAAGGTGAGTGGGGCTGAGGAGGACGGGGACGTGTCTGCTGTGAGGATGGGGCCGGGGTCACGTGGTGGGTATAGATAGGGAACCTGATATTAGGGGGAGGGGGCTGTGTTGTCCTCCATATCTATGACTCATTTGTCTGCTGTGCAAAACTACAACTCTCAGCATGCTGTAGCAGCAAGTGTATGGAATGCTGGGAGTTGTAGTACCACAGCCATTGGATAATGACTTCAGGAGCTATTCCTGTAACTTCCTGATATTTCATCGCTCTCCCTCTTTGTGGTTCATTTCTGAGGTACTTGTAAGATCTCCGCTGCCTGTCAGTGACTAGAAGCCGTATTGTTTACATCCATAGGCCGATCCCTACCCCGAGCTGGTCCTGCTCACACAGCGGTGCTGATACACTGGTATGAGGTAGGGTGCTGTGTTGGTTGGATACGACTAGGGCAGGGGTTCTGTCTTTGGATGTATACAGGAGTGTGCCATTCACTGACAGCCAGTAGCCATGGTGATATTAATGCCATATTCATGACTGTGTGTACGGTATATACCTCAATACCACGCCGAGTATACACGCCTATCAGTATATACATGACATGGAGCAGATCTATGTGTAATGAGTTATATGCCTTGTGTTCCAGGTTCGGGCTCCCTGCCTACAGGAGGTTTAGCAGCGGCGGCGCCTACCCCAACATACCCCTTACCAGTCCCTTACCCGGGGTGCCCAAGCCGGTGTTTGCAAGAGTGGACGGACCAGAGAAGTACGAGACTAAGGTTACCACCCTGGAGAACGGCCTACGGGTGGCCTCGCAGAACAAATTTGGACAGTTCTGTACAGTTGGGCGTAAGTGGTTACAGTCTGCGCATCGTGATGTATCATGCCTAGTGCAGGGCACATTCAGGAACACCAAAGAGACAATCGTTGTTCCTTGCTCAGGCCCTGGACTAGATATCATGTAGTCTGTCAGATTTCTCCAGGACTTATATTGATGGATATATGATCGGATATTGATTAATATGTGATCGGAGGAGGTCTGACACCTGGGACCCCCACCGATCAGCTGTTTGAAGAGGCCGTGGTATCTACCTTGTGCCAATAATATTACGTTCATTGATCACGTGGTATATATATATTATTCAAGTAAATGGGCTGAGCTCCGTTATCAGGCCCAGCTCGTATATGGCTTGGTAAAAGCTTTTCAGCCATAGCCTGCTCAGCAGTTTTCCCACAGGCATTGCCACTTGAGCATTTTTATTAGGAGTTGTTCATTTTTAGAGTTTTTCTACACCAATAAGTACTTATGTAGTTTTTATTTTTGGGGTGATCCTTGGCTTAGTCAGGTGTAATGCTGGTGTATTGATCGATATATTCTGTCCATCAGACCGGGGCTTTATATTTGTTCTGTCAGTATGGCGTCTGTTCCTTTTGTCCCATGTCACTGTGCTTATATTTAGTTGTTTTTTTTTACGTTTAGACATATAGGTGACGACTTTGTAGTTGTTGAACATACAAAACTTTGTATTAGACAAAAATCCTTCCAGCTCCTCTCTTGCCTGCTAAACTGCTCAATTCACTGCTCCATAGCAGATACAAACACAAGGAGGGTTGACGTGTAAGATCCTCTTACCAGGGATGATCTGTCGGTGACCGCTGTGCGCACACGTCTGCTTTTTGTGGTGTTGGATTATTGTAACTTATCACTTTGTTTCTCTTCCAGTTCTCATCAATTCAGGCTCTAGACATGAAACCAAATACCTCAGCGGCATCTCTCACTTTCTGGAGAAATTGGCCTTCTTTGTAAGTAAATCTTCCATGGCTGATCTAATCCTGTCTTTTGTGATGTATTATGTCTGTAGCAGACTTGTCACTCTGTTCCTGTCGCCACCCGCATTGGAGCTGGTGCATATGCAACAATTCAGGACACTTTAACGTAAATCTTCTCTGTTCTTCAGTAGAATTAAAGAAACTTCTTGTCCCCCATCATCACTACGTTGTCACACATGTCCAATGCTGGTGACCTGCACATCTCCACGTGTACACGTGACTGATACCAGAATCTCAGTAGGACTGGGACAGAACATAAGATGGGACTGATAGAAGATGTTATGTGCATGATACGCTTTCTGTTATAACTTATACATTTTTTTTTCTTTCTCTTTCTTCCCTCTAGTCTACAAAACGGTATGGCAGTAAAGATGAGATTCTATTGACACTGGAAAAACATGGTGGAATTTGTGATTGTCAAACCTCCAGGCAAGGATCAAGGTCTTATTATGTTAAAGGGGTTGTCAATACCCAAGGGTATTGAATACTGATGACCTATCCACACAATAGGACATCAGTATCTGATCAGTGGGAACCCAGAACCTAGACCCTGCACCAATCAGCTGATTCGGCTGTCAGAAGCTGTATACATGGTATATGGCCGGAGCAGCTCTGTTCTTATTCAAGTGAGTGGGGACAGAGCTGCAGTTCCCCAGCACCACCACCTCTATAGTGTATGTGGGCTCCGTACACTGTGACCCCCAGGGATCACAAGAACAGGAAGCAAAGTGTACTGTGTGAATGGAGCAGTGGTGCCCGTGTGTGGCCATTATTCTATTCCCTACTGTGACAGATAGCCGAGCGCAACTCTCCATCAATCCCATAGACCAGTGGTCAGGTATGTACACTCTCACTCCATTCACACAGGGACTCCAATCCCCTGTTTTAATGATTGCTGGGGGTCCTAGTGGTGGAACCCACAATGATCAGACATTCTCTCCTACCTTGTGTCCGGTATTGTAGTTCAGACCCGTGGATATGTTCACATGGAGGAATTTGGCGATGATTATGAGGCAGATTCTGTGTCAAAATCTATTACAAATTCTGCTTGAAATCAACCTCTGTTAAATTAATTGGGGGACACTGATTTTTTTTATTTATTTTTTTTTCAGCTAGTAGAAATTAAAAAAAAAAAAGTGTTCAATCATCAGACAGTTTCCACCAAAGAACTTCCAATGAATGAATGGGAGGCTGAAAAATACCACCTGACAGGCGCCGGATTTGCCATAAAATTAGCAAATTCCACAACGGATTTAGTAAAGTGGAAAAATTCTGCTTCTGAATCTTTTTCAGCTTCTACAAATTCCGCCATGAGAACATATACCCTTAAAGTGTTTTTTTTTTTTTTTTTTTTTTTTTTGCTATTGTGTCAGGGGGTGTTTGGTGATCATTTTTATAATATACTCAATTAACCTATCTAACTTCCTCTTAATAGAAAACGGGGTGTAATATTCAGAGGTGCAACTCTCTATCTGAGCTGATACTAGCTGTACACATTTGTATTGCATGTGTGTACAGATGTAGCCAAACAGGATGTGGTCACTTCATATGGCTCTATCTCTGGTTCTATACTACCGATAACAATGCTCCCGGTATCATATGAAAGCTAAGATTCTTCTGTTTTGATCTGCATATCAAATCAAGTTCCTGACTGGGTGAAAACACAGTCATATATCCAGTCCTTTTATAGACAGTGTTGCATTGTTTGCAGCATATGAAAGCTGAGAATCTTTGCTTTCTTTTGATACCAGAACCATTTTCTCTAGGTGGTATAAAACCGGGGATACAGCCATTTGAAGTGACCATCCCCTTTGGCTGTACATACTGCATGGAGTACAGGTTTACGGAAAGTCTCTCCCTGGCAATGCTTAGTTAGAGCATCTCTAATGGGAACTTTACAGCCTGTTTTCTATTAAAAGAAAGATAGATGGGTTAATTCTGTATATTACAAAAATGTTCACCAAACACCCCCCTACACAACAGCGAAAAATAAAATGGGAGTTACACTTTAAAGCAGTGAAGGCTAACCTTTTAAGCTCGGTGTGTCAAAATTCGTAAAAAATCCTAGCTTAACCCGGGTGCTGTGTCACATCCAGAAATATCCATAATTTTGTGATATTTGTAGCTCTAGTAAGAAAAGTTATATTTTTGATATATGTATTTATTTCTGGCCCATCACACTGTATATGACCCCCCCCCCCCACATAGCATATGATCCCCCTATTTATGGCCCTCACACAGTTTGACACCTTTTATACCCCCCACACAGTATATGACCTCCTGTAATCTCCCCACCCCCACACAGAGTAGTGGCTGATAACTTTTACTCACCTGTCCAAGCTCCAGACCTGCCTGTTGCCGACGCTGAAGAAGGTCAGGATGCTGTATGTAGCGTCCCGGCGTTCTTCAGCGTCATGACGTCAGTTTAGCGCGGCCTAGAGGAGGCAGCGAAGGGCGGCCAGGACTGGAACGTGGACAGGTGTGAGAAAGTATCGACAGTTTCTTATTGCACAATATGTAGCTGCCGATGCTTGTCACCTGTGACACACGCGCGTGTCACAGGTTCGCCGTCACTGCTTTAAAGGGATTTCCCATAAACATAACCATATTTCAGTTTATAGACCATTGAAAGTAAAACAATTTTGCTAGCATAAGCGATTAAAACATTTTTTTTTTTTGCAGATTTATAAAGATTTTCTCCATAGAAAGTTCCTGCCTTCATTGGCAGCCGATCAAGACTACAGACTGTCAACCCTAAGATGGTCTGAGAAAATCTGTAAAATCCTGCAAAATGTTTAATATTTCTATTTACAAAAATGTTTTTAACTTTTAAATGTCTGTAAATTTACATCTGGTTATGTTCTCGGGAAAACCCTTTTAAAGGGAAATTCACTTTTTAATATGGACTGCCTATCCTTAGGATAAGCCATAAATCTTAGATCTGAGAGGGTCCGACACCTGGGACCCCCGCAGATCAGCTGCTTCTGGACATCGCAGCTCCCAGTAATGTTTACATGGTTCTCACTCACCGTACATTGTGTAGTGGCAGGTTGAGGTGGGGCAGTGCTGCTCCATGGGCTTGAATGGGGCAGTGCTGCAGTACCTAAAGCTGCCGCTACACTTTTTACGGCGAGTGAGCAGCACCGCTCCCGACATGTATACATTACTGGGGCTGTCCTGAAGCAGGTAATCTGTGGGGGTACCAAGTGTCGGATCTTCGCAGATTTAATAAAATTGATGGCTTATCCTAAGGATAGGCAGTCAGTATTAAAAATTGGATAACCCCTTTAAAGAGCAGTAAGGGGGATATTGTGCTTGTGCAGGAATATCACTTGTATTAATGTCTCCATGTTTTGTTCCAGGGACACCACTATGTACGCGATGTCTGCAGATTCTAAAGGCCTGGACGATGTGGTCTCGCTGTTGGCCGAAGTAGTTTTACAGCCTCAGTTTTCGGGTAAAGTTGCCTCATCCAGTGTTTACAAGCTCTGCTTGCTTTTCGTTGTTCTGATTGTTGCATTACACTTGGAAATTAAATCATAGCTAAACTTTTATGGTACATTTCATATATCAGTGTAGGGGAAAATAGTAACAGCGCTGACCCCTGTTCCTAAATACACTGCACAGATTTATCCTCTGGTGTCCCCACACAGTGTACAGCTCAGCCCACTAAAGTCAATGGAGAGTGGAAAGGGGAGAGCAGAGAATATGAGCTGGGAATAGTTTCTAGTGAGTGATCTCAGAGCTGGGTAATATTTCACCTGATAGACACAGCCGGAGCTTTTAGAGCGGGCCGTGTACCCTCACACAGCTGGATTGTTCGCTTTCTGCTCTTCTTTTCTCATCTTCCCCTGTCCATAGACTTCAGTGGGCTGAGTTGTAAGCTGTGGACTGGACTCCAGTATATTCAGGACCGGCGATTGGTTGGGGGGGGTGAGAGGAGAAGCGGTTTTCGTTACTAAACTATATCACAAAGTTTACTATTATCACCTAAACTATTGGTTTTATTATAGATGGTTGGCTGTGCTTTAAAGGGTTGTCCAGGAATTTAACAAACCCATGTGGAGGCTGCGTAGGGCTAACCTAAAAATAAAATCCTACTCCTGTGTTCCCCACGTTGTTCCCTGCCAGTGTCCACTTGGTCCTCATGCCCTGTCATCACCATGTGAAGTCCTGCACCGCACGTGTGACCACTGAGACCAGCCACAATGGAGTGCTGGGGATAGGAGTGTAAAATATGTTACACCTCCACAGGGGTCTGTCTAATTCATGGACAACCCTTTTAGGCTGAGGCCCCACGTCATGGAAACCCAGTATTTTTTTGTTGCAGATTTTGCTGCGGTTTTTTGAGCCAAGAATGGCTACTACAGGAATGGGAAATAGACATTCTTATATTTCTTCCTTCTGCTCAATCCACTCTTTGGTTTGGCTCAAGAAACAGCAGCCAAATCTGCAACAAAAAAAAAAAAAAGCTGCGTTTCCTTGACATGGGGCCTTAATCTTAAGGAACCGCAATCCAAAATGTGTCCTGTGTCATACAGAACCACCACAGCGGCTGACTCAGGACGTAGGTGCGACCTCTAATATACCTGGTGTAGATTCTGCAGGGGAGTGGTATACCATGCAGCCATGAAGTGTTCTCTTATCTGCTGCAGTTTATATCATTGGGGGCCACAGTGTTCGATAATCAGCTGCGCCACAGCTTATACACTGAATACTAAGCACAGCGCCATGTATTGTACAGTGGCTGTGTTTGGTATTGCAGATCAGCGTCATTCACTTGAATGGGACCGGATTTCAAATAGATCACTTGATGAATGAACATGTCACATGGTCTGTGAAGTGGAAGTAGCTGATCTGTAGGGGTCTTGGCTGGTTATGGCACCCCCACAATTAGATATTGATCCTCGTATCCCAGTGTTTCCCAACCTTTTTAGACTCTGGGTACCCTTTTTACCAAAAGACAGAGAACACCCTAATGACACATATTGTTGCATGAAGGCATGTAGTCCTCTTCCCATCCAGTGTTGGAGTGTTGCGCCCCCTGGTGGGTTTCTAATCGCTGAACTGTCTTAAGGATGGGTCATCAGATTTTAGCTCCTGGAAAACCTCTTTAATAAGATGCAATAGGAAATGGTCAGATGTGGCTTCAAGCAGACAGGCCTACACTAGGGTTTGACCCATCCCGTGTGACACACTGCTGATGTGTCATTCCTCTATCATAGAAGAAGAGCTGAAGATGACACGTATGGCCATACGCTTTGAATTGGAAGACCTGCACATGAGGCCGGATCCGGAGCCATTGCTGACAGAGATGATCCATGCAGTAAGTACTGACATTATACTTTACACCGACTACATACCTGCATCTCCTAGCCGCAGAGCATGCTGGGAATTTACAGGACAGAACGCACTTCATCTCCAGTATATTTTAGAGAGTCAATCAATCAAATCTATTAAAGGGGTTATCTGGGACTTTCATGTACCTTTACTGTTCTGGGTGTTTGTTGAAGCTAAACCGGGAGGTCCTGGGCTGGTTCCAACTCTGGGTCAAGTGTCCGGAACGAACCCCCATCTCCTAACTCGCCCCACCTCATCCGTCCTCTACTGTTTGCACAGGTTATGGGGGGCTGGCTGACGATGGTAAAGTCTGATGATGCTGGAGCTGGGGGTTCTGGGCTGGTTCTGACTTCGTTCTATTCCGCCTCCTCTCCTGTTTGCACAGGGACTGGCCCCCCATTACATGTGCCAACAGTAGAGGAGGGAGGAGGCAGAGTGAGCGTAGGGGATGGGGTTGGTTCTGATCACGTGACCCTGAGTTGGAACAAGCCTGGAACCCCCCAGGTCCGGCTTCAACAAACATCCGGAGCAGGTAGGGTAACTTAAGGATGTATTGTTCTCTAAAACCAGCACCATTCTTCTCCATGGGCTATGCCTGGTATTGTAGCTCATCCTTGTGCATTTAAATGTGACTGAGCTGCAATCCCAAATCCAGCCTAGGGATAGAAGTGGCACTGTATCTAGGGAAAAGAAGTGTCCCGTCCCCATCCCCCCCTCCCCAATTTAGGAGCTCAACATTGACTAAACGTTTTTTCTTGTCTTCAGGCCGCCTTCCGGGGCAATACCGTGGGACTCTCCAGATTCTGCCCTGCAGAGAACATTGAAAAGATTGACAGGAATATGCTGCACTCTTATATGAACAACTACTTCACCCCGGACAGGATGGTGCTGGCTGGAGTGGGCATTGAGCACGAGCAGTTGCTGGAGTGTGCCAAGAAGTACCTGCTGGGTGTGAAGCCCATGTGGGAGTCTGGGAGTCGAAAGAGTATTGACAAGTCTATTGCTCAGTACACAGGAGGGATAGTCAAGGTAACATGGCGCACAGACTGACAAAATGTAATTTCTCCTTCCCAAATCTAGCTGTAGTCCATCCTGATAACGGGGTTCCTTATTGACAACACCTGCCCATATGGTGTAGAGAAGGACGCCCTATGTTGGCCAACTTTGGCAGACTCTGCCAATCATGAATTACATAATCATCCATTTAATTAAAGGGAACCTTTAGCATGTTACTAGCTGCTGCTCCACTGATTCCAGCACAGTTGCAATTTTTTCTCTAGTCCCCGCCATTCCCAAGCAATAAGCGCAGATAGTTTTGGTGCCTGATATGCTATTTAAAGCAGAACTTTCATGTCCCCGCAGATTGGTGGAATTACTCAGCACAAGCTTCTTGCAATGGTGTCCGCTGATCACCAGGCCAAATTCATTTGTAAAAGGGGGTGTTGTGGCACCATTTTATGCAAGCAATAAAGTATTGTCAGAACACACTTTGTGTGTGGGGTCGCATACTAGTGTCATTTATTTCAGTGGAGGGAGCTGCAGTACCAGACACAACCTGTGGACTGGTGTGGTGCTCTCGGCCGAAGAAAGGTGCCATGATTTTTATATCCTGGATAACCTCTTCAGGCTACATGCACATGCTGCCAATGTTATAATCCTATTCCTGACAGTCTTCATCTGCTTCACAGGTGGAGAAGGACATGTCTGATGTCAGCCTGGGGCCTACCCCCATCCCGGAGCTCTCACACATCATGATCGGCCTGGAGAGCTGCTCATTTCTGGTAATTCTTCTCCTTACATCTTGTATCACTGATCACAAACCCTGGGACTATTTTCTGGTGTATGAAAGTCGCTAATTGTTTGCGCATACCTATTTTTGTGAGATATTTGCACCTATAGTGCTACCTGTGCCACTTTTCTGAAAAACGGCTGGACCTTACATGGGAAACTGTCAAAAGTTATAGCCAAAATCTACATCAGCCCACTAGCTGGTGCATGGAGGGTGAGAGATGTGGGTATATTAAGAGGCAATAAACAGCGCGCATCGGGGGTCAAAATGTATGTAGGAGACTTTCCCTCTATAACTCTAATCCCATTCTGTGTCCTCTGCCAGGAAGATGATTTCATCCCATTCGCTGTCCTGAATATGATGATGGGCGGTGGAGGCTCCTTCTCTGCTGGAGGACCAGGGAAAGGCATGTTCACCAGACTGTACCTGAACGTGCTCAACAGGTGAGCCTCACACATCATCTCATCCACCCACCCTGTGGACCCCTCCTCTCCATAGTGTATGGGCGACCATCTACATTTGCAGTATATGGGACTCAGATTGCAGATAAATGAAGTGTCCGTTGCTTTGTAGGCACCATTGGATGTATAATGCCACCTCATACCACCATAGTTATGAAGACACTGGACTCTTGTGTATACATGCCAGTGCTGACCCTCGCCAGGTGAGTCCTTGTTCATGTCTAAAGGGATTGTATGCATTTCACATTTCAGTCCAGCGGCCGTCAGAGTATGTTCACACAGAGGAATTGGAGGCAGTCTTCCATCTCAAAATCCTTTCCAACAAACAGCCTGAATCTGCGTCCCATTGTTCTCAGTTGTAGGCAGTGACATGCGCTTCTATTACTAGTGCACTGAGAAAAGAAACCCCCTGCTCAGTCTTGCCGCATTTGCTGTGGCTGAATCGCCAGGGAAACCGCAGCATACGGCGTCACGCTTGATCAGCCCTATTGTATGTATATAAGGCTAATTGTTCCTGCAGCAGAAAGCAGGGGCTCGGCCTCTTCCATGGTTTCTACAGAGCTGGTTTTTGGAGAGGATTTCGAGGCTGAGGATTGCTTAAATTCCACCATCTGAACATACCTTACAGAATGGTCGCAGTGCTGCCTCTTAACGTGCCCCTCTACAACCTATAATCCCACACTGGCAGCTGAATATGTGCTGACACACTCCTAAGGGTTAAGTGCGCCATTGACAACAGACTTAGTCTGGTCCTCACCATCTGACTGCCTTAGTTATCACTCCCATGTTAGTCTATAAGAAATGGAGTTTGCGATTCCATTTTCGATGATATTGCAGATTTGAGCTGGTCATAGCTATTAGATTAACGTTAGCCATCCTACCAATTTCAGCAGATCTGGTCAATCATCGCATGTGTACGGGGTCCTCCCAACTCCACCCAGTGGTAGGTATTGGAGGAGACAAGGGTTGCCCTTGTTGGATTGTAGTACGCCCAGTCCATCTGTTCTCAGGGCGATAAACTGCTGCCAAAGGTGTCTGGCACTGTCTATCTCTCCTCTCCCTATTCAGAACACATGCATGCTCAGCCTTTATTCTGTGTTTGATAGAGTAATACCAGCATGTGCCAGGATATACTGTAAATGCTTGATAGGCGCAGGTCCCCACCTCTAGGACCTCTGCAAGTGGGAGAATGGGGATCTGCTGCTTGCTTAGCTCTTTCCATAGATTTCATATGCAGGATGTCTCCTAAAAAAAGAGAGATCCAGGTTAATAGCTCAGAGACCTGTCGGGTTCATGTAAATCATGGCTGCCTTATACATTATGGAGCATGGATGTTTTATTGGTGCATTGTTTTCCCAAACCCCAAAAAATAGATAAACTCCACTCCTATTGGTGATAGAACTAGAGCTCCAATTGTAAAGTTCTGGAGCAGGAGGAACTTGGTACAGTCCACATTTAATAAAGGTCAAAGAGGGACTGCGCAGCACGTACGTATTACACGACCTTCAGATTTTGAGCGGTATGCGGCACACTTTCTGACGTTTTATTAAATGAACAAAATGTGGACTGTTCCAAGTTCGTCCTGTAGTTCTGACGGCAATAGGAGCTGAGATCATTTTATGCCCTCTATTATTGGGGGGGGTCGGGGAAATTCACTGATGCACCAATGAACAGTCCATGCTCCATAATGTATAAGGCAGCCATCATTTACATCAATCTGACTGTTCTTTCTGAGCTCTTAGCCTGGATCTCTTTTTAGGAGACGCCATGTGTACACAAGTGTGCATTCAACGCTATGAAGAAATGGCAGACAGGATGTGCTGATAGGTGCAGGGACTCCCACCAGGCGCAGGGACTCCTCCTGTCAGGCAAGTGTCATAAATGCTCAAAGGGTTTTTTTCTGGATTAGAAAAGTGTGGTGGCTTTCTTTCAAAACCAGTGTCACACCTGTGTATGGGTTGTGTGAGGTTTTGCAGCTTATTCCCATTTACTTCAGAGGAATCGAGCTGCAATCCCACATACAAACTATGGACAGGTGTGGAGCTGTTCTGGAAAAAAATCTGCCATATTTTTCTAATCTAGGAAAGTTCTTTTAAAGTGTTACAAATCACTGCCAAGATGAGAATAACCTTTCTTAAACCCTGACCCCCAGGACGAGACTTAAAGGAACAGCCAAGCAGATCTGCCCTAAACTGTAACACCCATTGAGGTGATTAGCAGCTAAGGAAATGGCAGAGCACATTTAGCTCCCATTCACCTCTAGCATAGAGCAGCAGTGCTCGGCTGTCCTTTAAGTCCCACAAAAAGAGTTGGGACTTAAGATGAGAATAACCCTTTAAGCTAAGAATACCCTTTAAGTGCTAGCTATGTACTGTTGGGTATCAGTTGTATACTTACTACTCTTTTCTTACCATATAAGCACAGTTAACTTCTATTGTAATTTGTAACACCTTTAAAGAAACACACGCACCCTCTGCTGCCCTCATTATCTTTATTTGGTGTATTAATAAAGTTTAATGTGAAAAAAGGCTTCTCGCTTTATGATCCCTCCCTCCCTCATCACCTGTTTTCACATTTATATGTCTGGGGAGACAAACCCCGCCATTCCCATGTGCAAAAGTCTGAAATTTTCCAAAATGTGCTCTTTGCAGGTGAGAGAAATGGTGGAAATTATCACCCGGGAGTTTGTGCTGATGGCCGGATCTGTCGGCGAGGTCAGTATCACATTGTAGCCCACGCTGGTGAAGTCGCCATATAACGGAGTGTCTCTACATGACATCATACAGTCCAGTCATTTCCTGCTCATCATGTTTGTTCCCTTTCATTCAGGTTGAACTGGAGCGGGCCAAGACCCAGCTGAAGTCCATGCTTATGATGAACCTGGAGTCCAGGCCGGTCATCTTCGAAGATATTGGGAGACAAGTTCTGGCCACAGGGAAGAGGAAGCTTCCTCATGAGCTGTGCGATCTTATCAGTGAGTAGCGGGGAAGCTTATTGTACTAGCCATTGACCTAGAATCATCATCAGCAATGATGGTTCCCTGCTTGGGGTCCCCCTATTTGCCCCTGGCTGGCCATACTGCCATCTGTAGGTGACAGATGGAAGGAAATATAAGCACAGGATTGGCCTACACAGAGTTATTTGTAATCTCTAACCATTGGGATGACATAATCTACGCCTCTTATATAGGATTAGCTGTAAAACTGCCTTGGAGCAATAGGAAAAGTTAGTTGCAAAGGTAGAGGACTTAGGGTAGGTCATTAAGATCAGATTGGTGGAGATGTGACACACACGACCCCCACTGATCAGTTGATCTCAGCAGTCGCTATACAGAGAACAGAACCAGAAGGAGACGGCTTGTTCTCTGCGCAGTGGCCATGTTGAGTTCCTGCAGCT
This sequence comes from Leptodactylus fallax, assembly GCA_947044405.1. NCBI lineage: Eukaryota > Metazoa > Chordata > Amphibia > Anura > Leptodactylidae > Leptodactylus > Leptodactylus fallax. The sequence continues at coordinate 3,758,841 of CAMRHE010000121.1, read as the reverse complement.
TGGCTCCTATACAAGTGAATGGGCACTGGTCTGCAGTAACTCGGCACAGCCACTAGGTGAAGAACAGCGCTATCTGCTTCCAGCTCTGTGTAGCAGCTGATGGGTTGGGGTCTGTGCCCTAAGGATAGGTCATCAGTATTGTGTACCCAGAAAACCCTTTAACGATTTAACCCCATCTCCTTCTCTTCTATTTACAGGCAAGGTGAAGGCTAGAGACATAAACAGAGTGGCCACTAAGATGCTGAGGAGTAAGCCTGCGGTCGCCGCACTGGGAAATCTGTCAGAGTTACCGGAGTACGATCAGATTCAGGCTGCGCTTTCCAGTAAGGACGGACGTCTGCCGCGATCTTACAAGCTGTTTCGATAGCCCGTGCCCTATATAAATGTGACGTGAAAAACTGCTGCAAGGGGACTGTGTGTGCGCTGCGCCCTGCGGCTGGTATCGAGTTTTCATCAATGATGAAGTAATTTATTGGCTCAGAGAGATTTCGGTGGAGGAGTCGGAGCCAGGAAGGATCCTCAGTCTTATACGCTGTATCCTGTCAATATAAAGGGGTCCTCTGGTTAGTAATAAGTTATCACCAATTGTGTATAAAGTAAGTGCCCCCTCTATATAGAAGTCTGAGATTTCTCCTCTCCTGTCTGCCGCTTGTATATAAGGGGATAAGTGTCTGTAATGGTGCAGCCCCTTTAAAAGGGTATTCAAGGTTTCCCTCTATCCACTGGGGATGAAACGACAGGGGCCTCCACCAGTCACAAGAACAGGGTCCCCCTATAGTAACATGTGCACCGCTGCCCGGACTGCCATAGAAAGCTCAGCGCTGTACATATGTAACTATAGGGGGACCCCCCATCCAGGGATAACTTATTACTCTAATACCCCTTTATAGGGAACCTGTTATGTCTTTTTTCAACCCCAAACATGCCCCAGCACCTGCAGCATCACATATGTAACGTTCTATCATGTCCCCGGCTGATGGCAAACACCAATATTAGAAGGTTTTACAAACTTCTTTGGCCTATGTAAATTTACCTTAAGTAGTCATGGGGTTGGCGTCACACAGGCAGGGCGGCTACTTTACCAACAAGGTCCTCCATGTCAGACGTCCCCTCCTGTCTCCCTAACTGCACCTAAAATCTCTCACAGGCACAGTCTGGGAAACCTCTGACACGGAGGAACTTGGTGAAGTAACCGCCCTAGTAAGATGAAGTGTCCACCCCATGACTACTTAAAGGGGTTGTCCAGGATTTAGGGTTTTATGGCATATACTACTTAGGATGGGCCTTAAATATCTGACTGGTGGGGGGGGAGTAACAGGCAGCCCCCGCACTGATCAACTATACAAGACCATTCCTGACACCTGTACTATACGCAACACTGACTGGCAGCGGCTGGCGCCAGTCCCCGTATAGTGGCTGAGCGCCGATACTGCAGCTCAACTCCCATTGACGTCAGCCTGTGTTGTGTATAGTATGGGCATCAGTAAGGGCCTTGTACGGCTGATCTGTGCAGGGGCCACCTGTCAAATATCTATGGCCTAGCCTGAGGTTAATCTGCCTACACCAAAGGGATTGTTAAGATTGTTTTAGGGACATAATAGTAAAGTTGCATATGTGATGCTGCAGCGGCTGGGGCCTGTTTGTGGATGAATAAAGGACCTAACCGGTTCCCCTTTAAGTGACACAATAGTCCTTTACCTGATCACTATTAGTGGTGATCTGTACTCACCAGGGGCTCCGCTCTTGGAAGAGCAATGAACGGCCCTACTATTGGTGTTTTCTTCAGTAACAGCGCCACACCAGTCTGTGGGTCAGGTCTGGTATTGCAGCTCTGCAGGGCCACATACAACCCGTGGACAAATTTGGTGCTGTTTTTCCAATCCACCCATTTAACCCTGTCCTTCCCCTCCAACATGACATCTGCCAAATAATGGACCTTCACATGATGTTTTGGATTATATTGCACTAATTTGATAGAACCAGAGGCTCCCCTCCCCTTACGGACACCCTGCGGAGGCAGAGATTGTGTGCGCTGATCCAGTCCCTATTGGGACGTTACCTTGTCATGTGTAATGGCTCAGCCGCTTCCTCCTAGGTCATGTGATGGGTCTCGTGTGTGAAGACTGCGGGTACGTGTTATAATCACCGGTTACATTATATAGGGTTTGTTCTGTGACAGTCCAGACTGCTCATTGTCTCACAGTATTACATCGATGAGGAACTACAACTTCCAGTACAATGGGGGTTGTAGTTCGCCAGTAGAGAGGCACAGGTTGGATCCCTCGTCTCCTGTATTGTTATATGGTACAGGTCGGGGGGTGTTGTGTGTGTGGTGTTATGTACCAGGCCTGGATTGGCCCTGTCTACAGATAAGATTTTCTAATTAAAAACTACTTGTATACCAGGCCTGGCGTGTGAGCAGTCATTGGAACGTGCTATATGGGGATTTGCCCCATTCTTCTCTATGGGAATGCCAGCAATAGCCAAGCGCTGTCCTGTAGAAATGAGTGATAGGGGTACGAGCTATCCTGTCCTTATGACCAGTAGGGGGCCCAGTGGTCTGACACTCATGGATTTAGAACTTACCCTTACCCTGTGGGTCGGTGATTTGTTGTCTTCAGGGCAAACCCCTCTACCTGGGGAAATGAATAGAGTAATCCATAGGAAGCCTGGAAGAACAGTGACATCTTGTGGCGGTTTTGTGGAATTACAAGTCTTCTGCAGGTAAACAATACACCTCTTGCAATATGTCTTTATAGGTACAGCATCACCTATAGGTAAATGTTGTAGTACATGCTAGGCCTGCAAAAGTCTGAACTGGGACCTAGGCTGCTTCTACACAGCTGTACTACTGCAGTATGAGTCTGTTAGTGTCCGAATTGTGGCCACAATGCCCAAACCTCCTGCTGTGCTACTGAACCAGACCACACATACACTATACACACAGATATATAATGTATGTGACAGGTGGCTGTAGCTGTAATACGGACAGTAAAATGCTCCCCTATTACAGCTGTGTGAAACTGCTCCAAGTCTGACATCTTAGCATTGTCTACAGGGGCTATGGGGCAATCATACAAAGGCACAGTGACATACCTGTAAGCCATAGGAGTCACGTGACATGACATGGGAATGGTCTGTCAATCCATATACTTCCAGGAGGAGTAACAGAGGAACAGCAGGTATGGGATTACTAAAACAGACAGAAGAACTCCTCTTAAAAGGGGTTGTACAGGACTAGAAAAACATGGCTACTATCTCCAAAAACAGCGCCTCACCTGTCCATGAGTTGTGCCTGGTATTGCAGCTCAGCTCCAGTAATGCGAATGGGAATTAGTTGTAGTACCAGATACAACTTAGGGACAGGCGTGGCACTGTTTGTGAAAGAAAGTAGCCATGTTTGTCTAATCCTATACTCGTCTCCTTTTAGGTTTAGGATCACCAGAGGTGGAAGGTAACTTTTAATCATTTATAACAAAATATGGTGTATTTGCCTCATACAAGGCCAGTTGCAATTACAAAAAATGATCTACTTCTATTTTGAGAAACAGCGCCACACTTGTCCTGTGTTGCCATGGCTGTGTCTGGTATTGCAGCTCATCCTCATTCAGTTGAAATTTGGCAGAATTGCAATACCAGACACGGCCCACAATCAAAAGTGGCGCCGTATCTTCTAAACAAGTCCTAACAAAGTGCATCTTTCACTGTAAATGAAACACACTGGGGCAGATAAATTTGCCCCTGGATCCTGGAGTAATTTACGCTCTTACACTGGTGCTTTACACCTCATTGTCTATGTGTTTTAGACACTAACAGTTTGTGTGCCCTGTATGACATGTGGGTGGGGCTTGTCCCTTTATGCTAAACTGAGAGTTAGAAATAAAGACAATTGTGGTGTAAAGTCAGACTGGTCGGTGTAACGGTGCGGCAGACACTTTGGGTAAAGGCCTCATGCACACGCCTGTAATCCGCTATTATATACATTTCTATGGGCCGTAGAAGGGGTCGCAAATCACAAAGCAATGTCCTATAGGTGCGGCACAGACCAGTGTAGGGGATTGTACTAGTCATGTATTTGCGGACAGTAAAACCACTACAGTCATGTGCATGCAGCCTAAGACTATCTAGTCTAAAAGTTACAGTTTTAGATTATGTGCCCCTGTATGTCTTAAAGGGATTGTCCAGGATATACAGTTTTTAGCAAGGAGGCCGGAGAAGGTGTAAAGAAAAACAAAACCCCCATACTCCCAGGCAAAGTCCTTACTGCAGGTGACTGCTGAGGCCAAAGGAAAGGACACGGGGTGTCACAAGTGATGTGTGTGTGTGTGTGTGACACGTCCTGGTTCCTTGCAGCAGTAACGTGTGGCGACCCTGGCGCAGTTGGCCCGGACTATGGTGGGAGACTCCTGGCCTCCTTGCTCAAAACTGTATTTCATGGACAACCCCTTTAAGTGACCTCCAACATCAAAGATGGCGGCATGTACGGTGCTGGTCTAAACATACAAATTGGCCACTTTGGAAAAGCTTTGATCTCATTGGCCGCTATGACCTTCAGGCCCTGTCCATGGTGCTGAACGCAGGGGGGCGCTAGCTCTAAGGCCTCATGGACACGACCATGTGTATTGCCAGTGTGCTCGGCGGGTTTTTCACGGCTCGTACACTGACTCATTCATCTCTCTGGCGGCATACACACGGCCCTGAGCCCCGGGGGTCCTGTCCTATACCTGTCTGACGTCATCCGTGTACTGTTCACTCATGGCCCAGCTCCATGCGCCTGATCGTGTACATGTAGCCAACGCTGCAGGTTACATAATGAGTGGTTTGGATTGCTCCGAGTCTAGGAAGCTGAGCTATAGGGAGCTGTTTGATGCAGCACTGAGCGGTTCTACAGTAGAGGCCCCTGCCCGACAGCTCCTCATATCTCAGCTTCCTGTACTGATTGGGATGCATAGGCTTATCACCCATCTTTCCCAAGACCCTGAATAGCAAATATACCCCTTAGATGTAGACATTAGGTTTAGTATGTTTGTTTGCCAGCCACTCGCTGTAGAAACCGTCATGGTAGCCATATTGGTTTTCACCCAACTTTCCCTAAAAGTGATGCAAGTAAAATAGTTACCAGCTCGATTTTGGACGTTCCCCGTGAACTGATATGAGAGTCAGTGTCATTGTGACATCATCTGTAGTGGCCGCCGTATTGGTTTTCACCCAGCTTTCCCTGAAACAGATAGAAATACACTGGGTAGCGGGTTGACAGATGTTAGGTTAGTCGTCGGCTTTGAGACGGAGCAGCATTAAGCATGGTAATGTATGCAGTTTACAGTCTTTGATGTAAGACATTGATCTCCCCTCCCCCGCACACACCTGTCACCGCGCTGCCCACTCCCGATACTGAAGCCTCGGTCACCGCTCTCAGTCACGCCGGGGATCCGCAGGTAACGTCTCCGCCATGAAGTTTTCTGACCATTTATCAGTCCATCTGACTCCGGAGTGGAGGAAACAGTATATAAACTACCAGGTAAGTGCGGAATATTATATAATAGTGCCCAGACCGCCAGACAATCGGCTGACCAGGGGGGCCGCGGGGGTCAGAGCTTACTGGTGGGGGGGGCACGTTACAGGGATGAGTCCATCATGACCATGTCATAGCAGGTGCAACATAGTATTACTACATGGCACCAAATGACTATAGTACGACCCCCAAATATTTAGTATATAGCACCAACATATTCTGTAGCGCTGTATAGAGAGTCCTCTCTCATATCAGTCCCGTCCACATTGGGGTTAACAATCTATGTAAGATTTTGGAGGGTGGAAGGAAACCTGAGTGGGGTTGTGGGTGAGTTCAGATTAGCTTACTTGATCTGGCAGACTCCTGATGATGGACCTGGGGGTTCTGACCCCCGGGTCATGTGATCAGAACCAGCGTCCCAACCCCGGAGCCATCAAGAGTCCACCAGATCAAATAAACTAATCTTAAATCCCCAGACAACCCCTTTAATGGCAGCTGCCACTACAGGGCATCTTGCTACATAGGTAATGATATGACTTCTATTGCCTTCCATGGAAGCTGTACATGTTCGTGTAGTTGGCGCCCTCTTGTGATGGTGCTGATATTTTATGTCTGAAAACTTTTGGGCCTATTTACAGTAAGTGATACAATGGTAAAGCTCTGCAGAATGCTATTAGGGCGTGGCTAATGGCTGTGGGCGGAGTTTACACGGAAATAAAACTCAGAAAATGATTCACTGAAAATGATTCTTAAAGGAGTTGTCTAGGATCACAAAAACATGGCTATTTTCTATAAGAAACAGCACCACAACTACCAGTCAGTCAGGTCATGTATTCCAGTAAAGTGGACGGGGCTGCAGTTCCACTCTGAGGACAGGTGTGGCGCTACTTTTACAATAAAGCAGCCATGTTTTTCTAAGCCTATTCAACTCCTTTAAGTAAGCGCGCTTGGTGATACAGGCAGAGATGGGGGACAGTCCTTATGCTATGATAGTACACATGTGACAAACCTACCCTACAGACCAGGAGGCTGCTATGGAAATGGGAGACCTCCGAGAAGCGTGGGCAAATCTCCCGGGCCCCACAGAAGCCTCCGTGAACCTCCCAAAATTGTTACTCTTGGCCAAAGAGTTCCCGTGTGCGGTGCTGGAAATGTCCTCCCCCTTCCCCAAGGCCCCCTGCACTTGGTGCCTCCACACCTTGGTGCCCCTTCTCCACACGTTCCCCCCCTTTTATTGACCTATTTCCAGTTACCCCCTCTAGTGCTCTATACTTTTCCCTTGTGGTGCCCTTTCTCCAGACCGTTCCCCCTCTGGTGCCTCTGTTTCAGTTTTTACCCCTTGAAGAGGGTATGGCCTAAGAGGACATGGCTCATACCCCAAATTTTTGCGGTATGTTACACGCACCACTCTCTCGGTACTCCTTGCACAGCATACAAAAGTTGTTAAGTTTAATCTATGTAAGGTGATTCACAAGGGGAAGACGTCATATGATTCAGGTGACACTAACCTATCTATCTGCAAGGCTGGGGTGATATGCTGGTTCTGGTGACACTAACCTATCTATCTGCAGGGCTGGGGTGATATGCTGGGGTCTGGTGACAGTAACCTATCTTCTGCAGGGCTGGGGTGATATGCTGGGTCTGGTGACACTAACCTATCTATCTGCAGGGCTGGGGTGATATGTTGGTTCTGGAGACACTAACCTATCTATCTGCGGGGCTGGGGTGATATGATGGTTCTGGAGACACTAACCTATCTATCTGCAGGGCTGGGGTGATATGCTGGTTCTGGTGACACTAACCTATCTATCTGCAGGGCTGGGGTGATATGTTGGTTCTGGAGACACTAACCTATCTATCTGCAGGGCTGGGGTGATATGCTGGTTCTGGTGACACTAACCTATCTATCTGCAGGGCTGGGGTGATATGCTGGTTCTGGTGACACTAACCTATCTATCTGCAGGGCTGGGGTGATATGTTGGTTCTGGAGACACTAACCTATCTATCTGCAGGGCTGGGGTGATATGCTGGGTCTGGTGACACTAACCTATCTGCGGGGCTGGGGTGATATGCTGGTTCTGGTCACCCTAACCTATCTATCTGTGGGGCTGGGGTGATATGCTGGTTCTGGTCACCCTAACCTATCTATCTGCAGGGCTGGGGTGATATGTTGGTTCTGGAGCCACTAACCTATCTATCTGCAGGGCTGGGGTGATATGCTCGGTCAGGTGACACTAACCTATCTATCTGCAGGGCTGGGGTGATATGCAGGTTCTGGTGACACTAACCTATCTGCTAGAACGGCTGTGTGAATAAGGCCTAAAGGTTGTCCCACTGACATAACCATCCAATGCTCATTCATCTACAGGGTAGATAAAACATCACACAATGGCGGTATTATCATAGGACGAACCCCTTGAAAAACAGAGTCTCTATCATAACTAGCGTCACAACAGAACGCAATTCACACCCGTCTCAGTCTCTACAATAACAGCGCTCCAACTTCCGTAAAATAAAACTTAAGTGGATAATCCCTTGAAGAGCAGTCACAGCACACCACCACCCCTATAAACGCCAGCCAGCTATTTGCATATATAGTCCCATTACGGTAACATCCCCCATAAAGTCTCCTATAAGTGGCAGTCATTTAGGTTTAATGCATTGTAAATAAGGAGCGGTTGATCCTGTAAGGAGGATATTATGGCGAGACGTCGCCGCTGCCGCGTAATCTTATTTCTTAGCAGAATAAACGGAGGGGGAGATGTATTTTGTGAGAGAGACGGGAAATTTCTCACCTGCAGTTCTATATGCAAATGAGGAGCAATGGAATGTTTATAGTCGGGGGTCCGGGCGGATTCTATATACAATTATTAGCTATTTAAATTCTGTAAAAGTGCAGATTGTAAAAAATTTTATGCACGTTACATATTTAAAATGTATCCCCCAAGGCAGCTCCAGGCGGCGGCTCCGCGCTATAAAAAGAGAGACGCTGCAAAGGCAGCAGAAAGCTGGAGCGGGGCGAGCCTGCCATGTAAACTGATGCAAAGGAGAGGCGGAGCAAGTGCCTGGAGCAACCAATCAGATTCCAGCGCTTGTTATGGGTTGTTGTGGCTTTGATAAATCTCCCCCATTACATATGGAGCAATTTTATGACAACTCTCTAAGGCTAGGGGGCGACTACAAGTCACAGCCACAGCACCCTCGAGGTCGTAATCCATTCGCTTACATTGGTGAGGGAGTTGCAGGGTGACATGGCAATCTTTGGTCACGCAAAGCTATTCGCACCCAAAGTTGCCGTGTAGCCCTAACCTTAAAGGGGTTGTGCCATTATGGACACTTAACCCCTGTCTTGTGTCTGATCATCAGGTCCCCCAGTGATCAGGAGGACAGGGAGCTGAAAGTTTCCCTTGTGAATGGAGCACCAGTGTGTTTGCGTGACCGGCGCTCCATTCACTTCCATGGGCCTGCTGCTGGTGATGTCACAGATTACAGTCCCGGTCACACAAGCGTATAGGCGCTCTATTTACAGGGGTCTTTTAGTCCCCCGTCCTCCTATCCACTTGGGGTCAGATGCTGTCCTGTGTATAGGGGATAAGTGTCCATAACAGAACAACCCCATTAAAAAAAAATTTCTCTGTTGCCCATAGCAACCAATCACCGCACAACATTTTTCATAAAAGCGCTGTTGTGATTGGTTGCTACGGGCAACAAATGGAGTTTCATGAATCTCCCCCACACTACATCCCGCCCCATCTTATTGGGTAAATTTATGATGCCCGGCCTGCGAATCTTCATAACCCCTGCCGGGGCGGAGTGTGCGCCCCATTCATGAGGAGACGCACCCTCTACACCAGCTTGTAAACCAGTAAAGTGACGTAAATAATCACAAGTTGTGTGGGGAGACCATGCACCCTCACCATGGGAAAGGGACCAGGGAAGCGCAGAACAAAAAAAGCGACTTTTTTACGCCTTGTACGCCAGAAAACTGGTATACAAGGCTTAATAAATCTGCCCCAGTATGTACCCGCTCTGAGGAGGATTTATCAAGACTGGCTTTTCGTACAACAGTCGCCCCTGTTCCAGTGTAAGATGTGTCTAATATATTCAAAGATTCACGCCTCAAACTTCGACCAGCGCCCCCTACCCCATATTCTTGATAGTGGGGGTTATGGTTGCTGAAGCGACGTGCCATAAACAGGAACACAGCTATAGTACCCAAAACTATGGCCAACAAGAATACAGTAAAGCAGCGTAACGCCTGGCCTATAAACAATGCTGGGAGTTGCACACCCTGGGAAACAGCTGATCAGTGGGAGTCCTGACAGACCCCTGCTGATCTAAAATTGATGGCCTATCTTAATGATAACTGCTGTATAGGGTTATTCAAGGATAGGTCATCAATAAGGGATCAGTGGGGGTCCAACGTCCGGTACCCCTGCTGATCATCTGTTTGAAGGGATTGGTTGTTTGAGTGAGTGCCATGACCCCTTCACTGTTTACATGACCACGCAATGTAAATACTGAAGGGGTCACAGCACAAATCCCTGCAAACAGCTGATCAGCAGGGGTCCCAGGTATAGGGGTTATCTACTGAGGGGTCCCTGATAAAGATAATACATCACCCCCTCTCTCTCTAGACCCATGTGTCTCCATGGTTCTACATTACAAACAAATCCCGTGTAGTCTGATCCTGCAGTCATATATTACCCCACACCTTCTGCTCACCTACAGACAGCATAAAAGGTGGGAGATAAAGAAAAAAAAAAAAAAAAAAAAAATTGACTGCAGGATCAGACTACACAGGATTTGTAGTCTGTAGCCATGGAGACCCATAGAGATGCCTAGGAGCTGTATACACAAAACGGTAGTCAATGTTTAATCAAGCCCTTTTGCAAAGTAGTTTTATTTTTTGCTGTATATTCATTGGTGTGATAACACAGTCTGCACACGATATATATATATATATATATATATATATATATATATATATATATTGGGCGATAACTTACCATGTCCCAGCAAGCTCTTGTCTCTTGTTCTCTGCTGGCAGGCACTGAAGGACGTGCTGTATGAGGCGGCTGATAAAGGCTTCGCTCCAGAAGGTAAGATTAGCTGAATACTTGTTTCCAGGCAGAAAGATAAACCTGTCTGTAAGGTGAACCTGTGGAGATAGGGCGCCACCTTCAGTACCCCAAAATGGAGGGGAAAACCCCTAGCAGAGATGTACCGTACATGTGACATACTGCAGAGAGCACTACCTTCTTTAGAAACAAAATAGGGAAGTCGTCACCCGTCTTTCCGAGACTCCTGAACAGCAATCCTGCCTAGTGATGCATGTATCGTATCTGTATAACTGAATAACTATTCTAGCTATCCATTGAGACATCTGGGAAAGTTGGGTGATAACCCCTGAAGGGATAGAAGACAAATCGAGGATTTAGATGTCCCGTTGAGTTTTACTTTTTAAAATTTTAACGTCTTTATATACTTTGTCTATGAATCCCTCATCATTTTCAAGATGTCTGCTAGCTGTCTTTGTCATGGGATAAATGCTGGTCATGTGGTGATCACACAGCTGCAGGGCTTGTTACAGTGTATCAGAGCTGTGTCCTGTAACGAGCCGTGCAGCTGTGCGATCAGGTCACAATCAATGGACCACATAACTGTTGCATAAAGAGAATTATCACCGGCTGATGCATTTTACCCGTAAACCACAGATTTGTGCCAAAAATACGACATTTCATGGCTTTTATGCCTGGAATAAGTCATGATAAATCTGCCCCAACGGGGTTGTCCAGAATTAGAAAAACATGGCTGCTTTCTGCCAAAAAATAGCGCCACACCTATCCACAGGTTGCGTGCGATATTTCAGTTCAGTTCTATTCGTATCAATGAATCTGAGCTGCAATACCATAAACAACCAATGGACAGATGTGGCGCTGTGGTCATGTTTTTCTAATGTAGGAAACCCCTTGTGCAATGCTAGTTCCTAGTGACTAAGTGGCATATACTGTGACCAGTGGTATTAATGTGGTACCCAGTACTTTGTTTAATGCCCCATCAGTGGTCTGAAGGTGGCGCCATCTTAATCCTGTGCTTAGTACCTTGTGCCCAGTACTATTAGCAGTGTATATAGCATCCAGGCCTTGTGGTGGGTGCTATATACACTACTCTCTTTAGGTGGGGCCCTAGTTCATTACTTAGGACCCTATTTTGCAGCAGAGGTGTAACATGAATCTCCTGGGCTCCAGTACAAAATCTGTACCAGGCCCTACAAGTCTAATGTATAGTGTATAGCACTGGTCTCCTCATATTGGGCAGAGACACCTCCTCCTCCTGGGCCTCTCGAGCTCCTAGGCCCAGCTGCGATCACACCCTCCGCTTACACCTCTGACTGTCAGAGAGCTCAGGCCCGGCTCATGTGTTACCTATGATTTTGATTCCCTCCTCCCGGTCCTGCCGCTCGGGTCCAGAAGGTTAGCTGAAGGGGAAATGAAGCCGCTCAGTTGTGCTATTTCTGAACCTCCGCAGATGGTTGTGAAGTTTGACTCAGATTGGGCACAATGCCACGTAATAACTGCTCAAAAACAAGGGCATAAAATATTAACAACACAGCACAATAGGATTTTAATTTAGCTTCTGCAATGAATTGGTCTATAGCGGAACGCCAAATGGTCAGGACGCGCTCATTGTGCAGCGAGACTATTCCTAGCACAATATGGGGAGATATTTGTAGGATCTAGCTAGATGGTACAAGATGAAGGCGTGATGGAGGAAAAGGCACCCCTTCACTGCCAAAGGGGATGTACAAGATGGGGCTCCTGAGCATTCTCCATTGTGGACCTCACCATCCAGGGATCCAGGCCATCCTACAGCGACCCCATAACAGTGGCATTTACAGAGCAGTTTGTGATGTAGTAATGCCCTAGTGACCGAACTATAGGGCGCCATTGTGCTCACTAAACTCTAGCCTGAACTTATACACCCTATTATTCTTAGGGCAGGGGTTTAGGAGGCAGTGCAAGACACTAAAGTAAATTTCAATGACAGGCCTCCTCCGGCCCTGTACAGGCCATCCTACAGCGACCACATAACAGTGGCATATACAGAACGATTTGTGATGAAGGAATGCCCTAGTGACCAAACTAGAGGGCGCCATTGTGCTCACTAAACTCTGGACAGAACTTATACACCCAATTATTGTTAAGGCAGGGGTTTAGATGGCAGTGCAAGACACCAAAGAAAATTTCGTTGTCAGGCCTCCTCCGACCCTGCACTATGTATATGGCTAGAGCAACATGACTACTTTGGCTGCAAAGAATGCTATTTTGCCCTGCAACTCCTTCACTAATGTAAGTGAATGGCGTCATACCATACATAATAGGGAGAGTTGCGGCCAAAGTCGCCATGTAGTCCTAGTCCTAACAATGGACCAGTTTTGCTTGAATAGTTTTGTATTTAACCCTTTCCCCTGTCAATGCAGTCAGATATTCCGACAGGTAAAAAATACCGCAGAAATTTTTTTTTTTTAACGTTACCTTATTTGGCCAGACGAGCGCCGCTCCGGATCTTCAACATTTAATTTCATATCTGCGAAATAGATCACATTTTTCTTTTGTCATTTTTTTACATTTCTTCCCTATGACAAATGGCATTTAATGGGAGAATGGTTGTGTTAATGTCGTCTCTGGCATTCTGTTAAAATATGGTACATCACTAAATAATTGAGCTGGCGAGACAAGTCGGGATTGTATGGTTCCTCCGCAGTGTAATTAATAGTCTTACCATTAAATATGAAATCATTCGCCACCATCAATAATGTAGACACTCGGGGAGAAGCTCCGTCACTTCTCTGCCGCACAGACGCTACACACACAGCACGAACCTCTTCACCTTCATTTATATTTCAGGGTTTTTTTTTTTTTTATTTCTTAAATTAAAAAAAATTTAAATTAAAAATTTCAAGTCAGATTCCTAAGAAGCAGAGGTGACGCAATTGTCACTTATTTTTGTCAAAATTGAGTTTGGAAAAGTTGGGGTATAGACCAGGGGTGGCGAACCGGTGACATACATGGTTCTTTGGCATACCAGTCAACGGCAAGTACCCGACTTATGACATCTGACCCCTTCATCATACCGGAAATGGAATATAGACTCCCAAAATAAGACACAGACCCCTAAACAAGTACAGAATCCAGACCGGGCCACCTGAACAAATACAGACCCAACACCAGACCCATATATAAATACACAGCCCATAAATGAATACAGACCCCCTAACTAAATACAGACCACTGCAGACAAAAACAGCAGACAACCCAAACAAATAGAGACTCCCTAAACAAATACAGATCTAGGACCAGACCTCTAAGTAAATACAAGCTAGACCCACAAATATAACCCCCACCAATGAATACAGACCCCAGACCATCCCTAATACATGCAGACCCCAGACTATATCCCTTAAATGAATATAGACCACCCCCAAATAAATACAGACCCCAGACTATATCCCCTAAATGAATATAGACCCCAGACCACCCCACAAATAAATAGACCCCATAATATATTCCCTAAGTGAATATAGAGCACAGAACACCCTCAATAAATACAGACCCCAGAGCAAATTAATATAGACTCCAGACTACATCCCCTAAATGAATATAAACCTCCCCCCAAATAAATACAGACCCCGGACCACCCCCAAATAAATACAGGTACCAGAATATATTCCCTAAATGAATATAGAGCACAGACCACCCTCAATAAATACAGACCCCAGAGTAAATTAATATAGACCCCAGACTATATCCCCTAAATGAATGTAGACCCCAGACCACCCCCAATAAATACAGACCCCGACTATATTCCCTAGATGAATATAGACCCCCCAGACCAATAATAAATACCGACCCTGGATTAGGCATCAGGCCCCCTAAATACATACAGACCTAGACCAGACTGCCTAAATAAATATAGTCCTAGATTAGACCCTTAAACATATATAGACGCCCCCAAAAAATAAAGACCCCAGACTAGGCCACCTAAATAAAGATGTGAATCGGACTCCTGGTATGGATACAGGACCTTTTAATATATACAGACCCCAGACCTAACCCCTAAAAAACTGACCTAGACCAGAAACCCTAAACAAATACAGATACCCCCCACACCCAGATGAAACTTCGAACCAGAGCCTTTGATACATACTGACCCCTAAATGAATACAGACCCCAGACCAAAACCCCACAAACCCCGAACCAAACACCAAAAAAATAGAGACCCCCTAAATGAATACAGACCCTGGACCAGACCTATAAATAAATACAAAACCCACAAATGTATATAGTCGTCTTATTTCACTGACCCCTTTATTAACATCGTAGTTGGGGGTCCCCGGCTCAGGACCCTCTTCAATGAGCCATAGCGGGGACCTTCTAACAAGCTGCTGTTCCTGCTCTGTAGGATTTGCATGTAATACTCCATTTTCCCTGTAGCGGGAGCTGTGGGAGGTTGGAGCAGATGTTGGTGACTATTCCTGGAAAATCAGATTTTAGTCGGGGCCCTTGTAAGTAATAACAAAGCATCATTGACAAACATAAAGAGCTTTTGGCCAACCTTTACCAAACATCGTATTCAGTAGGGATCACATCTGAGACATCCCCAGAAGATAAATACAGGCAGCACCTTCTAGGAAATAGATTTGGGCCTACAAAACGAGGCTCCACCCAAGTCCAGACTCATGAATAAAGAGTGCGCCGTCTCTTTAAATGATGTAAACCATATGATAATCCTCCTCTATAATTGCAGGTAACCTACGTAAAATATGAGACGGTGACACATCAGGAGGCCGCTTTAGTCAAGCAAAATAAAGCACCTGCAAAATCCTTCAATTCTAATAACTCCTTGCTGGGGCGCCGGCGCTTTAACATTGTCTGTTAATCTATAAATGTTGCTGAATGCGCTATACATAATCCATCAATCCTACAGCCTTAATAAGTCTTCTTTGTACGTGAAATCCCCGCTGGTCGCTGAAATTGTTTATATATCCCGATTGTTATTCTTCCCTCCACCTGGGTGTACCCGGAGAATACCAAGAGAGGCCGCCTGCAAATTGCCAAGTCCATTAAATTTAATATTGCAGCTTTCTATTGCTCCCATATGTGCTAATGTGTAGTGTAAGCTTAAACATTAATTGCATCATCTCGCAAAGTTCCTCAGCCGCTCGTAAGATTAGGCCCGGCTAATAACCATCATGGTAAACGGACTCCTTCAAGGAGATTGCATCCATCACATTACACTCTTTGGTGGGTGAAATATGTGCTGAGAGAAATTCGACTAGATCCCCTGTGAAGATGCTATAGGATGAGAACAGGAGGATGTCCTTATAGGGGCCAGTTCACACTGCTTCTTTTGTCAAGCTGAAAAAGCAGTCTCAAACATCAGCTCTAATTTTAAGCATTTTTTTTTAGTGTGTTTTTTGAAGATTTTTTTTAAAGCATTTTTGAGATGAATTTCAACTGTTTTTGGAGCGTTTTTTTTGCCTTAAAATAGGACAGAACGCTTCCGTTAGCTTATCAAAAAACAGCGCTGAAAAAAAGATAGCTGACTAGAATTTTCCGCTGTTTTTGAAGCTGTCTGAGGCTGAACGCACCATAATGCTAGGTTCACACAGAGGAAAATGAAGAGAAATTCCTCGGGATTGCCACGACGCAGACACCGGCATTCCGTTGCGGATTTCCTCTGCTGATAAGGCCCAGATGAATGGACTTAACTAGCATGGACTCCCGAGCCGCGGAATCCGTGGCAATGTTGAGCAAGGACCCTGATTTTTTCTGCGTCCTGTTGCAATCTCTGCTTCCCATTGAAAGCAATGGGAGGAAGATTTGGGACGGAATCTGCCACGGATTCGGGGCAAAATCTGCTCCCAAATCTGTGGCAGATTCCTCCATATGAACCTATCCTGAGTGTATGCTCACACTGCGGAATCTGACACGGATTTTGAGGTGGATTCGACCCCGATTCTGTCTCCCATTGTTTTCAATGGAAGGCAGAGATCGGAGCAGAACATTGAAAATATAAGCGCAGATTCCACAGCACAAGACTACCTGCCGATTGGGCCCATTTATTTGGCCTATCCAGTGGCGGAAAGATGCCATAGGACGACAAAAGGGCCACAAAATTAAGCGGATGTCTGCCTCAAATACATCTTCATTTTTGGTCGTGTGAATGGCCCCTTAGGATCTATACAAACTACCAATGTACTTGGGCAAGTGCTGCCCATGAAAGGGAGAGCATGCTCTACATTATGATGGATCGGAAACACGGCTCCATTTTCATGGTCCTGACTTTGCCACTGAAGATTAATGGGCCAATGAAAAAAAAGGATGCCACACCATTGCTGACAACGGCCATGACAAATCATGTCCAAGAATCAGCGGTTGTGTGACTATAGCCGTATAGGGTTTTTCCTTGTTTCCATTAAATTAGCTCACCATTGTGTAAGCATAAAGGATTGTTTGGTTTAGATATCTCAATTTCAAGACCCTTTAAGGGCATTCCAGTAAAAACAGGACTCATCTTATAGCCAAAGTGGAAAGAAGCAGCAACAAGTGTCTTTCTTTGGAGGACCAAGTAATACTTCATTTATCCTGTAGGGGTGCTGCAGGAAAAATGAACACTTGCTGTTGAGATTCCCAGCAGTTTATATAGAAATATTGAAGACTGATGGCAGAAGAAGACCCCATGGTCCATCTAGTCTACCATTATATTATCATTATCTTACCCAGGCCTAGTTACATTCATTTCCCAACTATATCTGCTAGAGGTTTGTTCCAAGTCTAAGCTACAACTTCTCATCAGGGGGCTCTTCTAATTCATTTCAGATGGAGTATCTGTGGCCACCCTATTCCATAGGGCACTTATTGCTCAGAATCATAGATTTCCACCATACCATAGACACAACCCATCACCATAGAGGCTAAAGAAGGTCCAAAACTGTACTACAAGTATTTCAACCTAGCATTGCCCCCATGGGAATCCAGAACTAATTTCCATATCTAAAGCATGTATGCCCATGTAGGACATATTGTTTAGGGATATGATAAAACATAAGCATGTTGTACGTGGAAGCCTCTACAAACAAAGCCATGGCCCTAGTACAGCAAGGCAACCAGAAAACTCGAACACTAATGCACCATATCACAATCTATGGAATTAGCCATTACTAGTGTATAGTCTGCTGCACTGGTCCCCATCTTGGAAGCCATATTCAACCACGGGAGTTGATGATGAACCACGTTGGTATTTTTCTTCTGGTGGCAAGTATACCCCATTGCCCCTGTGTGTCAACCAAGAAGGTACCAATAAGAGGAGCATAGAAGAAATCTCACTCATTTCTTGAATCACATGTGGTCACCAAGCTAGAACCACTCAAAGGTTCAAGACCACTGTTCTACTGCAACTGAATTAAACGCTCTCATTCCTATCTCATGTACCATCTTGGCCCAGCCTCCATCTCAATCTAACCTCAGTGTTACCAAGACACCCTAACAGAGAAGAAGAGGAGCTTCTTTATATTCAAGGTGGATCCTTCTTATTCCGAACATGGAGAACCAAAGACCTCCTGTTGTCCCACAAGTGTGTCCCAGTTTTCTCCATCATACATTTTCCCCTTCTGTTTCCATCCTGAGCCTCATTTGCTGCATCTGGAAAGGGCAGAGCTGGATTATACCAGCCCATATTCATGAGTCGCCACTGAAAGGTTGCTCAGATGTTGGCAGGAGCTGCTGACATGTGCTGGATTTGTGGATGTTTACAAGCTGCTTCTGCTAACAGTTTTTACTTGAAATCTCCATGGTTAAACACATAACAATTGGGACGTGCCAGGAATTGTTAATTGTACAATGAGCTCCTTTTATATACAAAGAAACCGGAGAACTAGACTGTTTGTTGCTGCGAGATACACACGAGGACACCAGTGTCCTTACATACCCAGGAGAAAAGTTTCTTTGACTCGTCTAATGCCTGGCAACCATCACCAAGGCATTGACGTCTTCTGATCTGCCCAGCAGACACGTACAAAGGTCTTCATAAGGTCTTCAACACTTTGGCCACTTTTGAGGACATAGATTACCAGTCCCATCTAAAAAGTTTATTCTAATCCCATTGGAGAGCAACCATGGACCATATTCTGGTCATACTGACAAGTCTATGGTGAGAAAACCCCTTTAGATATTCTGTCCTCATGGTGTCCTTCTATGATTCCAGAGTTGAGGGACATTGACCTCTATGGGTACAAGAACTGCCAAGTCATCTACATATTTTGGTAAAGGCATAAAGCAGCCAGTTGTGAATATAGTCTGTCGGCAACTCTACAAACTCTTATAGCAGGGCCAAAGAGAGTACTAGGGGTGCCTGCCTGTAGAGAGGAGAACCCAACCTCAAACCAGCCAACCTGAAGGGAGACTTGGCTTGGACCCAGATTTTATAGGGCCGGAGAGTAAATAACACAAGAGGTCACAGATCTGCCTCTGCCATGATAGAATTATGACAAGATATGTCTATTGCAATCCTGCCATTGTGTGCAGTATTCCGGTTTCTGCCAGACTCGTGTGGTGTAGCATCCTTTGAGGTACCCTTACTGGAACCATTATTACACGTGGACCTTCTGCCGCTTGTATCCAGCAAACAGAATACTTTTCAGGTACTCCCTCTCCCCAAGCTAGGTGACACGTGTATATTATGACTTACGGGAAAGCGTTATGGTCCCGTATTTTGTGACCCTGAAAAATCCATCAACATAAATCCCTTGCGCTGCCATATTTACACACAGACAATGATCGCACCCATGAATAAATACATCCCGGGTGGAGACGCACGTTATTTATCGCCTCTGTCATTGCCGAGCCTCTCTACAGCAATCAGCTGGTTTCCAAGTTCCTATTGTATATGGGCCGCCCCTCCCCCACCGTGGTATCTGCGGAATCACAGAAATAACCCTCCGCTTATATGGATTACAGGAGCATTTTAAATAAACTCATTGCTGGCGGATCAGGAAGATAATTTGTTGACTCTAGATATCCCCGGCTCCTTGTTTCCATGTGTATGAATCTTGTTCTCCTGCGAATCTCGATGAAAGCGGCTGAGTTTGCACAAGATATTATGATCTCAGATAAACCTTCAGCAGACGGCATCTCCTTCCTTGGGTCAAAGATTGTTGACAGTACCGCTGATGCATATCCTGAATTAATGAGCTCCTCAAGAAACCGAGACCACACTGACTACTGCAGGGAAGCCCCATCCCTCCTGTGCCCATCCAGGTAGATGCGCCCCCTATAGGGGACATCACGTCTACGAAAAACTACGGTGATTATTAAAAGGGATATAATGGCAATTACAAAACATAAAAGAGTTCATACATGTATGGGCTGGGGGCCCCACTGGTCGCTAGAATGGGGGTCCAAAGCCCCTACTTCTGAAGGCGACCTACAGCGCTCGGTTAACGCCATTGGTCCCATAGGCATTGAATAAAGTAGCAGGACCCCCACTTTATTCAGACTCCTCTGGAATGGGAAACCCCTTTTTTTTACTGATTGGTGGGGCCACAGCAGTCATGGATAGGTGATGGTTTTCGAGGGACAATCCCTTCACACATTGATGGTTTGACCTCAGGATAGACCATACTTGCCAAAGTACCTGAAACATTCAGGAGGCTCCCGCAAAAAGGGATGACCTCCTGGAGTTCCAGAGAAGTGGGTAAATCTCCTGGGTCTGGCAAAATACTCCTGTATCCACTGGACCCGTGGTCTCGTATGTGATGCAGGCACTACGCTAGACCCCAGGGAGGAGAAGTCCACCTTTATGTGCATGTCAGGTCAAGAAAAAGAGGCATGGCAGGCATATTTGGTGTCCATGACATGAAAAGGGGCACAACATGCAATAAAAAGGGGTTGCTTTACTAAAAGGGATATAGCTGCCTGAAAATTATCGCAGTGGGCTCCAGGACATCTATATACAAAAGTTAGCAAGTATGGGATAGACCATTGATGTTTGGCTGGTGGCGGTCCAATAGTCAGGTCCCCCACCAATCAGCACAAACAAGGAGCCGCGGTGCTCATGCTCAGTCCCATGTGACTGAGACAAGCTGCAGTACCGGGCACAGCCACTGTGTAAACAATGAAGGAGCTCTCAGACGTACCACAGCCCCTCCATTGTACCTATTGGCACGGTCCTGGAGGTTAAACCATAACAGATCATGGAGAATCTCTGTATTATTGTTAATAAAGCTGGCTGAATGTTTCCAGTTACTTGTAGTAGAATTTTGATTGCAGCTCTGAAGTATAATACTGGCTATAAGTCCAAGTCAAGGTTTTACTTATTACAAAGTTACTTGACATTATAAAGTGAAACGGAAAAAACTGAGAGGCTGAACTAACCAATCCATATGGTCACTTATACATGTCAGTGGGGCCTAATTAAAGGGCCCCTCCAGGCAAAACCAATACACTATATTATGTCTAAGTACAGGATATGAGGGGGCGGAGCATGACACAAGGATTCAAAGAACATCAAAGAGAAACCCCCATCATGCTCTGCCCCCTCAGGCCATGCACTAGACATAACACACTAGCAGTGTAGCCTGGAATATCCCCTTAAAGTTGATTTTGCAATGTTTATATGTCCCCCTATCCCCCTCCTGTACATTTCCAGACTGTGACGCCGCCACCCTCCAGAGACACTATGCGTCCTGCGTCGAGCGTTTTTTTCATATGTGCGAGAAGGAGATCACAAAAGTGAATATTTTCCATTCAGGTGAGGTGCTGCCCTGATACTGGTTCAGCTTTGTACCCATATTATATCAAAATCATTAAATTTGGTCTTGTTCTTTTCCCCCCACGAAGAAAAACTAGCCGAAGCTCAGAGGCGGTTCACAGCGCTGGAGGCGGAGCTAGACATGGTGACGGGTGCCCAGGACAAGGACGGCTCCACCCTCTTCCATAGAAAGAGGTCCTTTCACAGGTCACAGAACAAATCTCTCTCAGATCTCAAGCTGGCATTCAGTGAATTTTACCTCAGCCTGGTTTTACTGCAGAATTATCAGGTAGGCCTCTGGGGAGAGGAGGGGGACAAAGCACCACTGAAATCTGTGGCAATACTATGAGAAAGTCGGGGCGAGTCTGGGAGGGTCAAGATAAAGGACGCCAGGTAAATATCCTGATAGGTTTCAATGAGAAATCAGGATATTAAAAGTGGAAAATTCCTTTAAATTTGTTGAATGTTTGGAAATAAAGATAAAAGCAGTAATTATCAATGTGTCCACAAGATGGCAGCATAAAGAAAGGCCCTCTGCACTGTAGTGTTATAGACCTGGACAACACTATAATAATCTGGTGGGCCAGTCCAACACTCAGTATACTTTCTGCCCCAGATACAATTTCGCAATTAACTCCTTTAAATAGGAAATCGCCCAAAAAGTTTCTATTCTAATGCCCCCAAAATTATATATATACATATATATGCTATATATATATATATATATATATACACACACACACATATATACATATATATATATATATATATATATATATATATATATATATACACACACACACACACACACACACACACACACACACACACACACACTACTGTTAAAGGAACTCTCCACCCAACACTGTGTTGTACCTGGTGAGGGGCGGAGCATGACGCAGGGAATTTTCTTTTTGGTGTTTTTGTATTTGTCTCATGCTCCTCCCCCTCAGCCCTGCACTAGGTATAACATATTGCATATGTTTTCCCTGGAGTATCCCTTTAATCTTCATGATATGTTTCTTGACACTGCTGCATGTTTTTGGATCGACAGAGATGCTCGGCAGCAAGATGAAGTTAAAATGGTCTTTATTTTCTCAGAAATAGCGCCTCTTTTGTCTGTAGGCAGTTCTTGGTATTGCGACTCATCGCCATTTTGTTGTTCACCATATTTTACAATTATGCTCCCATTTTTGACAGAATTTAAATTACATGGGATTTAGGAAAATCACAGAGAAGCATGATGAACTGTTTGACACACGGCGGGGGCTGGAATGGCGGATGGGCTTCCTCGACGCGTCTCCATTTTCCACCAGTACAAAGACTGATCAGCTCATACAGGACATGGAGGTAAGACTGACCGCACAATGGACCTTATTCCTGGCCTTAGACTGAGCTTTCTTTCTCTGCCGTTCTAACAAGTGACATATGGATCATCAAGATGGCGGCTGGTTTGTCCTGCTACATCACCAGCATTAGCAGTATACATATACAGTTCCCAGCAGAGGCATAGCTTGTAGCTCCCAGGCCCCGGGCAGAATCTCTAACAGGGCCACTGGTGTCCTCCTTTGTGGCAGAGGGGCTTTTGGGCTCTGTGATGATTCTGCTTAAATATGGCTATAACTCAGAGATGTATTTTGATCCCTGGGTATAGTATCTCCCTTCTTATCTGCATTTGTTCATAATGTGCGCAGCTATAAGCCTAGGTGTATATTGGCAGTAGTAGCAGCACTGGAACAATAGGGCTTTGTATCCATCCCAGCAGGGCTCCATTGTATTCCTACACAGCTCTGAGTGATCAAAGAAACATGCATTGTGCAGGGAGATCAGACCTGGCTGATAACATTATATCATTCCACTTGGTCTCAGCTTTACAAAGAATCTGGACTTGCGTGCATGATTCAATCAGACTTGCTGCCGCCGGTGACCTCATTCTGGGAGGTGGCATAAAGGGTATAAAAGATGAGGTAAGAGGCAATGGGAGGAGATTGGGCTGAGACTACAAGAGTTTACTGAGAGACTGTGATGAGAGCATGCAGGCTGGAATATACTGTGATGCCACATGCTAGGAGTTAATGCCACATGCCAAGAAGCCTCTACTGGGTTATTCACACATGACAGAGCATGTGTGAGTGTTGGATTATAGAGCCACATCAAGGAGATGCGTGGTAAAGTAATTATTTCAATGTTATTCCCTTTTTATTTTTATTGTACTGTATCTTGTAACTAGTAACTGTTAATGCTTGCATACATCTGCATATCTGTTCTGAACTGCATGTGTTAGATGTTAATACCGACCCATTTAGGGGTTAATAAATATATAAAATTTAGAAAGCTTGTCTTGTATTTATCTTGTGAACCCGGCACTCACTGGCGGTGAGTGTGGTTTTTATATGAGAGAAGACTCAGGTGGGGCCACAGCGGTGTTGGCGCACTAAGGATCTTTCACAGGCTCTTTCACAGTCGAGGCTCTAAATGGAGAAGGTCAAGACAGTCATGTAGGATGAGATGTTGCATCAATACCTGGTGCAAAGACAATGCCCGGGACACCTCCAGCCCAGCTCATGCCCTGGACACCTCCAGCCCAGCTGGGGTCTTTTTACTTATCGTAATAGATTTACCAAGGGAGACAGTCGAGTCCAATTGCCTCCCAAACCAATAAAAGTACCACATAGGACCCTTTAATAGAAAAGGAAACATACCTGTATGGCCACAAACTAATGAAGCAATGAAGAGATTATCACCTTTTTGTGGATACGCAACTCAGCCTACAAGTGCACTGAGGCTGCACCAGATT
The DNA here is from genome assembly GCA_947044405.1 of Leptodactylus fallax. Classification (NCBI taxonomy): domain Eukaryota; kingdom Metazoa; phylum Chordata; class Amphibia; order Anura; family Leptodactylidae; genus Leptodactylus; species Leptodactylus fallax. Next base: position 3,734,719 of record CAMRHE010000121.1, on the reverse strand, counting down.
TGTCAGGTAGAGGCTGAAAATAAGAATCACAGCTAAAGGGGCAGCCATGTGAAGTGATTCTAGAGAAAGCCAGAGCACTTGATGCTGTTTGTAAGCAAATCTGACAGATCAGGCCCCGCCCCTAGTGCACTTGCTGGCTGATTTGCATATCCATAAAATTATCTCTGCATTGTTTGGTTGGCTTGTGGCCACATAGGTATGTTTCTGCTCCAATTAAAGGCCACTACATGGCACTGTTATTTGTTTGTATGGTATTTTGAACCTGAAAGATTCCCTCTAGCATGTTGGAAAACCTCCTCGCAATGGTTAATAGGCCCCCAGTTATGCTTAAGGTGTCCAGGACATGGTCTATGCACTAGGTATCGATGCAACATATCACCATCTTGACCTATGTCCCTTCTCCTGAGACCTATATGAGGCTTCACCAATCCCTGAGCAAATCAGTTCCCTGTCCTGCCTTGTCTATACACATATACTATATTGTGATCATTAACAGGACCCAGCTGGGCTGGAGGTGTCCAGGACATGATGGAGGTGGCCATGGAACTGATGGAACATCTCACCATACTTGACTGTCTTGACCATCTTCCCTTTTCCTGATGCCTATATTAGGTTTAACCAATCCCTGGGTAAAACACTTCCCTGTGTATACCTGCATAGTATATTGTGATCATTAATAGCACCCCAGCTAGACTGGAGTTGTCCAAGGCATGGTTTGTGCATCAGGTATTGATTTGACATCTCACCATGCATGACCATCTTCTGATGCCTTTTTGAATCTTCACCAATCTCTGGGCAAACCAGTTATCCTGCCTTGACTACATCCATATATAATAGGGATCATTTAGCAGGACCCCAGCTGGGCTGGAGGTGTTCAGGGCATGGTCTGTGCACCAGTTATTGATGCCACATGTCACCATGCATGACCATCTTCTGATGTCTTTTTGAATCTTCACCAATCCCTGGGCAAACCAGTTGTCCTGCCTTGTCTATATCTGTATACTATATTGGGATCATTAGCAGGATCCCAACTAGCCTGGAGGTGTCCAGGGCATGGTCTGTGCACCAGTTATTGATGCTACATGTTACCCCTTCTTGATGCTTCACCAATCCCTGTGCCGATCTCTTCCCCGTCCTGACTCCGTCTACCATTAAACTCCACCGTGTCGCTACATAAAGCATCAGATCCGCCGCTTCTAACTTTCCCCTCCTTTCATCTCCCATTGTGATGGCGCTATTGTTGGCATGGACAAATGTCTAATCAAAGCCTAGGACGGAGATAGCATTGTACTATTCTCTGCTGAATCACACGGCCCCCAAACAGCCCAATCTTCCCCCAGCCGCGTAATTTATGCTTTATAACCAACGTGTGAGATCACATCGGTGTTCGGATTAATCCATCTCATAGAAATAAATTTTCTTTTTTTTTTTTTTTTTGGCAATTCTTCTTCTTCCCCTTCACCGAGATCTAATTTCATTCTCAAACTTAAGCAAACATTTTTTTTTTCTTTCTCGTGGTGAATGTTAATATCTTCGTGAACCGCCACAACTTGCCTTATTATAGGCTAATAAAATGTATTCAGGTCACTTTAGACCGTCCCCTCGCCTGGAATTTACACATCAAAAGTGTTATTCCTTGGCTGGCAATGATATTTCACTCTAGAACACCGTGTTAATTAACTGTGGAAAAAGTCTCACTCCGCGGTTATAAATAGGCAGTCAGAAGTGAATGTGTTCTAATTGAGCCCTGTACTTCGCGGCTCGGCTCTGAATGTACCTATGTTAAGCTGAAAATATTCACAAGAGGGGCGATCGACTGTTAACCCCCAACGAGCCAAATGTGACGGCAAAGATGGAAGGAGATAAGTTCTCAAGGAGCGATGCGTTGTGGGTCTGGAGTTGCTCATGTGAGAGGTGTAGATAGGACCCCAAATTCTGACCAAGGGTTGACAGCGGCTCTCCTTAAATTATGGGTGCAGAGGTAGGAATAGATAGAAGGACCTCGCGCTCAACCAGAGCCAACCATACAGGAGATAGCAGTGTAGTCACCAATATTTAAATTTTTCAAAAATTCCGCCAAAATGGGTGGGAATAACCACTTTTTGGGCAAGGTGTATACAGTCATGGCCAAAAGTTTTGAGAATGACACAAATATTATATTTTCACATGATCTGCTGCCCTCTGGTTTTTATGTGTGTTTGTCAGATGTTTTTATCACATACAGAAATATAATTGCATTCATATTATGAGTAACAGAAGCTTATATTGACAGTTAGAATGAGTTAATGCAGCAAGTCAATATTTGCAGTGTTGACCCTTCTTCTTCAGGACCTCTGCAATTCTCCCTGGCATGCTCTCAATCAACTTCTGGACCAAATCCTGACTGATAGCAGTCCATTCTTGCAGAATCAATGCTTTAATTTTGTCTGAATTTGTTGGTTTTTGTTTGTCCACCCGTCTCTTGATGATTGACCACAAGTTCTCAATGGGATTAAGATCTGGGGAGTTTCCAGGCCATGGACCCAAAATCTCTATGTTTTGTTCCCTGAGCCATTTAGTTATCACCTTTGCTTTATGGCAAGGTGCTCCATCATGCTGGAAAAGGCATTGTTGAGCGCCAAACTGCTCTTGGACGCTTGGGAGAAGTTGCTCTTGGAGGACATTCTGGTACCATTCTTTATTCATGGCTGTGTTTTTAGGCAAGACTGTGAGAGAGCCGATTCCCTTGGCTGAGAAGCAACCCCACACATGAATGGTTTCAGGATGCTTTACAGTTGGCATGAGACAAGACTGGTGGTAGCGCTCACCTCTTCTTCTCCGAATAAGCTGTTTTCCAGATGTTCCAAACAATCGAAAAGGGGATTCATCAGAGAAAATGACTTTACCCCAGTCCTCAGCAGTCCACTCCCTGTACCTTTTGCAGAATATCAGTCTGTCCCTGATGTTTTTTCTGGAGAGAAGTGGCTTCTTTGCTGCCCTCCTTGAGACCAGGCCTTGCTCCAAGAGTCTCCGCCTCACAGTGCGTGCAGATGCACTCACACCTGCCTGCTGCCATTCCTCAGCAAGCTCTGCACTGCTGGTAGCCCGATCCCGCAGCTGAAACACTTTTAAGAGACGGTCCTGCCGCTTGCTGGTCTTTCTTGGGCGCCCTGGAGCCTTTTTGGCACCAATGGAACCTCTCTCCTTGAAGTTCTTGATGATGCGATAGATTGTTGACTGAGGTGCAATCTTTCTAGCTGCAATACTCTTCCCAGTTAGGCCATTTTTGTGCAGTGCAATGATGACTGCACGTGTTTCTTTAGAGATAACCATGGTTAACAGAAGAGAAACAATGATGGCAAGCACCAGCCTCCTTTTAAAGTGTCCAGTGGTGTCATTCTTACTTAATCATGACAGATTGATCTCCAGCCCTGTCCTCATCAACACCCACACCTGTGTTAATGGAGCAATCACTGAAACGATGTTAGGTGGTCCTTTTAAGGCAGGGCTGCAATGATGTTGAAATGTGTTTTGGGGGATAAAGTTCATTTTCTAGGCAAATATTGACTTTGCAAGTAATTGCTGTTAAGCTGATCACTCTTTATAACATTCTGGAGTATATGCAAATTGCCATTAGAAAAACTGAAGCAGTAGACTTTGTAAAAATTAATATTTGTATCATTCTCAAAACTTTTGGCCATGACTGTACATACCATACTTGCCATCATTTAGCAAAGGAGATCAGGGAGAACAGCAAATTTTTGTAAACCTAAGCCACTTCTACTACGAGAGTGGCTATGCCTCTTTTGGATATCGCCATAACCCCTTTTTTTGACGTTGGCTTGGAGGGTACCCACCATGCCCCTTTTTCAGATGTGACCGAAGTAAAGTGCTCATGTCATGTACATAGATTGGGAACATTCTGCCGGGTCTGGGAGATTTGCCATCTCTTCCAGGTGGTCACCCCTTTTCTTGTGAGCCTTCTGAAGCGTCCAGGAGAATTGGCCAGCATAGCAAATGAAACATCCAGGAGGCTCGTGCAAAGAGGTCCTGGAAGTGGGCAAATCTACCAGGCCCGGATTTATGCTACCGTACCTACCAGTCATGTCATAAAATAAGGTCATAGCCAGCACACTGGCATGTCCATGTCACAAAAAGAGGTATAACATACACAAGGACAAGTCAAATTTGCCAGGATTGTTTCTAAAAGCTCAGGATAATCTAGGCATATGTAGCGGTTGGCTGACATCTATTTCTCTTAACTGTATCTGAATACCCTGGCTAGAGCATCATGAATTGTGGGACCCCCTGGCACGTGAGAACAAGCCCCTCTAGACCCATCTAGCTACACTTCTGCCCCACTTCACCCTAGATATTCATCTGGCAGCTGCCAGATGTGACCAAACCTTCTTTACCTCAACTTATTCCATCACGTGATAGTCAGGAGGTCCCTGTACAATCCCACCAAATGGCTGTGGTGTCACTTGGCTCTATGGATGTGGCTATGGGGTGCACTGCAGAGGTAACATAATATAGGCCTAAAGACTCCACCACTGCATAAAATTATATTGTGATGTTGGGAGTCCCACACAGGTAGTTTGCTCACATGGTCAACAACATACAGATCCATTTTTAGTGAAATATTTGCACAAAGTTGCCCACCTACATTAGATTCCTGGCATTTCAACATGACCTACAAACATTCTGACGCATGCAGTGGGGCATTGCAAGGCATTAACATGCACAGAAGGTGCAATGATGTCACTTCCTGTTCTTCAAGCAGTCATCATGGTGGCCACTGCTGCTTAAAGAAACTATACGTGAAGTAGGAAGAAACCTGTTGCCGAGCTTCATGGACCATGTTGGACCTATGATCAGTCACTTACGACAGGGAGATTTTATGCTGCCCTTTTGCACTTTAGACCTCTGTGCATCTGGCTATGTGTCAGGTTCCTCCATAAACATAGATGAATGTACCCAGACACTGTGTTCTATATTATATGAACCAGTCATATTTATACTCCGCAGAGAAGTACACATTGACCATGTTCCTTGTAATGGACGTGATCTACCAGCTTCTAGAAACTGCTAATCCTTGATGCTAATGTTACTGCAGCTGATACCCAGGCCTGACCATCACCTTTGCCAATAAAACCTCACAGTAATTTGCCATTAAAGCCACCACATACATGTCCCACAATATAATGGTTTGACCCGACCTAGAATATCTCATTATTGTAATAATTATTAATTACTTTAATATGTAAATGGTAAAACATACATGGGACCAGACATATATGTACCATTTAACGTCAGGAAAATACATGGCAACAAATATCAAATATGTACAATTACTTTTTCCTCAACATTAGATATTGGGGGCTCGTCCGGGATCGATGATCAACATGAGATTGTAAATGTTTTTAGAAGGTCTCTGCTTTTATACAAAACCTATCTGTAGGAAGGTTTTGTTAACCATAAGCTGGTGACAGACATCCCCCTCTGTTGTGTCCCCAGTGGTCATATGTAGGCCTTATTCACGTAACAGTGAAAAACAGCAGTTACATGGCCATTTTTATAACAATGAGTACGAATGGGTCTATTCACATGTCCATTATTTTGACAGATCTTTTTACATATCCGTCAAAAAAGCTCACATGGTCTACTTTGTCCATTTTGAGGGATACAAAAACAGAGATGTGAATACCCCCATACACTTTCATGCGTTCTAAAACAGATGGGGGATTTATTAAGATTGGTGGTTCTTATGCCAGTCTTAATTAATTCCCTACCAGGTGCAAAACTTGCCAGAATAACTAAGAGCCCAGCCAAGGTTTACTATTTGAGGTGCACCAAGAAAATGGCCAAAAATTTGCCTCAACTTGTCAAACTTAGCATGACGCTCCTGGGGCCCAATGCAAAGTATGTAAGGGGGCTCCTACCTTGTGCCATTTAGAATATTGGTACATCTTATGTGCCAGAGGGACCTTTGGGGCCCCCTTAGGGTCAGGTTCCATTAAAAACTGCTGCCCCTGCACCCCTATAGCTATGCCCTAACTCATACCAGTTTCTGTCCCACCCTGCTCTACCCATGCTGGGATGAACCAATAATGTGCTATTTTGAGGTATGTTTTTGACTATTTTCTTGGCACATCTCAAACAGTGAATATGGACTGGCCGTCACATGGCTGTTTTTTACGGTCATGTCAATAAGGCCAAAAACAAACTGATACGTCTGATTTACATGGACGTTAGATTTGTAAGAAACAGACTGGTCATTTGACTAAGATCTAAGTCTGCCAGTAGATGTTCAATTTTCCTACAGCGCCACCACAGGGGAACTGAAGCATTACACAGTGTCCATTCAAAGCAATGGGTTGTCTGTAATGCAGGACAGGTCAGGTCCGACAGAGAGAGATATGCTGTTACCAAAAAATTTGGATTCTGAACAGAGGACCCCTCCTCTATAAGCTCAGAATTGATTTCCTAAACTGGACAAGCCCTTTAAAATTCAGAACTATTTCATAATATATATATATATATATATATATATATATATATATATATATATAAAGTACAATAATAGAGAATTTCTGGAAGGGTGTGAATATTTTTTCACATTTCATATAGCAATGTATATCAAACCTGTTCGCCCCTGCTGAGATTTGTAGTTCTTCAGTAACTAAACCACTCAAGCCTCTCTAGTCATTTCATTAGAATCTCTCAAATTAGCATGCTTGTACTTGTAGTCCTACAGCAGCCAGACAAATAGTCAGATGTGATTATCTACCATAAGTGTACCTCTATGTATGTCCCTAATCCTGTGTTTTGGGACTGTAAGGTAGCGTATCGCTCGCAGAACTTGACACCTGCTCTAGAAATACAGAAATCATGATTAATACATTTCCATACATACATAAATGTGTGAATACATTTGCATGCATACATACATTTCCGCCATGATTCATATTAATGTGTGGGAATATAAAGAAGTAGCGGCGCGGCGGTTTCAGACATGATGGGCTTTATTGCTCAGTCAGCACTGTGTGTCCTGGAATTACCGGGTCCCAGCGGGCACCGACAGCCAGGCAATGCCCACAGCGTCTGCAGTGGATTGATAATGTCTGTTCTATGCTGACATTTCTGCGTGCGGCGGCGCTGGGTTATTTCTTCGTCACTTGTTATATTCACAACCGGGAGGTGTTTATTGTGCAGACGCTGTCTCCGCAGTGAGATAATAAAATTATCACTTTACGTAGAAAGAAACCAAAATTAAAAGTGGGGGGTACATGGGTTAGAACTAATGGCCAAAATGGAAGGAACATCGAAAATAAGTTTGTATTAGTCACGTAATGACAAATTTATTAAGGCTGGAGTTTCCTATGACAGTCGTAATAAAGGACCCGCTTGGCGTGAAGTGCGCCTGAATTTTCTAGAGCTCCCCCCTTCTAATAAAGAAGGGGCACACCCGTGCACCAGAGTGGAAAGGTTTTTGGCTTATGGTATAATACATATTTTAAAGCTAAGACAATCCACCACCTCAGCCCACTTCACCCACTTTAGCTGAACAGGGGATGTGGTGCATTTATGGGCCAAAGAAGCCCCACATTGTCACCCATCTATGCCAGTAAACTGGAGTAGATGTGATGATCAACTCCCCCCATAGTGTTTCAGTTTTACATGACATCTTGTTCATCCTGAGCTTCCTGGTTCACGAACCGAATGCCTGAATTAAAATTTAAGATGGGTATATAGTGGCGTTAGAGAAAGAAGGTAGTGACAAATCCCTAGGCGATGTTGCCCAAGTCAAGATGAAGATGGGAAAGATTTGGTTTGTATTGTACAGATGAGAAAATGCGCCCCCTGCAGTCAATAGATGGAGTACCCTTGTACAATGTGATGGCTACTATAGGTGGGTGGTCAGGCTAGTTTCACTTCTAGGTCAATAACTTCTGATCCTGTTACTATTCTTTGTGTTTTTCCGGCTAAGACCCTTTTTACCAGTCGTCTGGAACATGGAGACAGGCAGAAGGCAATGAAGAGACTGCGGGTGCCACCACTCGGCACTGAGCAGGTGAGTAACTACTTCTGCTATGACAAGGCTGCCGCTGTCACCAGTCATGGAAGCATAGAAGAACATGCACTATACTGCAAATAAGAGACCCTGCTGAGATTTGTCCATCTATTCGGATGTTGGGGGTTTGTCCGGGATCTCTGATAGACATGAGATATCTATATATCTATCAGCTGGTATTTAAAGGGAGTCTGTCACCAGACGCAGCATATTACCCCACCCTGCAGATAGATACGTTAGGGTCACCTAAATCATACTGTTTTCTCCCCTTGAGAATCGCTGCCTCTGTTGCTGAGATATCGCAGTTTTTTCAATATGCAAATGAGCTCTATGGTCGTCGCCATTGCTTGAAAGAGTTACTTTGCATATTATGAAAAACAGCGATATCTCGGCTACAGAGACAGTGATTCACAAGGGGTTAAACACCTATTGATTCAGGTGACCCTAAACTATCTATCTGCAGGGCTGGGGTGATATGTTATTTCTGGTGAGGGACTCCCTTTAAAGGAGTTCTCTGACTTTATACAAACAAAAAGTGTACTGATGGCAAGTTAAGACTTCTTTTGGCCATAACTTCAAGATAATCCTGTTCACCTTGCCTATGTCCTCAGTGATGCATATTTTGGCACCCTAGAAGCACATGGTGCCTATGTTCACTTGTGTGTCTAAGAAGAAGTGTAGGACAAATAGTAGTGTCAGCACATGAAGACTACTGATAAAGCTATACAAACCATAAAACAGTGTCCATACAATAGTTATCATATAGCAGCACCCAATATACGCATCAGCCATACAACAGGAAGTTTCATGTCTGCAGCCAATCAGCAGCCACCACTTCCTGTGCCGATCACTGCGATCAGGGATCGGCAATGGAGAGAGCCAAGTTGGACAGAAAGGATGACAGATGTGTGCTCAGCGTCCTGACCGCCATGATAGGGACAAGCATGTAAAAATTCTGACTTGATGGAAATTCTTGCAGACTTTCCACGTTGGTCAAAATTTTTCCTTGTTTAGGTCACACAGCTGTCCCGGTAACTTGAGATTTTGCTGAAACCAAAAGTCACCGTAAAGCCCGAGACAAACCTAGTGATTTACATAATAACAGGTTTTATCATATTTATATAGCATGAGGTTGTAGTTCTCCATTCTGCCAGTAGATGCTGCTGTGACCTTCAACTCTGACATGAAAGGTTAAAGAGGATTTTCACCCAAAAAATAGGTATTTAATAGGAAGTAGCAGGTTTTATTTTAGATGCCCAATTTGCAACAAAAGAGAGTAGAAAACAAGAAAAGATTATCCGATGGGATCTACTCTGACTTTTGGCATGAAATATATATACAGAGGTGTGAATGCAGCCGAAGTCTGTAAATAATGGGTTTCCAAGTAGAGATGAAAAATTTCGACAAACCTCCTGCCCCTTTAATAACCAGTGCAACAATATCCAATCCTGGTCAGATTTAAGCCAAATCTGTTCATTTAAAGGCATAGTTTGCAATGTTCCGGGTTGTTACAGTTACAATATATTGGTGACCACCAGGGTTGTCAGGGGTGCATTATAGATAGCATAGGGCATGATCATACAACGTCCTATAGGCACGTGTCAGATAAGAGAGCCCCACTAGTCTAGTATGTGGCCCCCTGTGATTTCTGCAGAAAATAAGGGGAAAAGTCACTTTAAAAGGGAATGTGTCGCTAGAAAATGACCGCTTTATTAAATGTTTTCATGTTAAATACATTTTAAATTTTTTGATATTATTTTAAAGAATTTTCCATGTCGCTACTAATATTTAAAATGAATACTATATCCTGCAATTTTCACTCTGAGCACTACCATGTTTTCATGTTAAATATATTTTTGAAGAATTTTTGATATTATTTTAAAGGAAGTCTATCATTAGAAAATCACCTTCTGAACTAATGGTGCGTTGGAATAGCCTTTAAAAAGGCTACTCTACTCCTACCTTCCATATCGCTTCTTCTTCCCGCTGTTTCTGTAAAAATCCGTTTATTGCGTAAATTATGCTCAGGAAGCACAGATTTCAGTGTCCGGATTATGGCCACAAGACCCCCCCCCCCCCCAGACCCCTATATAGATCACCACATAAGCATAGTTGCCAGTACTCCTAAAATGGTCATGGTCAACCAGAAAGGGGCAGGATTTGGGAAAAATGAAGCCCCATATAATCAGTTGCCTATTACAAATATTTGATCCCTAGTGGCAAAAGCTGGTACTGCATGTGGTAGAAGTGTAACACTAAAGCGCGCCATACACATTAGATTTTGGATGGCCGTCATGCAGCCGTTGGATTGATGATGGGATCGTTCGTGCGGACGATTCTGCCATCGACATTAACAACGAAACTGCCTGATCAGGGGGCAATTTACTTGTTAAGAAAAATAAAAGGCGCAGAGGCCGGTCATGCCAAACACTGGTATTGTTGGCTGACGGCCAGGAAAAATTTCCAGCATGGTCAACCTGTTTTTGGCAGACTAAAGTTGAGAATGTCGGTTTGTGTCATGTACATGTCAGATTTCCACCAGCCATTCGTCACCCAAAATGGACGAACTGGACATTTCGGAAAGCTAAGACATATGGGCGGCTTAAGGCGTGCGGTTGTGTCTGGTCGTCCATCTCATCCATTCTAGTGAATGGCAGCATGGACTAAGTGGGGGATAAGAAGTGTCATTCTTCTGACTTGAGGGGGTTCAGGGGTCCCCCGGCTCATCATTAGGATACTCGATCCCAGGAACCCAGCAGCCATTTTGTCAGTGACCCACAATGCACGGCAGGCCCCTCTGGCAACAAAGCGGTTACAGTCACACCTTCGCCTGAGTCGCAGATGTAGCAGGATTTAGTGTGTGCCTGTCACAAACTTTAATGATCATAAAATTTCTTCAGCCTCTTCTAATGCTCCATTTTAATTTGCATGTAGTAGCATTTCAGCGGGGGGGAAAATGCTGATGTGCCGTTATGTTAATGCCTTTCTGCATGTTACATCCACTCATAAATCTGCAAAAAGAAGATTTTAGTGCCAGCTCTTCCCCACTAAATAAATAAATAAACTTCACAAGGGACGATTTCTTACCTTTTACTGGAGAACACTTTGCATTTATATTCCAGTTACAATTATAGTCCAATTGATAGATCTCCCCTAAATCTTAAGAAAGAGGAGGGGGTGCTCAAGTTACACAAAAACTCCAGCCGCAAGCTTCGCCCCATCCGTCATACTGGCCGGGCTTCATTCAGACACACGTTACAAACACACTTTCTATTTAGGAAGGACCACCCCCCACTTTTACCAACACAGGTGACATCCATTCACATCAACTGGGAGCCATTTAAAGGGGACTCGTCACTAGGCCTGAAAAGCCCAATGATATCCATCATGTGATCGGCGCTGTCAACCTGAGCATTTTGGCGTTTTGTTTATCCAAATCCGTTCAGCCATTCCAAAGATATAAGCCCTGTTAGTTTGGGAGCCAAGTGGACGGTAACACTTGGTTCTCTGGGGGCGGGGTCTGTGTGCTGTCATGCAGTGTTTCCTCCCACTTGGCTAGTAGACCCTAATCTGCATCAACACTAAAAGGGCTTATATCTTTGGAATGGCTGAACAGATTTGGATAAATAGAATAGCAAATTGCTCAGGGTGACAGCGCCGATCAGATGGGGAATGTCATTGGCATAGGAAACATAGGGTTCCAAGATTTGTTCTTCTGGAGGGACCCCACTATTAACATGGCTACTTGATTTACTGTGCATTCCCCTTTAATAGACAACTACAAAGTGAATGTGATTTTTTTTTCTCTTGTGCTTTCTCAGCCAATTCCTGTGTGGACCACTTTCCGTATCGGGATGTTCTCTGGACTTATCATTGCTTTTTGCTTACTAATCATCATCACAGGTATATAATGCTGGGCCAGATTATTGGGGAGCAAAAGGGGAAATTGCTTAGGGCCCTCCGTGACTTAGGGGCTTCCACCACCCTTTATAGGTATCCATACACATTAGATTAGCATTGGCAGAACCCATAAATGTTGTCTCATCTCTCCCCCTAGTTGCAGTTCTTTTTCTTTGATCTCTATTCTCCCCTTCTGCCTGCACTGCTAAGTAAATGAAATCCAATGTTTATTGCCTGAAGCTTCTGCTCTACACCTACACCTCTACTTATATCCAGGGGAGCGAAATATCAGGCATGTCAATGGTGTATGAATTTAAAACAGCGCCACTCTTGTACATGGGTTTTGTCAGGTATTGCAGCTCAGCTTAATTTAAGTGAATGCAGTAAAGCTGCAATACCAGATACAGAGTATATACAGGATATGGAGCTGTTACTGGAAGAAAGCAGACACCCTTTATAATAAAACATCCACATTTTGTGCAACAGTAGAGATCAGGGAGGATTTGAGCGACCCTTGTGCACAGATTTGTGGCAAAGAGCAGTGGGATCTGTCAGCAATTATCTAATGTGTATGGCTCTGTATTACATGACACCGATACTTGGGATGAGGTGCCCAGGGGTCTTCACTAATTTTTATTCACCTCTGATAAAGCTTATGCATAATAAGTCACATAAGAGTCATAGTTATTAAATTATACACGGGGCAGGGCTGTGACAACCTTATTGATATGCAGCGTCAGGGCTTTCACAACTTATAATAAGCAGGGGCAGGACTGTGACAACCGGCAGCACAGTATAGGGCTGTTACAACCTTATTATACGCAGGGGCAGGGCTGTGACAACCTTATGATGCGCAGGGGCGGGGCTGTGACAACCTTATGATACACAGGGGTGGGGCTGTGACAACCTTATGATGCGCAGGGGCGGGGCTGTGACAACCTTATGATACGCAGGGGTGGGGCTATGACAACCTTATTATATGCAAGGTCAGGGCTGTGACAGTCTTTCACTTCCTGTACCATTCTGTGTTTTAGTCTCTCATTCACCCAGGGTTATCACCATTTGGCCACTACTACGGTTCTACAGAGGAGGATTTTTGATTGTTGAATTTTTCTTGTTTTTGGGGATTAATAACTATGGCTGGAGAAAAGCTGGCGTGAACCACATCCTGATATTTGAACTGGACCCGAGAGACAATCTCTCCTACCTTCACTTATTTGAGGTAAGGCCACCAGTCATGTATCTTTAAGGTTAACAGATCTACTATTATTTTGGGGCCCTCCAAACACCAACAACTATTGCCTATAAATAGGGCACACTGGGACATTAGGCTTTACGATCATTCAGGATTAAAGGCCGTGGGGCTTATGTGATCTACAAGTCTTGGATCATACTAAAAAACAATGCTACATTACTTGAGTCCTAAAACAATTATACATTGACAACAATTAAAAGGTCATGTGCTTTTAGAATAATTGGTTAAATTATGTCTGGAAGAATAATCATAAAATTAAGCCTTGAGGTCCTAGCACAATGGCTCATCAACAATTGAGAGATCTAGAAAAATCCATCACATAGAACAATGACAGTGACCCTTCAGAGTTCTAGACACTTGAGGATCCTAGAACTAAAGAAACACTTGAGACTCCTAGTACAATAGTGCAAATAGATACTTGGAAGACCTAGAACAATGGCATAAAAAGGTACTTGAATCCTAGGAAAAAACTTCAAACAGACACATGAAAACCTAGAACAATGGTACAATAGTACAACAACTCTTGGGTGAACTAAAACAAGACCACAAAGAAATATATTGCTGACCTAGAACCATAAAAAATAACGACTTGGAGGACCTAGAACAATAAATAGTGCAAAGACATATCTGGGTGACATAGAAGAGTAAAAGAGACACTTGGTAATTCCAGAGCAATAGCACAAAACTAGAAAAATAGCACAAAGGACACCTGGGTGACCTAGAACAACACCACAAAGACATTTGGCACTCCTAGAATAGTGCAAACACATTTGGAAATCCTAGAATAACGGCACAAAGAAACACTTAGGTGACCTAGAACAATAACACAGAGAAACTTGGGACTCCAATAATAACAGCACAAAGAAACACTTGGGGAATCTAGAACAATAAGGAAGTAATGCGTGGCACCTCTAGAGCAGCGCATGGTTACTTTCATAGTACTTTATATGACTTTATTATTAGTATTCAGTGTATTTTACCATCTCTATGTATGTAAGGTGTGTTCTAAGTGATTCATCCTCTTGGTTTACAGATTGCTGGATTTCTTGGAGTAACCTGGTGCATAAGTGTCTTGAGCTGCCTCTACAGTCAGATATTCCTCATTCCCCTCCAGATCAATCCTTTGGCCTTCTACAGCTTCCTCCTCCTCCTTCTCCTCAATCCCACCAAAACCTTCTACTACAAATCCAGGATGTGGCTTCTGAAACTAATGGTGAGGACTAATCTGGAAGCCTGTCCAACTCTAATAGTACAATGCAAATGAATGGTTCACCCTGTTGCCTCCGACTACTATACGGGGAGCGCAAATCGTCCGTCGTTACTGCTTTCTATTCATTTCCTAAATGACTTTGCTAATTACATTATAAGAACACGCGGCCTAATGCCTAATTACAGAATTAATGGAGCATATTAGATACAAAGTACATAGTCTAGAAAGAACTTTTACCTTTCCCACTATCTTTATTGGTTGTTCCATCGCAGTCACTCTAGATGAAGCTAATTGAGAAAAAAGACAAAATTAAAACCACTCAGTCCCAAACTTCTTCTGTATTTCCTATAATCAATTCTCCAGACTGTCGAGGAGAAGATCATTGGTGGCCGCAAATAAATTACACCATATACGCCATTTAATAAATGGCACAGAATACAGTCCATGTATCTTAATATCACTTCTAATTGTGGGACACCCAAATCTGGAATTTCAAGAAAAAAATAAATAAAAAAGGAAGATGCAGGAAGTTATGGGTTAAAGGAGATCTGTCAGGTCTTCTATCTGAGGATGGCATAGGATAGAGGAGGAAACACTGAGCTCGGAAATATATATGTTTCTATGGTTTGACTCTGGATTTTCATGTGAGAATTGCAGCCAGGAATAAGCTTGAGTCTGGTTTTCTCCGCCCACACACTGTGATTGACAGCTTTTCCTATATGAATTTAAATATAGGGAGGGGCAAGCAAGACTCACAGGCAGACTCTTTTATCCTGCTTTTTAGAAGAAAATACTGAATGAAATAATAGAAAACTATATATTCCCAAGCTCAGGATCTTTTCCTCTATAATAATCTGCTCTCAAATAGGGGGCAGACAAAACCACTTTAAGGACTGTCAGAAAGAGTGTGAAATCACATTGACTCTGTGGTACTTGACCTAAGCTGGACTTCTAGGGTTGGTTATAACAGGTCACAGTTATTTTCTTTTTTAGTAGGGGGACAATTAAATGTGAATTGTAATTTTTGAATTGTCTGATGTTTCTAGATGTTTTTTTTAGTGATGTCCAGTCATTAAACTTGCTCCTCTCTTATCTTGGGCAGTATAAAGTATCCACAGCTCCTCTACATAAAGTGGGCTTTGCAGATTTCTGGCTGGCGGACCAATTAAACAGTCTAACCCCCGTATTTGTGGATTTCTGGGAACTGTGTTGCTTTTATATATTTGACATGAATTGGAGGAGCCCACATACGTTGACTCTGCACCCTTCAGGTAACACCATTACCATTCACCACTTCTTGAAGGGTACCATCATTTGTGAAATTGTAGGTTGTCCTTCAGTTTACACCAAATGGGTGTCCTATAACTCCATAGTCTCCATATATGGACACCAAATACATGAAAACCTTACCTTATCCAAGACCCCCAATAGCAGGAGTCACTCTGTTGTAGCTCACCACCTTTGGTTATGGAGGAAGGTCCCCATTTTCACAGATCCAACCTCCATGAGCACATGCCCTAATAGGTTGACTGAATGAAATAGGATTCTGTCTAATGACGGTAAATAGGATAGCTTATGTTTTCACTTTAACTATTTTAACACGTTTTTTTTTTTCATCATGATAATTGTCCATAATTAATTTCCGGAATTTTTTTTTTTTTTTATTATTTTTATCCCACATTATTTTAATAGAAATTTGTTATTAGGACAGACAGAAATAGATGGTAAATTTGCAAAAATAACTGGAATGGAATTTAAAAAATATAGATCATTCAGGACTTGTCACTGTGAATAAGACATTTTTTGACAGACTAAAAAACAGACCAGAATTTAGAAAAAAAAAAAAAATACAGATAATAAAGACACAAATGAAACACCACATGCCAAGGAATTGTTCACACAGTCAGTATTTTACATGAATGTTTGCAACTCAAAACCACAAATGGAACCCATACAGAAAAAAAAATTAATAATGGAAAGATCTGCACCAACTTTGGGGTTGTGAACCGACTCCTGGTTTTGGCTAACAAATACTGACCATGTGAAAGAATATGAATGTGTGTATATATTTTTATATGGACTGTTTTTCTATAATTTATATATATATATATATATATATATATATATATATAATAAAAAATTATATAATACTTATCTTTTTAATAAACTTTCTTAAACTTTGTTTAAGTTTATAAGTTTATAACATTTGTCGAATTAAAAAAAAAATTTTGAAATTCAAAAATTTTTATAATAAAAAATGTTAAAATCTAATTTTTTCTCTTTAAATTTAATTTAAATTTTTTCTCTTTAAATTTAAAGAAAAAATAAAAAGTTGGCAAAAACAAGTCCAAGTTTTTGTAATGAGTCGCAAATGACCAGTTTCCCTTCTGCTTCACATACATGTATGACCTATATACATGGTTAACTATCCACTTTTTCTTCTTTGCAGGTCTCCAATGTACCAACAACTCTCCCGGAGCGAGAAGTTTTGTTCAGTGCATTCCTACCTGGATACGATTTGCACAATGTCTCAGACGCTATTGGGACTCCAGCGCTGTATTCCCTCACATAATGAATGCAGGCAAATACTCAACCGTCTTTATTATGGTGACATTTGCTTCAATGTTCTCCAATGAAAAAGGTATGAATTAAAAGGGGAGGTGGGGTAGAAAAAAATAAATAAATAAATAAAAAATCTTATTTTCTGCTTGGAAGCATCAAGCTGCCTTGGAACAGGCATGAATTATGTATGAAATTGTCAGCTAATTCTGTCTTATTGGTGGCTTTCACAACACACGGGGTTAATTACAGAACTAAACACACTTGTCAGGATGTTGTCTTATAGATATTTTAATTCTCAAGAAAGGGAAAACAACATTTAAGATGGCAAAAAAAAAAAAAAATTACAAATTTCTTGGTCTAGCTGACATCCACTGCTGGATAGATTACAATTTCTAGGGAATATTCCATTGGCAATAGAGATTTCTGTCTGGCATTGTATCTTCAGATGAATTCATTGTTTTCACAGTTAGAACAAGAAACGTAAATTTCCGTGACCAGAAATTCAGTTGATAAATGTGTTTACACTAAAAGTGATCTAGGGGGCGCTGATGCTGTATTTTATTACATTAAAGGGGTTTTCTGATCATTTTAATGGATGATCTACTCTTTGTATAAGGTCATCAATTGAAGATCCTTGGGGGTTAGGCACCCAGGACTCCTGCAGATCAGCTGTTTGAAGCGGCAGCAGACCATGTGATGTCACATTTATCTGTCGCATGACCTGATTGCAGTTCAGTCCCATTCAAGTGAATCAACTGAGATGCAATACCAAGCACAGCCACTATACAAATCTATGGTGCTGTGCTTGGTAAGTACTGAAGAGGTTGCAGCACCCTTTCGAATGCTGTGGCCTCTACAAGCAGCTGATCAGATAGAGGCCCGGTGTCAGAGCCCTGCCATCTTTAATTGATGACCTATCATAAGGACCTGTCAACATGGTGGCTATAGTATCAATGAACGGCTGCTGAGATCATGTGATGTTACCCCGGATTTGCATTGTTAGAGACCAGAGAAGCTGTGAGACCCTCAGAAAAACCTGCAGGTGAGCCACAGCCAAAACAGTTTTTTTGCCGCAGAGGTTTGCACAAGAACATGATGCAAAGTGATTGCACCCCAAGCTTTAAACCTGCAGCATGTCAATTATTGCTGTGAGTTTCACCCCCAATGTTAAACCTGTGCTACGCAAAGCAGTAGGGAACCTCAGGTGAGTCACAGCAATTCAAAAAAAAAAAAATAAATAAATATTTTTGCCGCAAAGGCTTGCAGATGAACATGCTGCAATGTGACCTGCACTTCAGGCTATAAACCTGGTTTCATCTGCGGTGTTCAACCTTTGTAATGTAAAGATGTAGCAACTCTCAGGCAAACCACAGCAGAAATTTTTTATTTTTTTTTTTTGCCGCAGTGGCTTGCAGAGTAATTATTGGTCTTAGGAAAACCTCATCCATTTTGAACACTTTTTTTTTCTTTTAAAATGGTGTAAAAACTGTAAGCTGATTTTGGGTGTCTTATTGCTGAGATCTGGAATGATCAGCTGCAATCTACAGATTGCAGCTGTAGACAAAACCAGCAGTAAGTGTACAATTTCTCTGCAGCACCTCAAGAGGATAAATCAAGTATTACACAGTTCTCCTCGAACTCAATTAACTGCTTGAGTAATGCACAAACTTGCAGGGTGCTCCAGAGAGATTCCCTTTGTAATAGCTGTCTATTTATGTTAATGGTCAGGGGGTCCTAAATCGTAAGTCCCTAAGGAGACCCATCACCACTTCTGACATATTTAAGTAAAGATTTGTTTTCCCCTTCTCTGCTGTGTGCCGTACCCAGGGGGTATCATAGAGTGGGAAGTCCACCGAGGACGAGTGGGTCATGGTGGGGAGTTGGCCCTCCCACCTCAGGGGCCCGCACACAGTATAATGCCCCCCCGACATGGTATAATGTCCTCTTTAGGGCCCCCAAGCACACTACAATGCCACCTTAAACACCCACAGAATAGCATGCCTTCTCAGTACTGATGGAAGTGTTCATTGCACCCCAGGGACAGGTGGCGTGGTTGTCAGCCAGGGTTAGCAGGACTGGTATTAACCATGAAACTGCCTCCTTGTATATGCTCCTGGTGATACCTCTGTTATTCCTCCTAGAAATGTATTAATAAATCGATGACTGTTATCTAGTGCTGAAAGAGTGGCAAACTGTAAAGAGAGACACCGGGAAGGGAACTCCTACTTGTCAATTAATTCATACATTTTCAGGAGGAATACACAATGCAGAGATATAATAAAAGATGCTTCAGAATTGTTAATTCCAGGTGAATTGATAAAGACATGTTAGGAAATTGGAGACAGGTCCCCTTTAAGACCTTAAGCCATGTTCTATAATGTAGTTTTATAAAAGCTTGTATCGGTTTCTCGGAAACTAACATTATAACCATTTCCCATAGGGGCAGTCACCCAGCTTTCCTTAAGTGGGAATTCTATTATAAAGTGATACATGTCCCAATCCCATAGGACTGTCCTATGTATATAGGGGGGCCCTAGTATAGCGCCTGCATCAGGGCCCAGGCGCTTGACATATCATTGTATCAGGAATGCACATTGCCGAAGTCAGAGAAATACATAAATATACTTAATAATATATTACATTGTTCTCCACTTCTGGCTCCTGCAGCAAAATAGCTTTTCGCAATATGTGGAAATAAATAAAAAGATTCATGAAGTGGATTTGCCTCAGGAATAATCAATAGCGCCTACATCTGATTTACTCTGCAGCCCCATAAATCTAATACTGAGCTGGTCTCGATGTGAAGGGAAATGGAACACATCAAAATGTCTGCTTGTATGTTACAGCGTGGCCCCGGGTGAGTTCTGGAGAGACATTTTATTTCTATGGGTGGGTGGTGGCAGCCTGCGTGGGCACAGTATTCACCACCCTGTGGGACCTGAAGATGGACTGGGGCTTATTGGAGGCAAACGCACAGAACAAGTTCCTTCGAGATGAGATGGTCTATACGAAAAAGGTAAGGGTCTCAATTAAGATTATATACAATTAAAGGGGGTTTCACCACCTCCACCCCTTTGCAACATTCAATAGGTGCTTCTCCATGGATTCTGGCACAGTTGGATTTTTTCTCTAGCCCCCACCGTTCCTGAGCTATAGTTGCTGTTAGTTTCAGTAAAATTAAGCTGACTGTTGTCAGGTGGGTGGTCCTGAGCTGGAGCAGGCAGTCAGGGACCGCCCACCTGACAGTGGAGAGCCTAATTAGCATATTGGGTGCCAAAACTAACAACAGCGATTGCTCTAGAATGGTAAGGGCTAGAGAAAAAAATCCCAACTTTGCCCGAATCAGTGGAGTGCCACTGATTAAAGGATACAAATGGAGTTGGTGAAAGATCTGCCATTTTATTTTTTTCAATCTGAATAAATCCATAGCTGGAGTGCCTACTGCTATAAGGACAAATATATAGTCAAACGATAATTGTTTGAACCTGAAAACAACACTATTATGCATTATTTTACATCTACACCTGAGAAAGCTGGGTGACAAAGTGGCCCCCATTGCAACTTGCATAAGGGTTGTCACCCTGCTTTCCCAGATTCCTGAATGCAATGTCTGCCTAGTTAAATGGTGATACATTAGCCACACCTGTGACATCTATATTGTGTTTTTCAGATATACTACTACTCGGCCATCATTGGAGATGTCGTCCTGAGGATAACATGGGCGGTCAATGTCTTTTATGCACAAAACAGATACTCGGAGGAGTCGGAGTTGGTGACCTGCGTCCTGGGACCTCTAGAGGTTTTTAGGTATATGGGACTTGTGGGATTGCTATGAGCAATACTCCAAAGCTCCTAATGTAATCTAATGGCAGAACCTTCCATGTTCAGACCACCTTGTGCCCATAGTCCTCCCCAGCCATATACACAATGGATCCTTCACTATATAAATATTATAATGTATATAATCTTCTATAATATAGCATGTTAAGCAGGCTCATTGCTTGCACTGGGGCCCAGGACATCTTCATTGGAGTCTTACCGCTTTTACTATTTTTGTGGGGGATCTTCAATAACAGCAACTGAGACCTGAGTTTTCAATGATCACTCATATATGTAGGAGTACAACAGGAACCATCATGCCATCAATGTGCCCCTTCATAGTCCATGCATTGATACTATATTCAGCTGGAGATACCTACAGTTCCACTGTACTGTCATGGCCGGAACAACCCAAATCTATAGGGGGCCATGTGGAAAACCCAACTATGACTATTACTGCAGTAGTGATCTTGCCTCATTGGATATAGGCCTTAGCTCACAAACATTGGGTATCATACATGGACTAGGAATTTGTGCAATTTTTTTTCAAAAAATTTTACTAAGCCTCATGGAGACTTGCCCAAGGTTGGTTTGGTGGTGATCCATGAGTTGTACCCCCACAATCACTTGAGATCTTGGTAACTATTAGAACATACTTGCCAACTCTCCCAAATTGTCCAGTAGGCTTCTGAAAAGAGGAGCAACCTCCTGGGCTCCTGGAAGAGTGGGCAAGTCACTTGGGCTGTCGGGCTAGCAGTCATTTTATGTGTGACTTGGGCAATTTGTGTGCCAGTTCTAAAAAAAGAGACGCAAGTACTTTATGTGCAGTCTACAACACAAAAATAGGTTGTGTTGAGGTGACCCCGTCCTCAAAGTTGGCGTTTTTCTCAGACATTGGTCCCCAAGAATGTATTAGGATCTCCAATTTTAAGACCAGTGGGGTTCCCATAGACCTGAAGGAGGTTATAATGCACATGGGGGTTGGCAAATGCTTAGAAGAAGAATGTAGGACAGGGTTGAACTTGACCACCAGGGTACTAGGGCATTCTTGGTAGCCCTGGCCTTGGCACAGTAATGGGCCCCAGGGAGCTCACTTTAGATCCAAGCACTTGTCAGTTGGATTAGTGGACATGGGGCATATTGTGTAGAATATGGAGGGGGTTCTCTTCTCTGGTGGGCCCAGTAAACCCCAGTCTTACACTGGTGTAGGATCCAATGGTGGGCACAGATTGTAGACCTCCACGGAGGATCTTCACAGTGTTATAATCTGCAGGACTCATTGATAGGTAGTAATGAGAAAACCTCTTTGCTTTTTAGACGTCTTATATGGAATTTCTTCCGGCTGGAGAATGAACACTTAAATAACTGCGGCCAATTCCGGGCAGTCAGGGACATCTCCATAGCCCCCGTCCATGTCTACAGTCAGGTGGCCCTGGAGCATTTAATGGATCAAGAGAATGGAAGCAAACACCCCAGGAGAGTGCGGGGTGGTGGGAGGAAAAATAAGATTTCTCTGAGAAGAGCCAAGTAAGCATTGAATCCTTATTAACCTACTCAGGGACTGAAGGGGGTGGATAGTGATACCAAGGAATGTGCCAGGGAAGGAGATGTCAAAAAAGATTATAGTACAGTGAGATCATCATTCCAAAGTGTGACAAAGCAACAAAAACGAGACCCTGAATAAATGTACTTTATAACCGGAACGGAGGGGATGGAGCACCAAACTGGGACCCATTCCTGGTGTTTAAGACCCCACCAGCACAGGAAAGCAAGGGTCCTTTGAAGAATAAGAGGGCAGCATGAATCTCAGATCTTGGAAGGAAGGGTAATTGGGACAAATGAGTTGGAATTCAGACATCTTTGTGAAATTTTCATGAACCCATCATAATCTATATAATTTTGTAGACTAAAGGTGTCCAAACACCTAACGCGAGGGTCACTCTAGCATTCGGGGACTATGTCCCCCATTCCGCTTATAGTATGCAAGCAGGATTTTTCTCTCCAACAATTTCAGTATAAAATTGGCTGACACCTGGCAGACCCCATTATAGTCTGTGGGGTCCGTGGGTTTCTTTTCAAGTGGATAGGGTTTTCGTTTTTTGGGTCCCCAAGCGGACCCGAAGCACAGACACCTGAACGCTAGTTTGAACCTAGTGTAAGAGTAATGTCAGCTAAACCCAGGGTTAAAGTGGTGCAGCTGCACCCAGGAGCCTCAGGGGGACCATAAGGGGTCTCTTCCCAATAGGACGAGACCAGTACTAAAAGCATTATGTTATAGTTGCCCGGTACAGATTTTGTATTTGGCCCCAGGAGCTTCATGTTACACCTCTGGCTAAACCCACTGATTTCAGTTGGACCAAGGGATTATTTTAGGTGTATGAAGGTGTGACAATTTTCTTCCAACAGATGATGTTGGGGGAAAATAAGGACTGGCATGTTGAATAATACCCTGTCCACACTGGAAACACAAGCAACCTTTGCTTTGGGTAGGCATTTGGCTGGCAACAATGGAAGGTGTATGGCTACCTTAAGTGTAAGGTGTGTTCTGACAACTTTTCTCCACAATGGCTCCACAGGTGAGAAGAACGGCTTGCTGAAATGTCAGAGGGTCATTGGTCAGGATTAGAAGAGTCACCGGAGTGTGGCCTACTTGGACTGAGATGCCTGGGCTACTTCTGTCACAGATGTGTCCAATTTTACTAACGAAGATTTTTCTATCGGAGGGACGTACGAATTTTACACAAAACACAGACTGGGTTATCTAATCTTGCTGGAGCTTTATAGTCACGCTCATGGACATATATTCAAAGAACATTTCCTTTACTTTACACCCATCATCTTTCCAACCAGAGCAATATTTTTTGAAAACTTAAATTACTACAATCCCCATCAGGCAATGTGCTGAATGTGAATTTTCCAGTTTGTGCATTTCACTTTCATTTTGCTGAAAATAGGCTTTCATAAATTTCTATCCATAAAGCCAATAAAATGCCAGAAGCAACTGTCCATCCCATACAGCGGCAAGATAAGGATCATAAAATACCATGCAATATAACAATAATACCACCATACAGTGCTTAAATACTACCATACCATTTTCAAATAATACTTCCATACTGTGCTCAAATAATAGTGTTTAAATAATACCACCATACAGTGCTTAAATACAAGTATCATACTGTGCTCAAATAATACAATACAGTGTTTAAATAATACCACCATACAGCGCTTAAATACTACCATACTGTGCTCAAATAATACAACAATACAGAGTTTAAACAATACCACTGTACAGTGCTTATATAATCCCACCATACTGTGGATAGATATTAACGCCATACTGTACTCAAATAATACCAACATACAAAGTTTAACGAATCGTTCCACACTGTGATCAAATAAAACCGCTGCACAGTGCTCAAACAATACCTCAATACGGAGCTCAAATAATACCTTTATACTCTGCTGAAATAATACCATACAGTACTCAAATTATACTGCCATACAGTGCTCAAATAATACCGCCATACTGTGGTTAGCTGTACAGTGCTAAGAAAGGATGGAAGAGACCAATGGGCATTTTTGCCCCTTTTGATATCCAACTCTGCATTAACTATTATGAGTGGAATTGCCCATAGTAATACAGAAACAGAGGGTGTCACCTGCTGGCTGTGTCACCCTTATTTAGGCCTTGGGCTAGCAAATGGAACATTCCTGGTTGGTCCTGGCCTTTTGCATCTAGGTTGCGAGAACCTGTGCAGGACACCCCACTCTAGAGATGAATTATACCATTGGCCTTACCGGGGGTAACACACACCAGACCCTTTGGGAAGAGCCCAACACCATAACTGGGGTCCCATTCTTATGTTTGATATGGCCCCTTTCGATAAGGGAATCTCTCACCTTCTCAGATTCTGCTCTGAACATAAACATTCTGGAAAATAAGACTTTACTCACTTATAACAAGAAGAACATTGTGACGGCGATGTAAGACTCGGCAGCGCTGAACATGACTTAATACCGCCACTAAAACAGCACAATCACTTCTAATATGTGGGCAATGGGATTTACATTCGTGTAATCCGTCAGGTTTACTCCGTACAAGGAAAGCGACAAGGTTCTAATTTAGATTTTAGCAGTAGAAACATGGATTATTTTTTTCTTGCAAAAATGTAATATCTGCTCCCTGCGGGTATAAATCACCGGTCCCCCCATCTCCAGCCAAGCCGCCACGCCGGAGTAATTCACAGTGACAGCTAATACAAGCGGTGATTCAGTATAATACCAGATGTACATAGAATGGGAGCACAGACCGGGCCGCCGCGGCCCACCACTAGAACCTCAGGGGAGCACGGACATATAGGAAGCTCAGGGTTCACATCCAATCTGTTCTGGAAATAAGCTGGGTGACTAACCATCAATATGGCCGCCATAGATCACACATAGATCCTGTGAGGTTACACACAGCACAAGGGCATAACAACTACTGTCACAGGGGGTATAATCGGGCCCAGAAGGGTACATGCTAGGGCCTGCACATCAGGGAGAGTTTAGAAGTAGTTAGCTGCACTTGACTCTCCTTTACAAGACTTGGATGGGCCCCTTAGAACTCCAGAGGGCCCTTAGGCAGTGTAAAACACAGCCCATATAGTTGTGTATTTTAATAGTACAGTATTGTACTCACATAGTGGCAAACAAGTCCCATGAAGTGCCATTATTTGCCACATACTGCCATGTTGTGTTGTGTTTGCAGTGTACCAAAGAGTCAAACAGTGCCTGGAATAAATGTGTAGCTGTGTCTGAATACTGCCATATTGTGCCCACATGGACAAACAAAGCTCAGCCTAGATAAATAGTGCACTGTAGTGTCTTCTTAGTTCCTACCTAGTACCATATTGTGCTCAAAGAGCCAAACAATGCTCAGGCTACATTCACATCTGCGTCGGAGTCTATTGGAGAGTGCTTCGCAGTGTCCAACAAAAATTGGGAGAGGAAACTGTCTTGCACAGAGGACTTTTTCCTCTGCCAGTTTCAGCTGGACCCCATTATGGTCAATAGGGTCCAGTGGGCTCCATGTATAACCGCTGTTTTAGCGGTCCACCTCTCCATTGTTCAGGTCCCCTGATGGACCAGAACAACGGAGAAACAACGCTAGTATGAACCTAGCTAGGGAGAACCTAGTTGGTGCATTGGGGGCGGGCACTGCTTTTGCCACTCAGACCCCTACCAGCTCCTGCCTGCGCCTCCCTGTGCAATGACAGTTGACCCTCCAATCCTATGACATCACCCATCCTTCTTAAGGAGCAAGAGCAGTGCTCCACAGAGCTGAAGGCCCGCCTCCAGTGCATCAACTCCCTCATTTGCATAAGACTTCAAACATGTTTTTCTCCAAATCGACAAAAGTAGATTTATTTTGCTTATTTTTATGGCGGCAACATATTTTACAGGACTTTTCAGATAGTCATCCACTGTCCCTTATAGGACTCACAATCTACATTCCCTATCGGTATGTGGGAGGAAACCGGAGTACTCGGAGGAAACCCACGCAAACACGGGGACAACATACAAACTCCGTGCAGACAGGGGGTGCAGAGGTAGTAGTCACTACTGGGCCTGAGGGAGCCCCAAAGGTCTCTCTGCCACATAAAATATACCACTATTCCAAATGGCTCAAGGTGGATAGGGGCCCCATTACAGATTTTGCCTTGGGGCCCAGGAGCTTCAAGTTACGCCTCTGCTTTCAGAGGTTGTCCTTGGTTGGATTGTAAGGCCACCGTGCTGCCCAGCATGAGATGAACCCAATTTGGTGCCACCCCATCGCCAGAGTCGCCGCCATGCTACATGTACAGTATACCAGCGTAGTGAGATGGGGTGTGACTTGCGATCGACACCTCAACTTTCCTGAGCCATGTATTTCATCAGGGCAGAACATCTGGAAAGTCTGAGGTTTCATGGCAGTCGCTTTCCCATTGTAAATCTTCTCAGGACTATAATGAGGAGCTCATGTGAAATCTACTTTCTTATTCGGATTTGAGAAGCCTTTGTTCTCACACAAACATCTTCAAAATGTCACGTTTCCATCTCCCAATCTCCGGGCTCAAGATTTTACTCAATTACACAAATCTCCGGGGACGGCTGGGTGGAAATGAAACCTCTTTTTGATACAACCTCATCATCTACAGTGTCTGCTCCTCTCTCCATGACCGTATGTTACATGTTAGGATGTGGCGGTAGACATCATATATATATATATGTAGAAAAATCTGATACAAATAACGTATCCTTAGGGTGTTTCTTATACTAGAATATAGGCTGTTAAGAGAATCAGTTTGGATAGCGCCCCCAGTGGCAACAGAAATTATCAACTTATCACAGCCAGCCAGACCAAACCATCCAAACAGAGACCCGCAGCTCTTACCTCCCGACAGTCCAATTTTCGCAGGATCTCAAAAGGGGTTATGTAAATTTGTAGGAGAGGGGCAGGAGGCGTGGGAATTAAAGGGAGAGGCAGATAGATAGGTTAGGGTCACCTGAATCAAATCGTTGCCTCCATTGCAAATGAGCTCTCATTTACCTTTTTGGAGCAATGCCAACAACCACATCACTCAGAAGAGCTGATAAAAACAGATATTTTGGCAATGATTCACAAGGGGAAAACAAAATTTGATTCAGGTGACTCTAACCTATCTGTGGGCTGGGTCGATATGCTGGTGTCTGCTGACCGACTGCCTTTAAATGGGGTTCAATTGTTGGTAGAAGATATTACAAGCTTAAAGCGCACCTCCGTTTATAATATAAGTTTTCATAAATGGTTAGTACAGGTGAATATAAGAAACGTTGTAATATATCTTATTAAAGAAATCTGTTTCCTTTTCCACTTATCAGGCTGAGTTACTTTTTATATAGAAGTCTATGGAGAGGGGAGGAGGGAGGATGAGGCTGTTAATTGATTTATTTCTTCATTCTGTGCAGTGAGAGCGCCTTATCTTAAAGATACAACAGCATAAGAGCAGCTCACAGTGTAGCAGCAGCCTCCTCCTCCTCCCCTCTCCATAGAATTCTTTGTAGAAAGTAACTCAGCCAAATAAGTTGAGAAGAAAACAGATTTCCTTAATAAGATATATTACAAAGTTTCTTATATTCGCCTGTGCTATTGATTTATGAAAACTTGTATTATACATGGAGGTACACTTTAAGCTTGTAATATTTTCTCCCAACAATTGAACCCCATTTAAAAGGAGTCTGTCAGCAGAACCCAGCAGATAGAAAGCAGTTCTATAACTGGAGGTACAATTTAAAGTCCATATGGATGTTATAGATGTAGCTCCCACTGCAGGTCAAATCTAGTATTACACGCCAGCTATTCAAATGAATAGCTAACAATGTTATATATGAATAAAATGGTTTTACCAGAGCACAAAATTTTATCTATTGTATTAATACCGTAATACCCTATACTGCCAGCAGGTGGCTTTATCTTCTCCCAGTAAATATGTAATATTGTTCTTTATGGATATTGTAAAAATTTGCACACAGTTTATGGTTGAGTTAATAATGGAGGATTTCTGTCACTCATATGTTTATAGTATGTTTGGTGTATGGTAAAAGAATATTACTACCTGACTCCAGTCCCATACAAGATGAATCTAGAGCTGACCGGAGGGCTGAGCTGTATATACTATATACATGTAGGTAAATGATTGTAATTAACACATTTCCTTTATCTTTATTAGATACATCAGGTGACCTTTGAGATATTTAAGACTACTGGGTGACACTTGTGTTAACGAGACTTGACTTATTGCAGTTCAGGTTCCATTTCAATGTGACCACTAGGGGCACTGTTGTGTTGAAGCCAATACTAAATGGGCCAATTGGCCCTAATAGCCTGGGTATCAATTCTATCTGTCTATCTATCTATCTATCGTATATATATTAGGTTACTGCACCTTATTAATTTATTTGGGTATGGAAATTTACACCATTGCTACCTATTAAATTTATTGGAAATAATGGAATTTAGAGTGGATTTTTTTTTTGTATTTCGATAAAAAGCTGAGAGGGCTTCCCTGTTTTGCTCTGTAAGAGCATATTCCAGTCTAATGCCCCATCTCTAGGCAGACTATTAGTTACAGCCCAGCTGGAGGGCTGAGGTGCCAACTTCTTCCCCAATGTGGTGCCAGATGGCTGTGTACAGTACCGATCAGGGCTCTCCGGGGAACAGTTCAGCTGGTTGTGCCCCTATGAAGCACAGACCCAGATACCAGTGATAGCGGCACAGATAGTCAGGGCTGGAAATTTGCCCATGTAAAGTATTGCGGGCCTGTAACTGTAAAAGTGTCACTGCCATAGTAAGTGGTGCTATACAGCTAGAACATGCTGTAGACTGGTGTGGTTCTGACCAGTGGCCTATATCTAAGCGAGGTGGTTCCCCATTACGGTATTGGGGTTGTCACCCAGGACAGACCTGAGGTTTGTTCCCACAGCACGACCACCTCTGGGCCAATTCCAAATCTAGTCCAGTTCAACTGGACGGCATCAACAATGCAGTTCAACCCAGTGGCAAGAGGAATGGCACCAACAGTTCTGGTGTGGTGTATAGAAGTCCTGTCCACTTTAGTGACATGTCTATTATAGTAGATACGTATATTCTCCATGATTTAACTTGGAGAACCTGGAGTACTTTATGTTGCTTTGCTATTCCTCCTGGAAATGCAGGAATAAATTGACAACTGGGTGTGACTATTTCCCAATAAGGAGTGTCTGACAATATCAGCACTCATTGGATCAGGGGCATACACAGGATAACATGACATCACACTTCCCCTGCGAAGTTTAGATAAGGATCCTTCAGCGCTGACCTGGTTTTCAGTCCTCAGCGGCATGTGGTGCTACCGAGGACTGACACTAGCGCTGTCTCTCCGTTGTTTGGGTCTATCAGGGGACCGCTAAAACAGCGGTTACACACTGAGGTCATTGGGTATCCGTCGTTTTCAGAACTTTTTTGGTGGACACTGCGATGTGAACAAACTCTTACGCTAGGTTCGCACCTGTGTCCAGGTTTCCATTCGGGGGTCCGCTAATCCACTTAAAAAAGCGGTTACCTGCAGAAACCTGCGGACCACAAAGACTATAATAGGGTCCACCAGGTTTCTGCCCAAAAAGAGCAAAAAATGCGGAGAGAAAAGCGCTGCAGCGAGCCTTTCCTGATCCCCACCACTACTCTTCTGCTCCACCGCTCACATTCCTACATTTCCAGGAAGAATAACTGAGGAGCATCACAACAGACCATGCTCCAGAACCGTCCAGGTATTTACTAAAATAGACACGTGAACAGAGCCGACAGCTTCCAAATAATGGCCGAATCTTTGCATCTCCGGCCAGCTTGAGAAGCCGTGTAGCCCATCAAGCCGAGCTCAGGCGCACAACGGTTAAAAGCTCCCTGTTCTGAGTAACAAGCCTCAGTAATGTGCAGGTCTGCGAGAGATAACAACTCAGTTCAGACAGCCAGTGAAAAGGAACACCGAGGACATTTGGAGTTTTCTGCTGATTCAATTACTTCTATGTGCAAGAAGGCAAACAAAAGACTGCAGAATGCAAATGCCAGGAAGTCCACAATTGATGTTGACAGGCCGCGCGGCTCTGAAAGCTGCAAACGTTTCATGATTTACCTCTCTTGCTTAAAAACCCATCGGGTCTACGCTCCATCCGTTTTCCTGATGGCGAAAGAAATACCTCGTATAAAAAGCCACCAGGCCTCCTATAGGAGCGGAGCGCTCGTCCGGGGCCTCGGCTAACAAATCTATGCAGCAAAATAAATGTGTAAAAATCCTAATAGCTTTACATTATAATGAAACATAATACAGCTATTAAAAGAGGTTGTTTTCACCCGCCGCATTATAGCGCAATAGCTCTACCTCCTTAAATAAGCCATTTATCTTCCCACTCCACTCCGCGCCTCGTAATCCCCCCCCCACACGTACAACAAAGCACTAATTTTGGAAATGCTGTTTATAAGTAATCATGTTGAAATAGTGAAAAGCTTTAGCGTCGTTCGCCGGGAAAATACTGAGTCTGCAAGAAACGGCGGCAAAGTCTGATTATTATAACAAGCCATTTAGGATAAATCAGACCGGAATATTCGCCATAGTTGTATACGTTGGCATTTTGCATTCAGTCTTGGCTTTTATTGAGCCGAGAGTAAATGAGGCCCGGAATGGTTTTAGTAATGCGAAGGGAGAAACTTTGCACGTTTTATGGAAAGTCAAAGAAAGCAACAGATTAAGAGAGATGTGGAAATGACACGCTTCCCTCTGAATTATCACCGCTTCCTCTCACCCTGCCAGGCCCAGAAATAGAGCGTTTTGCTAAGAAAAGACAAATTCAGCCGCGGAGCAGATAAATTATATGACGTCCATATTTAAAGCGCTGAACAAATGTAATGACATTCAGAGTACGGGCGATGGCACGCCGCTGGCACCAGATGTATTTATCATTAATGACGAAGAGTTAATAGGATAAAAATGTCCGTGGCAGGAGGAGACGGCAACAGAGGAAGAGGAAAAAATCTGTAGGAAGAGGTCTGATTGGTAAGGGTGCCACTAGGTGGTGGTCACGGACAGCAGGGGGGTCCATGTGCAAGAACTCTATAGGGGTCCCCTGGCATGGAAAGTGTCAACCCATAGTCAATATACATTGCCAGTGTGGCACAAGCTGAGCACAGCAAACATACCGGAAGGTTTTATGTTAACTCCTCACCTTAAAGGAATTTTCTGGTTTAAAAAAAATAAAAAATCAGTTTTCCACTACGTTATAGATGACATATTTAGGAGCATCATTTACTAGAGAAAATAGTGGTGACAAGAGGTCTCTTGGGAGAACCTGACATGTCCGTAGATTCTACAGACAGCCCATTGATTTTAGTGGACACTATGCAATTCTTGGTTTCACCTGTGGTGGCACTGCAGAAAAACTGAACACCCACTCCTCTATAGATTACAGCCGATCACTTGAAATCATTGTAAGGAGACAATGTTTTCTAGGAGTGTTACAAGCTGTACACAGTAATAGTACAAGAAGGTTTTGAGGTAGTAATAAAAAGGGTTTTTTTTTGTTTTTTTTTTAAAAAGTATTTTCTGGGACTATATATAGGAAAATGGGGGTCACACATTTAAGACCTTCATCATCTAAGTTTAACAGTAAATGGCTGCAAAAAGAGTCTCTCTCTCTGGGGGACCAAACAATGTCCAGGTATTTTACAGACAGTCCATTGGTTCTAGTGGACATGATGTAATTCTTGGTTTTACCTATAGTGGCAGTACAGGCTAACCGAACACTTGCTCCTCTACAGATTAGAGCTGATCACTTTAAAAATGTATTTTCCAGGACTGTATATAAGAACAAAGAGAATTACACATTTACAACCTTCATTTAACTAGAGCAGAGTGTGGCTACAAAGAGTGTCTCTCTCTGTCTGTCTCTCTTGCTCTTCTACACATTAGAGCTGATCACATTAAATCATTTTAAGGACACTGAAGATTTTCTAGTGGTGGCACAAGCTCTGGAGAGCAAAAGTATGAAAATTTTCAGGTAGATCAGCAACTTAAAGGTTTTTTTTCGATCAACAATAACTAATGCATTTTCCAGGACAGTATATAGGAACATGGAGGTCACACATTCAGGACCTTCATCTTCTAACTAGAAAAGAGAATGACTACAAAGAGTCTCTCTCTTTGGAGGACATGACATGTTCGAAGATTCTACAGACAGTCCATTGATTTTAGTGGACACTTTGTAATTCCTGGTTTCACCTGGGGTGGCACTGTAGGAGACCAAACACTTGTTCCTATAAAGATTAGAGCTGATTGCTTTAAATCATTGTAAGGACACCAGATTTTTTAGCAGTGGGTATCTGTTCCTTCATTATGGGTCCTCCTGAAAGTGGAGAATGACATGTCTTACATAGATAAACTGACTGTGTTGACAAAGGTCAGGGTACCAAGACACAGAACAGGAAATAGTAGAAACACTGAACATCTTCTAGGAGGATGAATCTTACCTGTGCCATCTCTAGAAGCCTCACTATGAAATGCCAACCATCTTTAGTCAGGATCTCTAGATGCTAGTCTTTCACGCATGGGTATGAAACCCTCATTTAGGTCAACGTTTTCTGTAGGGATGACCTGGGAAGAATACACATTGTCTTCTTGTGGTTGGCTGTATGGTCACTCTTTCCACAAATCATATGACAATCGGTGATCAACGTCCTCTCACTGAACCTAGGTGCCAAAATTGAAGAACACAGTCTCTCCAGACCACCAAGCCCCTAAGCTTGTAACCTATTGAGTTGAGCACAGGTTCCTCAGCTTGTTACCTAGCGCACTTTCTTGGACTGCCCAATGTAGTAATGCCTGTCTTGAGGACCCTAAAATTTTCATGCTCTCTCTTTTCCATGGAAAGGTCCCATAGGTTACAGTTCTGGCCACTCATGCTTGGTTGATCCATGGATGATGACCGATGCTTTTGGTTGCTTGGTTGTGGCTACTACTCTTTACGTTTTTATTTGTACCCAAGCCAATTGCAGGAGCCATATCAGATATGGATAGGCCTTACAATACACCACCTTGGCCTCAAACACAAGTCTTTACAAGGTCACCCACTTCTCCGAAGTAGGGTCATTGGTACAAGTCGTCGACCAGCGACTCGCATCATGTATACATTCCTTACAGGAAACAGTAGTTGCAATAAAATAAAAAGTGTGGCAAGATTGTATACCAACAGTGTGCTGTGTACTGTATATGCCAGCGGCGGGTACAGCTAAATAGTCAAAATGATTCATGGAAACGCTGGAAGCTGCTGACAGAATAAAATGGAACTTTGGTAAGAGAAGCCAACTTGGCGCCCGTAATACGCTTATCCCACACATCTATATTACTTTCATGTCACAAACCAGACGCAACACAACACTTTGCCAGGTACGTATCAAGTGTTGCTAATGGCCAGTATGCTATTAGGTTAATTAAGATTTAGTTTCATGCTGAGCCTCTTTGTACTGGCAACTGATGTGGAGACAAGGAAATGAGAGGAACTGGTGAGTGCACAAAAATATTATCCTCCCGACTATGTAACCCTGCTGGAGAAAAACACTGGAGGTTATATAGAAAAACAAATTAACGCGATGGGCTGTACCAACTAGTTTGGCACTTGTACCCATTTTGTAACCATCGGTGGCAAAACAGACAATCAAATTTCGATCCTTCGACGAACACCACTGTTCTTACCTGTCCTATTTACACTTAAAAGGGTATTGGATGAGGCCCAATATTGACCTTTGCTTTAATCCCTAATCTCTTGTGACGTACGAGGCAGAAAAGGGGCCCAATAGCAAAATTAAAATAGAGTCCTCCAACTTGGTTGAGCGGCCTACAATGTCGGACTGAGGTTCCTTGGGCCAACGAGATAAAGTGATTTTAGGGGTCCACCCAAACCCCTAGAAAGTAGACCAAGTTTTGGTGTCTCCTGCTGGACCCTTTTTGTGTTAGATTCTGGGTCAACTGGAGGATCCTCTGGTATTTTGGTGGACCAGTCTGACACTGGTCATCCATATCCTCCTCCCATTAACCTCTGCCCTGAAGCTGCCATGCTGTACGTAGTCTTAAGGCTAATTTTCAATCAAAAGAACAGAATACTAATGGGCCAACAACCAAATAACAACCAAATATGTGTGAGACAAGCAAAAAAAATAAAAAAACAAAATCATGCCCACACGAAAGTAAAAAACAATTCACATAATTTAGTAATAAATAAAAAATACAAATAAAATACGCCTACAAACTACCAAAAGCTTTACCCCAGATCATAATATGATAAAGGTGCTAAAAGGACCATATACTGTATAATATAGATGAAAGCCCTGAGATAACCTACCTAAGAAACAAACCCCTCGACGTAACCACGCATGTGCGAAATTTAGTTGAAGAGACATTGCGAGATAACCAACTAAAGCGCGCGATGACGTTAAAACAACGTGACCACGCATGCGTGGAGTTTAGTTGAAGAGACATCGCAAGATCTACTGTCGTGATGCAGGTAGGCAATGACAAAGAATGATTGTTCCTAGAGATGTCTGTTCCTGATGGTTGCCTAGCTTATCGGTCCATCCAAATAGGGTCATAGACAATGGCAGGCAGGGGTAATGTGGTTCTCCCCCTATGGTTGTCCTACCATGTAATACGTAACATTAGGAAGGTCCAAAAATGTTGCTTTTCTACACCTGGGTGGTAACTAAATGCCCTTGGCAAGTCACACCAGAGAACATTTCCTTCCTGGCCATGTCCCTGGGCACATCACGCAGCTTTTTTTTCACTGTTATTCCATTTCTGCTGTGTCATACAATCATGTTTAGTCACTTGTGCAAATATAACCATAAACCGTGTCTGTAGTAAAAGAATGTCCTGTTACGTGAGGTCCGGCCACGATACTTGCTTTATCACTGTGTGAAATCCAGCTCATGTATGACTCTCCATTACACATTAACTAGACTAGAATGGTTTATTTTAACATATGTTTGATGGCACAATGATATAATATGACCTATAACAGAGAGTAAAATACACAAGACGTCTCACGGTATTGGTAGGAATCTGTCCATGAACAACCCTTGGACCTGGAGGAGATGAAACTAAAGCCCTGGTATGTACTGTAAGGCATTGGTTCAATGGTAGAGCCATATTTCATGAAGAATTAGAAGTTTTTCAATACGACATGATTAAAATAGAGTTTTTACTACAATGAGGCGTGAATCTAGAAATAGGAGGCCCACATGGGGTAAGCAGACCCCATTATTTGTGCTAATTTAGCTACTTGAGAATAAGGAAAAAAGGAAATGTGGACAAGGTTTGGGGGTAGTAAACAAGACAATATAGGGTTTGAAGCAAAGAAAAAAACTGAAAAAGTGGTCAAAAATAAGCAGAACTTACTTGTAGTGAAGCCCCTCTCTAGAAGATGACCCCAGGTTATGGTGGACCTCCATGGTAGATACGCCTTCCAAATCTGAATTCTTAATCATGGAACATTTTAAGCTAACCCTTTACATGCAAATATGCACAAATCCTGTCTCTCTGTGGTCCTGTGACAACAAAGTTATGAGTTATTGGTATAGTTGGTGACAGATGCTACACACTATATGCTCTATACATTACATTACTTGTAATCCTGTATTATACTCCAGAGCTGCACTCACTATTCTGCTGGGGCAGTCACTGTGTACATACATTACATTACTTATCCTGTACTGATCCTGAGTTACATCCTGTATTATACCCCAGAGCTGCGCTCACTATTCTGCTGGTGCAGTCACTGTGTACATACATTACATTACTTATCCTGTACTGATCCTGAGTTACATCCTGTATTATACTCCAGAGATGCACTCACTATTCTGCTGGTACAGTCACTGTGTACATACATTACATTACTTATCCTGTACTGATCCTGAGTTACATCCTGTATTATACTCCAGAGCTGCACTCACTATTCTGCTGGTGCAGTCACTGTGTACAAACATTACATTACTTATCCTGTACGGATCCTGAGTTACATCCTGTATTATACTCCAGAGCTGCACTCACTATTCTGCTGGTACAGTCACTGTGTACATACATTACATTACTTATCCTGTACTGACCCTGAGTTACATCCTGTATTATACTCCAGAGCTGCCTCACTATTCTGCTGGTCCAGTCACTGTGTACATCTTACATTACTTATCCTGTACTGATCCTGGTTACATCCTGTATTTACTCCAGAGTGCGTCACTATTCTGCTGGTGCGTCACTGTGTCATCTTACTTACTTATCCTGTACTGTCCTGGTTACATCCTGTATTTACTCCAGGCTGTGCTCACTTTCTGCTGGTCGTCACTGTGTCATACATTACATTACTTATCCTGTACTGTCCTGGTTACATCCTGTATTACTCCGGTGCGCTCACTTTCTCCTGGTGCGTCACTGTGTCTACATTACTTACTTATCCTGTCTGTCCTGGTTACTCCTGTATTCTCCAGGCTGCACTCACTATTCTGCTGGTCGTCGGGTGGTGGCGGTGTTCTTTTTTTTTTTTTTTTTTTTTCTGTTCTGTTCCTGGGTTGCTTCCTGTATTATACCCCAGAGCTGCGCTCACTTTCTGCTGGTGCAGTCACTGTGTACATACATTACATTACTTATCCTGTACTGATCCTGAGTTACATCCTGTATTATACTCCAGAGCTGCACTCACTATTCTGCTGGTACAGTCACTGTGTACATACATTACATTACTTATCCTGTACTATCCTGTGGATTCTGAGTTACATCCTGTATTATACTCCAGAGCTGCACTCACTATTCTGCTGGTACAGTCACTGTGTACAAATATTACATTACTTATCCTGTACGGATTCTGAGTTACATCCTGTATTATACACCAGAGCTGCATTCACAGCTTTCAAACTTCAGGGCTTAAATCTCCCTGCAGTCCCTGCTGACTCAATGTCTATTCAAGCTAGACTATGGAGACTTGCATGGTGGGAAAAAAAATTGTACATGGCACTATGCTTCATGCAGGAAGGGGCAGAGCATGACACAGGACTTAAAAGCAATGAGTCATGTTCCACGCCCCTGTACTAAGTGGACCACCATGTATCAGTTTTTCCTGGAGTGTTCCTTTTAGAAAAATCATAGACAAAACTACCACACTGTGGTATACCTGGTAGGCTTAAGAGGCGGAGAATGACAAGGTTTTCTTGTTGTCATCCTGCACCTCATGCCTGTCACTAAACATCCTTTTTTTCCTGGTGTGTAGAGGAACATATCACCGAGCCATGAGGCACTGGGCGCCTCCTATCCCAACAATGTCACTCATTTTCTTTGGATTAAACCCTTTCCATCAATTCTTTAAAAAAAATCAAGAGAGTCCAAAAATATAATTTCAATCGACTTTATTATTCTGTAAATGTGAATTTTACAAAGCATCTTACAATGAATGGTCATGTCTGATGAAGCCATTTAGTTACTCTCTCGTCCATGATATGAAAACCCGCTATGACCATTTCTTTGTTTTTCTTTTTTTGGAAATGTTGGAATTTTTTTTCTCCTCATTTTGATATATTAGGAAAGCCATGGTTACAAAATAACAGTCATAACTATACATAGTAACAGCACATACGTACCAGTGGATGGAACAAACAACATAAAAAAGCAAACCGAGACTGGATAATAATAACTCAGCAGTGGATCTGTGAAGTCCGTGTCTAACAGTCATGAAATACAGTACTAGGCCCAACCTAAACAAACCCTAAAAAACACAATGTACTCCGTCTTTTCTCCCTAAACATCATGTCCCGAGGATTAATGTTTTATTTGACTCCGATGCCATCCAAGTGTTCAAGTCAAAATATTTAGAGGACTTTGCACCATTTTATTCGCTAAAAATAGTACTACATCCCCCATCGTGTGCAAAATGCTTTGAATGGAAGAGACCGATTAAAACTAGAACCAGGGGGTCTTCAACCTATGTTCCTCCAGATTTGAGGTGAAGCTACAACTCCCAGCATGCCTGGAGATCACAACAAGACCGTGTAGGTTGGTGGGTTTTTGGGACATTGAGATCAATGGGTACAAATCATGTTCCAAATTATACGGCATTTTCAGGTGGGGCAGAAAAATCAGGGACAGTGTTGGATTGGGCCACCAGAGTATCAGAGGATCCTCCAGTGGGCCCAGGCTCTAACACAATACTGGTCCAATAGAAGACACCTAAATTTGAAGGGTGCTACGGTCAATTTCCAAGGGGTTGTTGGAGTGGGTGGGTGGGTCCAAGGAACCTAAGTCCGACACTGATCAGCTTCTTTAAGGGGTTGTCTAATCAGGATAACCCCTTTTTACGTGAAAGCCGACCATTCTGTTACAAACTTTCCTTTCTTATAGTAGGGTTCTGTTGAAAGACCCCCTCTACATAGTTGGGAACAGTCCTGAATTTTGTGGAAGGACCCCCTCTACGTAGTTGGCAATAGTCCTGAATTTTGTGGAAGGACCCGCTCTACGTAGTTGGCAATAGTCCTGAATTTTGTGGAAGGACCCGCTCTACGTAGTTGGCAACAGTCCTGAATTTTATAAGAGGACCCCCTCTACATAGTTGGCAACAGTCTTGAATGTTGCCACAATTATACTGAATTTTCAATAATCTCAGCAAATTCAGCTTGTCCCTACCTCAAAAGGTGCAGGGCTTGTGCAAACCTTGTCCAAAAATGGACATTTCTGGGGGCAGGACTTAAATGTCATCGTTTTTCAAACAAAAAGTTGATATGTATGATGACCACATGTCTTTAAGTGGTCGTCGTAAGACAACTCTTCTAATTATGGTTGTTTGGGGTAAATTTGGGTGTCAATATGGCTGCCATTCAAGGTGATGCCACCCTGTTTTGCAAGAATACTGAAGCAGTAGATAAGTCATAACTAGGCAGATTTGCTTTTCAGGAGTCTGTGGCAGCTGTAATGGCCACCATATGGCTTGTTCTATAACAATTTAGA
This sequence comes from Leptodactylus fallax, assembly GCA_947044405.1. NCBI lineage: Eukaryota > Metazoa > Chordata > Amphibia > Anura > Leptodactylidae > Leptodactylus > Leptodactylus fallax. The sequence continues at coordinate 3,695,354 of CAMRHE010000121.1, read as the reverse complement.
CAGTAGAGCACTGCTTATAATTTATTTTAGAAGGGAAGATTACTTAAAAGGGAATGTCCAACCATTATATAACTAATATTATTTGGCTTGTATATGTTCAAAAAGAATTATTGAAAAATTTGTCTTCCTGGCTCCTTCTAAGCTATATCTTCATGTCAACATGACTTATTTGGTTAGCCAGGGCACCTCGGGACTCCAGTGGTCAAAAGACAGTGGTATGGTCCAGACCAACCAGAGTCCACCTTTTAGTGCTGGTAAAAAAAATTAAAGCAGTGTTCTGATTGGCTGCTATGGACAATGGCTTTAATTGTAAAAGCTGCAGAGTGGTACATGGAAACGGATGATAAAAAAAAAAAAAAAAAGTCATGTCGGCCATATTTTGGTCTGTAACCACTAATCTGTTAGAACACGGCCTGGCAGGGCATAGTGGGAGTTGTAGTTTCACAGCCTAGATTACTCAGCATGTCAATTCACCAGAATACAGAAGTGTCTAATGTCAAATCGGTGCCCTTGGTTCCTAATAAAAAGAGTCGGCCTATAAAATGGCAGCAGGGACTGGCGGCCATTATAATTCTATTACGGTCACATGATGCAGAATAACCTATCTGCTTATACTAGAGTGGCTAGAGGCTAGAGAATAGGACCTTATGTGTAAATTATTATTTTTGAATTATTTTTTTTAGTTTTGTTAAAAGGGGTCGTCGACTGAAGCCAAATCCTGTCCATATGTCCTATTAGGGCATATGGTCATAACAAGGGGGAGTGGTTGGGTGGGGGGTTCACTTGCTTGGAAACCAGAATGCTCTTTTCTGGTTGACTAGATCCACCCATGTATATAATGGACGGCCCTTTATCTGAATGGTCACAATGTAATACCAAATCTATCCTGTAGTGGCCACTACATAGGAAATGCCTGGTTATCCCATGGAGTGACAACCCCTTTAAAGTGGTATACCATTCCTGATTGGTGGAGGTCTGATTCCGGGACACCCATGATCCTGAGAATGAAGAGGCTTGCCCCATCATTCTCAGAACTGGTGAGAGTTCCAGTAATGGTACCTTCACCGATCATAGTGATGACACATCCTAGTGATTTGCTACCACGCAATACCCCTTTTAACAGGAATACCCCTTTAACAGAGCCCATGACCCGTATGACGGATCAGTGATCAAAGTGATCCCAATAAATTCAGACAGATATTTGCCAAATTATTGCAAATAATGAAACTGCAATTACAAAAAAATTGCAAAATTCTATCTTTTTGGATTTAAAAAAAGTAAAAGGGTTAAAGTTTAGGGGAGAAAAACGCAAACCACAATGTGCTCACGAATATGGCGGTCTGTGGCAGACCGATTCATAAGCCCCATAGTTTTTAAAGCTTGCATAAAATTTTATAAAATTGATCAATATAGGCCATATTATATTTATAATAATTAGTGATTTTTCTCACATTAATCCACTATGTAGAATATAGGGAGGAGTCTTTTGGTTACGTCTAAAATTCTCCACAGACAGTGACCCCTATAGGTTAGAAAGAGTATTACTCTCTGAAGCGAAATGGCATGTTATCGGAAAGCATTCATGGGCACACAATGTGACTTGTAAGGAGTAGCCATACCCATCTTGGCACACCGTATCTTGCCTTCTGTAAAGAACAATGAGAACCTTGTTCTATCTGGAGAGTAAGCAAAAAAAAAAAAAAACAGAGCCCGCGTTCTCTGCCTGATCCACAGGGGTTAACATCTATCAATTTCATGGCATGAACTTAAATTTTTTTGGATGCAAAATAACTGCAGGACAATGAAACACGGTGAAGTGAGACTGGAGGTCACTGTGCCCTTTAATAATGCAGTGTAACCATAAAACAAAAAAATAAAAGTACAGTGTCATTACATGTGTGTGGAATTCAGAGGAAGAAGACACAGCAAGAATTTCAGCTTCTGCTTCATCCATCAATGTCCGACATTAAAGGGGAACAAAACCTATTATATAGAGTTCCCCTTTAAAGGGGGTTTCAACCTTCAGATTATTTTTGGCTTGCACAGACCCTCCTTCAAAACTTTTAAAGGGAATGAGCCACCCCACAGTTCCCTTTAAGTTATGGCACCTGTGATACAGGCTTAAAGGGAGTGTGTCACCAGCATCCAGCATATCGATGCAACGTCGCAGATAGATAGGTTAGGATCTTCTGAATGAAACAGCGTTTTCTCTTTGTGAATCGCTGCCTCCGTTGCCGAGCTATCGCTGTTTTTGTCAAAACAAGGGCGTCGCCATTACGCCAAAGTAATAAGTGGCAACATCCTTGTTGCTCCAAGGAGCACATTAGCTTATTCACAAAAACAGCAATATCACTGCAACAGAGGCAGCCATTCACAAGGGGAAAACAGCGTTTGATTCAGGTGTCCCTCACCTATCTGTAGGGTTAGGTGATATGCAGAGTTCTGGTGAGACACTCCCTTTAAGAAGCCCTTCTCCCTGTCAATATTCTTTGTCAATCAGAAGGCAAGGTGGTTGACACAGGCACTTTCCCACCCCTTTAGAAACATAAAATTCTAGTGAACCTAAGGGGGTGGGAAATACAAGAGGACCTTCCCTCTGACAGGAAGCTTTATTGAGGTCCATTAGCATATTTTGATGCAGTTTAATTTGCGGCTCTGTAATTTAAAGGGGTCTGTTTAATGGCCAGTTCCCTTTCCCTAAATGAATTGACTCTTGTTACCATTATAGATTTACTCTTCATCTATATCACCAATATAAACTATTATTTTAGATGTGAGATGCGACATGAGATACGATCAAGCGATTATTCCGAAGTGTCATATCTCGTGCCAATGAAAATCCACAGTTTTGGTAAAGAAAAACAGAGGACAGCTTGTAGCTGCGTACTCGGGTGAAAGTTGCAGGAGGACGCCATGCACAAGTTAAAGTTATCTGAAGGCAACCAACCCCTATAAGATCCTAAATCTTCACAAGACCTAGGATTAAAAAGGTGCTTTATATCATGCAAATACTTTTTAATATTGCTAACAAATAAACCCAAAGTAAAAAACATGCATTGCAATGATAACAAACGTCATATTAGGCAGACCTTTCTGTGAATACTAGACAGCCCACATCCGGCTAATCGAACAAACTGTTGTAAACAGGAGGGATTTAATAAAGTTTATTCAATCCCGTTAGGAAGAAATTTTTTTGACCTTCCACCCACAGACATAGAGGAACTCGTTTTTTGTGTTTTTTTATTAATTTTTCACATATTTTAGCAAAAAGAATCCTCTAAGGCACTCAGGAAAGCCTGTACAATCACAATTCTCTGTACATTCGATACCCACTTTTTTTTTTTTCATTTTGTGAAGTCTCATCCACGCCGTTTTTCCAATCATCATTAACCCTTGACACACAGAAAACGTTAGTGCAAATTTCTCACGTACGTCGGGGGGACGTCCGCGAGTCCTATACCATTCACATTTTTTTTTTTGTACATTTTTTTTTTTTTTACCCTACATATTCTGCTTTCCTAAAATCAAAAATATATACAGGAAGAAATGAGCTAAATAAAAAATATATATATATACTCTTCTTCTCTCCCATTGTGCAAGGTGCCTGTCAATACCCCATAAAAGGTTCTCCTTTCCCTCTCTCTATAGAGTCTGTGCAAGAAGTGAACTTTATTCTATATTGGCCCCTGGGGGCCCAAACATTTCTTCATTGTACTAATGAAATTGGGGGTAGAACGTACATAAAACTCATGTATTTTACATTCAAGGCCATTCCGTAGAATTCCCATTGATTCACAGATCATGATCACTTATAACACACACTCGCGTTTCACTCCCAATATAATAAGTGCTTTCTTATTCTTTAGATACTACAGATTAATACCGCTTTGGTTTAACCTTATTGATCTTGAGCTATACTAATACCTGCACTGCAGATACCACTGTCAAGGTACACTGTGCAAGGAGGTACCTTGTTTTTTTATTTTCCCATATACGTATATTAAGATCTGGTAGTTTGTGCCTACAATAATCTCACCACTATGCTGCTAGAAGTACCTGTACCTAAGTACGCTTATTGGTTTTAGCTTAAGGATGTCAACACTTTTCGCCTCCTGAGTCGACAAGAGGTTCTTTTGTCTAGTTCTTGTATTACACAAAATGTTTTGGTCCTTTCTAATTTGTGCACATTTTGTAATGGGGTTGGATAAATCTCTGTAGGGAAATATAAGATCAAGGAGCCAAGGAACAGACATCCATAGTTCATAGCAAGCTGTATAGGGTATTGTTAACATGGGCCTATTATGGTTCCTTGTAGGGCCAGAAAAGATGGGGGTCAACCCCGTTTTGGCACTAGCTATACATCTTGGACAAAGCGCCATAATAACTCCCATGTTAAAAAAGACCTAAGGATGTTTATTAAATCCTGTTCGCCAGCCTTGTGTAGGGTTATGGGTCCAACAAACTTCAGGAACACCATGCAAACAATAACAGTCACCCTGCCTTCACTTAAAGAGAACATTCCACCGCCTTCTCCAACACATTGCATCCTTCAATAGGTGTCGGGCTAATTTTGGCGCAGTTGGATTTTTTTCTCTAGCCTTCATCATTCCCGAGCAATCATTTCTGTTACTTGCTCCTTGTGGGCGGTCCTTGGCTGGAGCAGAAGGACAGGGACCACCCCTCTGACAGTAGACAACATAAATGTGTTGATACTAATAGAAATGATTGCTCAGGAATGGTGAGGGCTAGAGAAAAAATTCCAACTGCACCAGCATCAGTGGAATAACATCTATTGAGAGATAGGAAGAGTTGGAGTTGGTGGATGTTGCAAAAGGTCCTCTGTAACTATGAAAAAATAAATGAATGTTAGAAATGGACTGGCACAAGTGCTATAATAATACAATAAAATATCTCCAAACCCAGTCCCATATAGTCCTCATCATCACTCAATAACCAGTAGGACCCAAGAGGCCACACGCAGTTTGTCATAAATGATGTCAAAAGTGGTCAAAGTACCATCTTCTAAATGTTAACAACTTGGCTGACCATTGGCCGACCCAAAGTCCTAAAGATCTACAAATAACTGGATACATATTTGTGTTATGGTCCCTTTCAAAAATATCTGTTCTACGTTATAATTTTAGGAAAGGTTTAGGATCTGATCCATATACTTCCCAAAAACAAGCTCCTGCCACCTGATCAGCTACATATACCGAGAAGAATTGCCTAATCTAGTCAAGCAAAACACCTCCTAATGTAAGGATCCCATGGTTCATTTATCGGGTTCTAGGGGCACAAAGCCCCTACAGCCCTGCATTTTTACATATATTTTTCCCGCAATAAAGTGCTTCACAATTTCAATCTGACTGAAAACAAACCAACTGGAGAGTCTCACGGTGTGACCTGATACTACCTTATCTGAAGCGGCCCCATAGGATTCTGGGAAATGCATGCATCAAAAGCAGACTCCATTAATTTGTCAAGTCTTGGAAGGTATCCAAAGACAGAAACAAGGGGTGGGGTGGTTTCTAAAATATACATTAAGACTGATATCAAATCGATAGACTGCTTTTACATGATAAATTAATGCACTCTTAATCCATTTTGAGGATATCGGGATAGCCTGGAGCTGTGTTAGCAAAGTTCAAGTGTTATCCTGCCAGAACTTCTGTAGATGACGTCTTACCCTAGAGATAAACATCCAATATTAGAGCATTACTTTTTATAGGAGATACAGTAAAAAACAAAACAAAAAAAGCAATAGCTAAGCAAGCCTGAAGCCCTCTAATGTGACCATATCTCTAGTGACAAGTTCAGTCTAAACCATTGGTCAAGTAGGTTCATGTTTGTTGGAGAGATCCAAGTCCATCTACCTTCTAAAGTAGTCAACCTAGTGCTGATCGACAGAATGGCGAAGCAGAGCTCCACAACAGACAACCCAAGACTATGTACTAGAAGTCCAAGCACAAGCTTGGTTCTACACCCTCCATCCAAGTCACTGTTGAGAGGTAAACCTCCTAAATGAAGGCCTACAACAATGCCACCATTAACTTATGGAACTCCCAAGCCAAGACCTGGAATACTCACACTAAGGATGACCAACAGAAACTCAAACCCTGAAGACATTATTATTACTGCTAATAAATGAAGGCCAAGGATCTCAAAACTTATCAACAAGATATGAACAAGGATGGTCAAGTCTGGTGGGTGAAAGGTTTGAATTTGACTATTTGCCAATGGTTGCCCATTTGTTGGCCATATGCCTTAGAGCAAACAACTCACTAATATATATCATCTGCTGGATGGACTTTTTTGATCGGTAGTCACTCATAATCACCTGAAGTCTACAATAAGATCCACCAGTATATAGTCTATCCAACCAAAACTGGGCATTGAGTCTACCACTTACTTTTTGAGTCATGCCCAATTTGGAAGAATCATTCAATACTTTTCAGTACCATGAACATCCTTTGAGGACCCTTGCCTTCATTTCCACAGGACCAATTGACAAATAAGGGACGGGTATTTGGGCCTAATGGGGGGGGGAATCTATAGATTTTCAGCAGACTGTAGGTTTCATGGTTATCTTCCCACTTACTACTTTATACCTCATGGTAACAGCATGCATATTTCAGATATTTTAGTTCTGTGGAAAAATCATCTACATTTACATAGTTTAAGTTCTTCAACAAATTCCTGGACAACATTCCCGAAATGACAAATCCAGACTGTCTGCGGCCTAACCTAGTTCTTGAGTAATATCACCAGCCCAATGAAAGACACAAATGATATTTTATCTGGTTTTAGACGGCCGTCATAGGCTTATGGTTACTATGGTGACATGTGTGGCCAAAGTTGGGTGGTAAACCATGCAGCTCAGCCATGTTCTTAGACTGTCTATGTACCTAAATACTGAATTAAACAACTGGTACATGAACATGGCCTACTAATACTAGTTGATATATTAAAAGTGCATTTTTATAAGAAAATTTACAAGTATAACCTTTGTTTCATACAGAGGTGTGTTTGGCATCGCTATAGTTTCAGCAAACATCTATGAAGTTCTGCTGAGATCATTTGTTCCTTCTAACATGTATCCATATCTTAATATTGCCCTTTTTTGCTGCCCTGTTCTCACTAATATAATTACTTACTTCAGTCACTGCCTACTGCAGGATCAACACACATCTTCTACTGCTGTCATCATTCCCATCATAGGACCATTGCTTGGATATTGTCACTTCATGACACTAGCCCTGTCCCCGCTAACAACAACAGGAATAACAGATCACTGCTTCCCACAAGATCAACTCACTTATCTCCTCCTGCTGTAATCAGGATAACAGGTCAGTGTCCTCCTTAACGTCAGCTCACTCATGTCCTGCTGTTGTGAAAATTCTCAACATCATTTGAACATTTCTTGGATAATCTATCCTTCTTCCCTTCAAGACGCTAACCTTGTCACATTTAGCCCCGTTTTCACTAATAAGCATGATAATTACAGGTCACTGCCCACCAAAAGTTCAATTCACTCAACTACTGCTGCTGTCTCTATTACCATTATGTGACCATGCTTGGATAGTTTATCCTTCACTTCATGAAACTAGCCCTGTCCTCAATCATGGTAACGACTGGTCACTGCCTCTCACAAGATCAGTTCAGTCTTCACCAGCTGTTGTCACTATCAGTCACAGCTATAATATGACAATTTACTTAAGATTCTTTCCTTCTTCACTTCTAATTACTAGTCATATCCTCATTAGCAAATGTGGGGCTGACAAGTCATTGCCTCTCACAAAGATCAACTCGCTCATCTCCTGCTGTCATCATTCTCCACATCATTTTAACGATTCTTGGATAAGTTATCCTTCTTCGCTTCATGACACTAACCTTGTTACATTTAACCTTGTCCATGTTTACAAGTATAGCAACTGCTCTCCCACAAGATCAGCTTACTCTTCCTCTGCTGTTGATGATATCTTTCCCATAATCTGACTGTTTATTGGATATTCTATCCTTCTTCACTTCTAAACACTTGTCCTATCCTAGCAATCATTGGGATGACAGGTCACTGCCTCCCTCAAAATCAACTCATTAATCTCCTGCTGTTATCAATATTGCCAACGTGATCATTTACTGTATATTTTATCCTCCCCTTCCTTCATGATACTAGTCCCATCCTCACTAGTAATTATGAGAATAACAGGTCACTTCCTTCTTCAAGATCAACTCACTCATCTCCTGCTGTTGTCAATATTGCCATAATTTTAAACATTTATTGTATATTTTATCCCCCCCTTTCACAATACTAGTTCTGTAATTATGAGAATGACAGGTCACTGCCTCCCACAAGATGAACACACTCCTCACCTGCTGCCATCATTCTTTACATTCATCCAATTGGCTTCCGAAGTAAAATGCACCATAAAAACAAGCCAGACTGCATCGTCAGTTGTCAGAAGCAGTTACATTAGTCTTAATGTAAGAGAAAAAAGTAAACTAAGGAATGAGTAAAACCCAATAATCTCTGTTGTACAAAAACGCCTCAATATGGCACCTAAACTTGTTCTGTGGATTCCAATTTCCATTAGGTCCTCTACCTTGAATGACTGATGTAAGTGACGGTGACATCTGTTTTACCCATGAACAGATGAATGGCGCTGATTATATTATTTTTTTGAGTTTTTGTTTTCTTACGTGCTTTTTGGATGATAGATCGTCCAACCTGGCTGGAAGAGAAAAAAAAACAAAAAACTAATGGATGCATTCATTTCGTTAGAGTAAGTTCTGTTAAAAAGGAGCCCGTTTTGTTGTCTTCTTATCTAAGGAGGCCACTTCCGACCCGGTAATTTACAGTATAACGAATGCGATTATTTTTTCCTTCATATTTTTTTCTTTGTGTTTTTTTTTTTTTTTTTAGTTTTTGTTTTTTAATACAAGCAGAATAAAAATCACATTTTAGTCAGGCAAAAGTAGCAGTTCTGAGGGTAAGTGGCTGATCACATTTGTTTTGTATTAGTAATTCATGCAAGCAGTGCTAATATTACACATCCCTTATCGGTCACCGTCTGGATGCTCGGCCGCTTTCGCTCTTCCTTTTTTTTTTTTGTGTTTTTTTTTATAAAGTCCCACTGTAAGCAGCGTCTTGTCTTCTCGCCGGAGTTTCTGGCCTACTAGTAGAGCCGGTGGTTTGTTCAAATGGTGGCGGAGGTGTGCTCTGACTATCTGATGCCAATGGATCGGTACCACCTACCTCCTGGATGACGGAGCCCGTTGTCCCCTCTGTCTCCGGGGTCTGTTCAAACGGAGGGCTGGAGTTGTTGGTGAGGTCAATGTTTGCCGTGTTAGTTCTCAAAGATACTATGGCGCTAGAATCGCTTCTCCGCTCTGCATAGATTCGTTGCTCAAACGCCTGGGCCGGACTTTGCTGGAAGTCAGACTCTAGTGTGACCCCAGTGGCTGTGGCACCCATGACAGAGCGATACATCTCCACGCCCTCTGGCAACATAGATTTTATTTTGGGGAGCCAACGCTTGCGCACCCTGCGGGCGTTGGTGCACATGTCTGCGGCTATGACATTCATCTCACTCTCCTTAAAGTTTGGTGCAAAATTCTGACAATATACTGGAGAGACAATACAAAAAATTAGTACGGTATTATAATACTGTAAAAAAATTACAGTCATACATAACAATACACAAATTAATAGAAGCTGAAATTTTGTGGAGACAGCGACCCATGGTCCAAAGGTAATGCTCCTTCCACCTGGGTTTGCCATTTTGCACCATATGGGTTGATATTATAGTGACCCAGTCATATGGCACCTCTCTTTTAGGCACTCAGACTGGGATACACCACCATGGTCATGCATTGTCCCCCCTGCCCCATGAATCTATACCCTAGATGAATAGATAGGAGCACATGTCTATGTCAATAAAGAAGGCGCCCAGTGCTTGGGACAAATATGGATTTTCTTCAACGTATTATATCCACGTTATCATGTCGGCCTTTCGCCCACAGCAATAAACCAACTGTGTGTTACTTTTATAGACTTCCAAGAGGTCGGATCAGGTCTCCTGTGTATAAAAACTAGTAATCTTTAGTGACTAAGCAAAAAATTCCCAATCTCTTATATACACAAACAACTAGAGATGACGGTAAAACCATTAGTCAACCGTCCCTTTAAATCAGTATGCATTTGATATACATGACCCATCCCTTTAAAGCAGAGTTGACCTGTGTTGGATGTGCAAGATGTATTGTGGGCGATGAATTGTAACATGGTGGCAACTGATCAAATTCTATCTGGCCACCATTACAAATCTGCATCATTCAGTCCACATGCAACTACAATATGGCCACCTCCATTGTGTGTAAGAGACGGGGGCGCTTAAACTTTTTCGTAGACCTTTTTCTACCACAACGCAGAAATAATATGTTCTTACACTTAACGGCATTGAGAACCCTGCTGTCCAGAGGTTTTCTGCTTGGGTCGCTGGTGGAGGAGCGGATTCCCGTCCCACAGCTATTAGCCAGGGTGTTCCTGAAATGAAAAAATATCGGCACGTCAAAAACAGGGCTAGACAGCAGGTGAGATGATCACGGCAAAGACCCCAAATGGTCACTACTATTTATAACATATATGACCATTACCATCAGTTTATCTTTACTGTGGAGCAGTGAAGAAAAAAAAGGGTGGAAACCATCAACAAGCAGGATAACAGCAGATCTTATTATGGCTTCAATATTCATTAATATACTTGCCTGATTTCTACAAAGCCATGACCCTCTAAATAGCCTGATGTGATGGCTCAAAACCCAATTAAGTAAGGCCTTAAGAAAATTAGGTCTCTTAACAGCAACTTGTTGATGGTTTCCATCTAGGACTACTGTATGTAGTGGCCACAGCAGAAAAAAATGGATGATTGGCCACAGCTTACCCCAGCAAAATCAGCAAGACCAGTGGTGATCAGATGATTGCCTCAGGGGCTTTCCAGGACTTACATACTGATGACCTATCCTTAGGGTTGGTCATCAATATCTGATCGGTGGGGGTCTGACATCTGGGAACCCCACAGATCAGCTGTTTGAAGAGACTGCAGTGTTCGGATGAGTGTTATGGTCTCTGCACTGAATATCAAGCACAGCGCCGTACATCGTATAGTGGCCGTGCCTGGTATTGCAGCTCATCCCTATTCACTAGAATGAGATTAAACTGCAAACAGGCCATGAGACGAATAGATGTGACGTCACTGGCCTGTGAAACAGTCAGTGCAGTGTCGGACCCCTACCGATCAGATATTGATAGGATAGGTCATCAATATGTAGATCCTGGAAAACCCCTTTAAGCAATGCTACAGTGCCCAATCTCATGCTTTTGGTCAATTGCAGGTTTCCATTTTGCTCCACCCTCTACCAAGTGAAATGGTATGGTCCATATCCTGCATCAATCACGAGCAGAGTCCGGCTCAGATCATTGCTAGCCGTAGCGGCAGAGGTTTTCTTATACAAATATCTAATCATATTGGACACAGCATGATGCTGTCAGTGACTCCGAGGGTTCCAGCTACGCCAGATAATATTAAAGAGCGGATGTGAGCGCTGCAGCCGAGAGTCGGGTTGTGGGCAGACAGAATTAGACACTTATCCCTGACTGCAAGAAATGGAGAATAAAACCACATTCGACTGATTGTCGCCTTTATCTGAAAATGACTGCGCCACAAAGTACTCTGGAAAAATTCAGCTTCATAGACCAAAATGGATGTGGATGTTGTAAAAGATTACATAAACATGGTCAATTCCTTCCCAGAAACAGTGCCACACCTGCACACTGGTTGTGTCTGGTATTACAGCGCAGATCTTTTGAGTCAGGTTGTGATGCAAAAACACAATCAACCCATGGATAGGTGAAAGCAGCCATGTTTTTCTCATCTTCTACAATCTCTTTAAAGAGGACCTTTCACCACCTCAACCAACTCCAACGTTTTGCATCCTTTAATAGGTCCAGATTCTGATGCAGTTGGAATTTTTTCTATCGCTCCCATGGTTCCTGAGCCATGGGCACTGTTAGATTCAACACCAAATGTGTCATGTGGGTAGTCTTTCGCTGGAGCAGATAGTCTGGGACCGCCCACCTGACAGTACAGAACTTAAATAACTTGTTGGGTGCTGAAACTAACAGCACCAATTGCTCAAGAACGGTGGGGGAGAAAAAAAAATTCCAACTGCATTGGAAGTAGAGGAGCTTTTGAATGATCCAAAGAGTTGGAGTTGGTGGTGGGAGGTCCTCCTCAAGGCTACAGAGTTATTGGTGGTTCTGTTTTTTTGAACAGGTGGCAATCTTAAAGTGGTCTTGTCACCTTAGACATTTATAAGCCAAATCTGCCTGACTGATGAGATTCCCTCTTCTCTCGGACCCTGACCAACCAGGACGAGGTGGATGTATACATGAGAAGTCTGGAGAGGTGGCCTCTCAATGAAGTCTATAGGAGAAGTCCTCTATGGAGGTTTCAAACTTATCACAAAACTACCGCAACAAAATTTGAGGTGGGGGAATAAATAAGACCGGTCTACTCAAATGGGGCAGGTGTGTTTTACACATGGCTGAACAACATATTACAGATGGAAAAAAAAACCTAAAAACAGCAAAGGAATCCAGTTCTCCAGAACCTACCGGTCAAAAAAGGTGGCGAGGAGTCGTCTTAATAGGACCTTATGTTTTACGCCTGCACAAAGATGGCAGTTCATGAGTTGTCCTCGGGTGATATAAACTCCGGATCCTAAGGAAACATGAGTTATTAAAGATTATTTCCCCTGAATACAAACAGAAAAACCATGAGCTGTTCTCTTCATATTCTCATAAACTATTTTTAGAGATGGTGGCCTTCCAAAAAGTGCCAACGATACCCAATACTGCACCTATAACAGTTCTCTGCCAGCAAACCACCATGCTTCCTCACCCCAGCTCCCTGCCTATGTAGGTAGATAGCCTATAGTATGGAAAGGTGATCCAGGGTTAAAAAAAAAAAAAAACACACCAAAAAACACATGGCTGATTACCCCCACCAAAAAAAAAAAAACAAAACAGCGCCCTATCAGTCCACAGGTTGTTACTGGTATTGCAGCTTAGCTCCGCTGTAGTTGTAATACCAAAAACAACCTCTGGACAAGGGTGGTGTGATATTTTAAAGAAAGCAGCCATATTTTTCCAATCCTGGATAACCCCCTTAAGGACAGGAACCAGGAGCTCAGGATGAACAGATCTTGACAGCTGCATGGAACTGTAGGATGTTACACAAACCAGAGATAATTATAATAAATGATGTGAAGGAGGCTCCTCGAAGAGTTAGATAGAATCTTTTACCACCTCCACCTCTTTTCATCCTTTAATAGGCGCCGCCCTGCTGATTCTGGCACAGTTGAAATTTTTTCTGTAGCCCCCACCGTTCCTGAGCAATCAGTGCCGTTAGTTTTAGCACCTAATATTTTAATTAGGCTCTCTACTGTCAGGTGGGCGGGTCCCAGACTACCTTCTACATCCATTGACCGCCCACCTGACAGGAGAGAGCCTAGTTGTGATGAAACTATAAGCATCGATTGCTCGGGAATGGTGGGGGCTAGATAAAAAATTCCAATTATGCTAGAATCAGTGGACATGTCGAGAGTTGGGAAAGAGGTGGCGAAAGATCTTCTTTAAAAGGTTTAAAAAAAATTGGCCTTTTTTTTTTCTTAATTATTTATTTCTTAAATTTACAGCACCACACCTGGTTAAGTCCGGTATTGCAAGTCCTATTAAAAGGGACTAAGCTGCAAGACAAGACATAATTTATGGACCGGGATGGTGCCATTTCTGAAAAGAATGGAGATTTTTTTTTTCTAATTCCAGCCAATATCTCTGATCTCGTCTCCGCCGCCATAGACATCACCGTTTCTGCCTTTCTCCACCGCTCAGTTCTGGAACCGAACTGGTTAACCCCATCGTCATGTGAAACTAAGGGTGAAAATGATAATTTCTCACTCCATTAAGGAGAAGCCGGTGGAGGGGGGGGGGATGCTTCGAGACAATGAAGAGGCCGACGTTGAACCTTTTTACAAATCACAGTCACCGATAAATCGATGGAATCAGAAAGCCAGCAATGGTCTCCGGTGAGCGCGCTCTGCCTCCCCCCTCCCCAGTCCTCGTCTTCTTTACCTTGAATGAACTCCCACACACAGACCGGCAGCTCAGAGATCTGCGGGTATTGATTCTAATTATATACTGCTGACTGCAGAGGAGCGGAACTCCATCCCCTCCAGTCAAGTCAATATGCACACTGTGAGATAGGGAGGGTGTCTGCATTATAACACAGGCAGCTTCACCCTACTCTATAGGCGGGCACAACAGCTGTCTGAATGGCATTCCTGAGCACGGGGAAGGTGGCACTGGGAAAAGGAGACATTTTTATCACCCTTTTATATGTGGAACTTAAGGGTTTTGCAGAGGCAGGAGTCACATAATACACAGTAGATCTGACGGGTAAGCAAAATGGACTGAATGGACAAAGCCAAGGTCTGTGCCAGCACGTGCGTCAGACCCTATGCAGTAGTTCTGATCCTATGCCATGGCACAAACATTTATATACTCCAATAAATGTATCCCACGATGATGCTAGAGAGTGAAAAGAAATTATATATATATATATATATATATATATATATATATATATTATATATATATATATGTTCAATTCTTCGTCATCTCTGGGGACAACTATAAAGGATACAGAGAGATGTAGCAGAGCTGGATGTGTGATACATGTAGGGGTAATGCGGCTACTTATATAGTGTAAAAGCAAGTCTTAGCAAAACCAAAGAGGCTAGGTGATGGAGTGAAGGAGGGGGAACCAGGGACTAAAATCGGGGCAGTCTATTGTGGCTGGCAGCTAGCTACTTCCTGAATCCACCTACAAGGGAAAGGCGAGATCAGAAACGTAGATTGCTAATATGGGAAGAATAAGGTGATAGGACAAATTTGGCCAAACGTTCCTGCCTATCTTAGGTGTATGAGGCCTCCTGACAAACAAAGCCATGTTTTCTTAATCCTATACATCCTAGATAATTTGGTGTAGTGTGATAAGAAAAACCTTAACACTATATTGTAAGCGTCAGAGGCTCAAGTCTTATGCCCTTTACCTACTGATCACATTTTTGGATGTATTGGTGATCAAAATTTCTTACAGACACTGTAAGAGAGATAATACAGGAGGTGAGAAACAGTAGTGCTAGTATTACTAGTAGTTCTTATGGTAGTAATAGTAGTAGTAGAGATAGTAGCAGTAGTATTACTAGTAGTTCTTATGGTAGTAATAGTAGTAGTAGAGATAGTAGCAGTAGTATTACTAGTAGTTCTTATGGTAGTAATAGTAGTAGTAGGGGTCGGCGGGATAGAGAGAGAGATAGTAGCAGTAGTATTACTAGTAGTTCTTATGGTAGTAATAGTAGTAGTAGAGATAGTAGCAGTAGTATTACTAGTAGTTCTTATGGTAGTAATAGTAGCAGTAGAGATAGTAGCAGTAGTATTACTAGTAGTTCTTATGGTAGTAATAGTAGCAGTAGAGATAGTAGCAGTAGTATTACTAGTAGTTCTTATGGTAGTAATAGTAGTAGTACAGTCATGGCCAAAAGTTTTGAGAATGACACAAATATTCTATTTTCACATGATCTGCTGCCCTCTGGTTTTTATGTGTGTTTGTCAGATGTTTTTATCACATACAGAAATAGAATTGCATTCATATTATGAGTAACAGAAGCTTATATTGACAGTTAGAATGAGTTAATGCAGCAAGTCAATATTTGCAGTGTTGACCCTTCTTCTTCAGGACCTCTGCAATTCTCCCTGGCATGCTCTCAATCAACTTCTGGACCAAATCCTGACTGATAGCAGTCCATTCTTGCAGAATCAATGCTTTCATTTTGTCTGAATTTGTTGGTTTTTGTTTGTCCACCCGTCTCTTGATGATTGACCACAAGTTCTCAATGGGATTAAGATCTGGGGAGTTTCCAGGCCATGGACCCAAAATCTCTATGTTTTGTTCCCTGAGCCATTTAGTTATCACCTTTGCTTTATGGCAAGGTGCTCCATCATGCTGGAAAAGGCATTGTTGAGCGCCAAACTGCTCTTGGACGGTTGGGAGAAGTTGCTCTTGGAGGACATTCTGGTACCATTCTTTATTCATGGCTGTGTTTTTAGGCAAGACTGTGAGAGAGCCGATTCCCTTGGCTGAGAAGCAACCCCACACATGAATGGTTTCAGGATGCTTTACAGTTGGCATGAGACAAGACTGGTGGTAGCGCTCACCTCTTCTTCTCCGAATAAGCTGTTTTCCAGATGTTCCAAACAATCGAAAAGGGGATTCATCAGAGAAAATGACTTTACCCCAGTCCTCAGCAGTCCACTCCCTGTACCTTTTGCAGAATATCAGTCTGTCCCTGATGTTTTTTCTGGAGAGAAGTGGCTTCTTTGCTGCCCTCCTTGAGACCAGGCCTTGCTCCAAGAGTCTCCGCCTCACAGTGCGTGCAGATGCACTCACACCTGCCTGCTGCCATTCCTCAGCAAGCTCTGCACTGCTGGTAGCCCGATCCCGCAGCTGAAACACTTTTAAGAGACGGTCCTGCCGCTTGCTGGTCTTTCTTGGGCGCCCTGGAGCCTTTTTGGCACCAATGGAACCTCTCTCCTTGAAGTTCTTGATGATGCGATAGATTGTTGACTGAGGTGCAATCTTTCTAGCTGCAATACTCTTCCCAGTTAGGCCATTTTTGTGCAGTGCAATGATGACTGCATGTGTTTCTTTAGAGATAACCATGGTTAACAGAAGAGAAACAATGATGGCAAGCACCAGCCTCCTTTTAAAGTGTCCAGTGGTGTCGTTCTTACTTAATCATGACAGATTGATCTCCAGCCCTGTCCCCATCAACACCCACACCTGTGTTAATGGAGCAATCACTGAAACGATGTTAGGTGGTCCTTTTAAGGCAGGGCTGCAATGATGTTGAAATGTGTTTTGGGGGATAAAATTCATTTTCTAGGCAAATATTGACTTTGCAAGTAATTGCTGTTAAGCTGATCACTCTTTATAACATTCTGGAGTATATGCAAATTGCCATTAGAAAAACTGAAGCAGTAGACTTTGTAAAAATTTATATTTGTATCATTCTCAAAACTTTTGGCCATGACTGTAGAGATAGTAGCAGTAGTATTACTAGTAGTTCTTATGGTAGTAATAGTAGTAGTAGAGATAGTAGCAGTAGTATTACTAGTAGTTCTTATGGTAGTAATAGTAGTAGTAGAGATAGTAGCAGTAGTATTACTAGTAGTTCTTATGGTAGTAATAGTAGCAGTAGAGATAGTAGCAGTAGTATTACTAGTAGTTCTTATGGTAGTAATAGTAGTAGTAGAGATAGTAGCAGTAGTATTACTAGTAGTTCTTATGGTAGTAATAGTAGTAGTAGAGATAGTAGCAGTAGTATTACTAGCAGTTCTTATGGTAGTACTAGCAGTAGTAGAGATAGTAGCAGTAGTATTAGTAGGGGTAGTGGTTGTTGTAGTAGTAGTGATTGTAGCAGTGGGGATAGAACTGGTGGTGGTAGTATTAATAGTAGGGGTAGTGGTATTATCAGTACAAGGGGTAGCGCTAATATTCATAGTGGTGATAGAGGAGGTAGTGATAGTGGTACGAGAGGTAGTGTTAGTATTCATAGTAGGGGATATGGTGGTAGCAGTAATAGTAATATTAGTATAAGGGGTTGTGTTAGCATTCATAGTGGAGGTAGTAATAGTAGTAGTGGTATTATCAGTACAAAGGCTAGTATTAGTAGCTGTAGTGGTGGTAGCAGTAATAATAGTAGTGATTGTGGTGGTATTATTAGTACAAGGGGTTGTGTTAGTATTCATAGTTGTGGTAGCAGTAATATTAGTACAGTAGTGGAGGTAGTAATAGTAGTATTTGTACAAGGGGTGGTGTTTGTATTAGTAGCAGCCTTAGTGGTGCTAGCAGTAATAGTAGTAGTATTTTTATTATTAGTACAATGGGTTGTGTTAGTATTTATAGTGGTGGCAGCAGTAATAGTAGTTGTAGAAGTAGTGGTGGTGGTAGTATTATCGTTACAAGGGGTAGTGTTAAAATTAGTAGCAGTGGTAGTGGGGATAGTAGTAGTAGTGGTGGTAATAGCAGGGATAGTAGTATTAGTACAAGGAGTTAGTATTAGTAGCAGCGGTAGTGGTCGTAGCAGTAATAGTAGTAGTAGCAGCAGTGGTGGTTGTTGTAGTAGTAATATTAGTACAAGGTGTAGTGTTGGTATTAGTAGTTGCGGTAGTACTAGTACTGGTGGTAATAGCAGTGGTAGTATTAGTATAAGACTAGTGTTAGTATCAGTAGTAGTGGTAGTGGTCGTAGCAGTAATAGTAGTAGTAGCAGCAGTGGTGGTTGTTGTAGTAGTAATATTAGTACAAGGTGTAGTGTTAGTATTAGTGTTACGGTGTACTAGTACTGGTGGTAATAGCAGTGGTAGTATTAGTATAAGACTAGTGTTAGTATCAGTAGTAGTGGTAGTGGTCATAGTAGTAGCAGCAGTGGTGGTTGTTGTAGTAGTAATATTAGTACAAGGTGTAGTGTTAGTATTAGTAGTTGCGGTAGTACTAGTACTGGTGGTAATGCGTGGTGTATTGTTAAGACTAGTGTTAGTACAGTAGTAGTGGTAGTGGTCATAGTAGTAGCAGCAGTGGTGGTTGTTGTAGTAGTAATATTAGTACAAGGTGTAGTGTTAGTATTAGTAGTTGCGGTAGTACTAGTACTGGTGGTAATAGCAGTGGTAGTATTAGTATAAGACTAGTGTTAGTATCAGTAGTAGTGGTAGTGGTCGTAGCAGTAATAGTAGTAGTAGCAGCAGTGGTGGTTGTTGTAGTAGTAATATTAGTACAAGGTGTAGTGTTAGTATTAGTAGTTGCGGTAGTACTAGTACTGGTGGTAGTATTAGTATAAGGCTAGTGTTAGTATCAGTAGTAGAAGTAGTGGTGATTGTAGTGGTGGTAGTAGTAGTAGTAGTAATAGTAGTAATAGTTCTAATGGACTCTCATAATTAAGCTTACTCTTTAATTGCACTTATCAGGCACCTCAGAGGTTAATGCTACAGGTTTGGAAAGTAAAAAATATGTTGGCTTCTCGGAGGAAGTAGGAGGGGGGATAAAGAGCCCCTAACACCTGCCAATGGTGATATTAATGCAGGGGAGAGGAAATAAAACAGGCGCTACATGTATTATGAGCTGGAGATATTAATCTGCCTTCCGCAGATTGAAAAATGCAAATTGTCCTCATCCACAGGTGTGCCGAGACACGATTTACAGTTGTGCCTCACTGTGAAAATAACCCATGTCACATTTAATAGCAGCACATAAAATGTAAACTGCAACAAAATGAATATTCTAGCAGCATTACGAGTGTTGGTATTCTGTATGCTAACAACCATTTACAGTGCCCGGGCTATTGTGCGCTGCAAGTAAATTGATTTTGTTGGAAGTGTACACAGCACTTTGGATGTCAGGCTTGTTTAGTGGATGTGACAGTTTAGGAGAGGCCACTTAGAAAGGATAAACCTGAAGTCTGGATACGGAGCGTCCCCCGGATAATGTCTATGTTTGGAGGTGTTTGCCAAGACCACCCATGGTCACTGTTAACAATGCGTCCTATCTAATTGCTTGCTGCTGGCGAGCCGGATCGCCTGCAGATACCAGGTACAAGCTGTACCCAGAATGGATAGCATCTGCAACTAACACAATAGACTCCAGATCTTATGTATATTCATGTGAGATTGCTGGCTCTAGGAGGGGTAGCCTAAAGTGTCTGCTATAGATTTCGATGCTCTTCGTCCAACCTCACCTGCACCCTACATCCATGGAAGCCAAATAGATGGGGTAGTAAATGCTAGATGAAACCTCTTTTGGCTGGCAGTATATGCTATACTGAAGAGGAGTCCAGCTTGGTCTGGAAACGTCAAGTTTGTTAGTTCCCCCCTTTGATATGAAACCATCGTGGACCAAATACGAGCATTTTAGGTAATCATTTTTTATAGTTATTTTGTACTATGTCTCAATCCGTCTTTGGCCAAAAGACACGTCTAGCCAAAGAAATGAAGATCCTTCCTTCAGAAGTGGTTCTTCCACCTCAATAAGTAAGGTAAGGTTATGGCCACCACATCTTATAAAGCCTCCAAATAATTTTCTATTGAGACAGAAAAATTCTTCCAGACTTTGGTCAAAAATAGTTTCCAATTGAAGATGTTACTAGTGATGTCACCAAACTAAGAATGTTACTGGTTGAGCATCAAAAGCCAATGATATGTGATCCACTTCACTGATGGGATCTTTTGTAGGTAGGTCATGGTCTTTTTGGTGACTACAGGCCACTAGACAATGTCCAGTTGCTCACCACTTCATACCAACTGGACCCCATTAAACACTCTCTGGTCAAAAATGGTTTCCAACTCAAGACAACACTAGTGATGTCACCAAACCAAGAACGTTATTGGTTAAGCAACAAAAGCCTGATAGCTTCAGGTGGGACCGTGTGTAGGACATTGTCTAGACCTGTAGTCCATACATAGACCATGTCCAATTGCCCACCACTCCATCCCAGCTTCACCCCATTAACCCCTTCCTCCCAGTTTTTAGCTTTTGTTTGGATATCAAGGCAGGAATTTATTTCAACCCAATCTTCTAAAATAAATCGAATGTAGGAGAAAAATCAATACATGGAAGAGTGAACAGAGGATTGTTACCTGCAACCAGTTCCAACTTTTCCCCCGGGTCTCCTTCCGAGTAGAGCTTAGGGTGACAGCGGTATCCAATCTGACTTATCAGGCTGGCGGGAAGTGCCACCAAGTCTCGGCGGATTAGGACGCAGGAGCGATTCTCAATGGAGTTCTGGCTCTGATCCGCTTTCTCCTGTGCCACTAATAGGAAAACAAGAATTGCTGATAAGAAACATAGTCCTATGCTGCAATACTGTGCCTTACACAAGTACTCTGGCATTGTAATATTCATTAGAATTACTGTATATATATTTAGCACCAAGATGATGTACTATCCATTGGGGCATTAGGACAGAGCTCAACAGTCCACAGGCATGAGAGACCACACTTATAATATTTCTTTAAAGGGCATCCTGACAATTGCCATAAATGTCTGATAGCTCGGGATCCCATAAATGGGAATATTTGGGCCCTGCGTCCACTGTTGTGCTTTTAAGCCTGGCATTGTGTGCAGCACCAACCCAAATGCACAAAGGCTTTAGCGGACTGTCCTGTAATACCTGGGTGACCCACGCCACCATCCGTCTGCCAAAGTCCTAATGTAAAAGTAATACTGACCAAAACATTACTGCACAATATTGGACATGGAGTCATTGATCAATATATCAGTCAACCAGTCACTAACCCTGACAAAACAACACATTAATACCCTAAAATACTCTGTGCTGCTGGAGCCCTGATCCTTCCAATAGTTTTCTATGGTCTCTACAACTTCGGTCACTGCCTCCTCCAAGATCAACACACTCATCGCCTGCTGCTAGGAACAATCCCAGAATCTGAATATAGGGCCGAAAGTTACAGACAATGATCATCCATGTTATGGCAATCCCATATAGAGTAGAGTGTATAGAGAAGACAGACAGATAAAGAGAGAGAGAGGGAGGGAGAGAGAGAGAAATGTGACAGAGACAGATATCAGATAAATAGACATACGAGAGAAAAAAAAGAGACATATGAGATAAAGAAATATCAGATAGAGACATTGGAAACAGAGACAGATATGAGATAAAGAGACAGAAAGCTAGAAGATAGACAGATATAAGATACATAAAGAGACAGATGAGATAAACATATGATGTAAATGGAGAAACCTATGAGACAGATGTGAGATAATTAGAGCGAGATATGCCGATAGATAGACAGAAGGACAGATAGATATGATATAGATAGATATGTAGCTAGATAGATAGAAGTTCTGGCACTTCATCCAGGTCTCTTCTCATCTTATACGGTCCTGTTATAGCTGGATGACAACATATCATGGAGAATATAGATCTGCGGATATCCTTCTATGACGATAAACCTCAGGTACCCATTATGCTATACGGTGAGGTACCCACGTAATGTTCCCCTTTGCCCCCTCTTCCATTTTCCCTAAACTCATAATCTCATTAGATCTTGGATCTCTTCACCAACCTACTAGAATTCTGAGAAAAGGTGCCAGATCTTCCCTCCACGGGCCCCATAGCAACCACATGGCCCATCTCCATGGCAAATACCCTACTCGTCCAGGCCAAGAACCAAGACACTTGGAGGTCATAGCTAAGGGTTTCCGGTCACCACCAGACCCAAAGCTCAGAATCCTAATAGGTCCATGACAAGCCACCAGAGAGACTTGAAGTTAGGAATTGCATCAGCTAGTCAGCGGCCACAGGCAAATTTTTATGGGTCATAGGAAATTTATATAAGTGCAACAATAGTGCAGAAGTGGGTGTAAACAGCCCCCGGGGTCACTGTGCTGAGAACATGCTGAGGGCGTCATTCATCTCAATAAAGACCATGAAAGGAGCACACCAATAGCCGGGCACTGCACGCGGCGAGCAGAATACTAACACCGGCACTAACAATGACACTTTCTTCAGCAAACCTTACATAAAAGACACAATTCATCTACCCTCAGACGTTCCCAGTACTAGCATAGTCTTTAGATTGCAAGCTCTTCAGCCTTCTTGGTGATGTGTATAATATATATATATATATATATATATATATATATATATATATGATCCTGACAGGTTCCAAAGAAAGAAAAGATTTTGACCAAGAATCAGTCCATCAAGCAGCTCCTTCACAATTAGCATTGTGCTTCGAGTTTTACAGTAATTAGACCACTAGGTGGCGCCCACTTGAATGAGACTGAGCTGCAAACGGGCAAAGTGACCAATGAACATGGTGTCACATAACCTGTGAACATTGCTGCTGCTTCAAACAGCTGATCCATGGGGGTCCAGGGTGTCAGACCCCTGCTGAACTCCTTATGATAGGTCATCCATTAAAGCTCTCTTATAGCTCAGCTGCAATACCAGACTCAACCCGTAGACAGGTGTGGCGCTGTTTCTGATAGAAAGCAGTCACATTTTGCCAACATGTACAACCCCTTTAACTCTTCTGCAAGTTGCCAAGTTGGGTGGAACGCTTTCCTATCTCTAACTAGTCCACTAGAGGGGATCCCTGTAATGCTGCTGGATTTCACCATAAACCTCTGGTGTTCAGTGTCCCCTTTCTTGACCCTTGGGCCAATTCCTCATCCCTTTGTTTACCAACAATACCGTTCTGTATGGCAGTCTCTTGCACAGGTTCTTCCCATCCAATGGCAAAGCAGATGGGACCGACCATGGATGGGCCCCCTCTCTCCAAAGGCCCCCGACAGAAGCTACATGGTCAACCTAGAACAATGTGCTTTTCTGCAAGCAAAATGGCAGCTCTTATTGTCTTTGGGTGACCGGTCCACTTTATTGCCAAGAGGCTGCTCTTGAGGCAAGGTATTTATGGGTAGGCGTCCCTGCCAATGTTTGCACATATTATACACACATAAACCATCCTAAAGTAAGCATGGGTGACGGTAACATTTGGCCGGGACGTGGCATAAGAGTGTATGAGATGTCTTGTTGTACAAAGTGCCAGGGTCTACATTAACAAAGATCAGTTACATCGGAGAGGGCTGTCACACACGAGACACTACAAAGGAAAGCTATTCCTGGGATGGTCTCTTCAACAAAACATAGCTCTGCTATCCTGACTTACACCCTCCAAAAGCAAACACTTCCCTGCCTTTGTTTGGGACATCGATGTGTGCGCCAAGGTGCCCGCCAACTCTACAGGCTACCAACAGGACAGAGGTCATATAATAAAACTATACATATATAACATGGTAAAAATGGGTTTACTAGGCTTCTGTCATTACGAAGCGATATCACAACACAGGTCCGTAGCATTACAGAGCAAAGCTGTCAAACTGCAGCACCACCCGCAGTGTAAATAAGTTTTCTCTCAATTTATAGAGGACCTTTAACCACAATATCTCCACTGATTCCAACGCAGTTGGAATTTTTTCTCTAGCCCTCACCATTCCTGAGAAATCAGTGCACTTAGTTTTGTGCCTGAGATCCTAACTAGACTCTCTAATAACTAGTGGGTGGTGTTGGGCAGGAGCAGGCAAGGGGGGAGGGAGGCCTACCCACTGAACATTAGGGAGTCTAGTTAGCATATCAGGTACCAAAATTACCTGCCCTGACTGCTCAGGAATGGTGGGGGCTAGAGAAAAAATTCCAACTGCGTTGGAATCAGTGGAGGGGTGGTTTAACTCCTAGAGAAACAAATTAACAGTTTTTTTTCTAATTGTTAATATAATTACTATAATTTAGAGGTTTCAATCACATACTGTAGGGAGTAGAGTATGGAGGAGTGTGAGTGGAGTATTTTTCATCTTCTCTGATATGTCTGACATACTTCATAAAAGTGATTACAAAATACCGCAAACTGATAAAAGGTGCAGTGCAGTCTGCGCTCCTGTAGATGGTGCTGTTTATCATTTACTTTATAGAGGTCTTCCAAGTTCTGTGTCTACAACATGATACTTCAAAGTGGTTACGATTTTACCCCCACAAAACATTAAAAGGGGACCAAAACTTTAAAGGGGTTGTCCTGGACTAGAAAAACATGGCTGATTTCTTATAGAAACTGTGACACATTGTGGATGAGCTGCAATACCCCACCCAACCTGTGGACCAGTGTGGTGCTGTTTCTGGCAGAAAGTTGCAATGTTTTTCTAATCCTGGAAAACCCCTTTAAATTTAGCTCCTCACTGTAAAGCATCATGGTCTGGTGCCAAGCCCTGCACAAGTTCCCTACATGTCTGTCACTGCTGAACCATGCTCGGGGTCAAAGAGGGAAAAAAATATAAAAAGGCACCTCTATGGGGGTATTCGAACTACAAAATTTATGAAATATTTAAGTAATATGGTGATAAGATATATAGGCTCAATATGGCTGTATTATCATGCTACTCTCCACAATACAATATATGGGAGTAACATGGCAATAATACAGAAGTTGTATATGCCAGTATTATCTTGGCACTATTTGGCGATATTATATGCGTACAATTTATGGGAGTAATATGGCGATCGTATATAGGCTGTATAGGGCAGTATTATTATTGCACTATATGGTAGTTATATATAGAGACAGAGATACACAATTTATGGAAGTAGTACGATAATATATAGACTGCATACAGCAGTATTATGTTGACACTATTTAGCAGTATAAGATCGACACAATTTAAAGGCGTAATAAGACAATATATAGGCTGTTTATGGCAATTATACATATCTGTTGCATATATCAGTATTATCTTTGCACTATAGGGCAGTATTATATTATACAATTTATGGGAGTAATATGGCGATGATATATACGGCTGTATATAGCATAAATATATATGTTGCATATATTAGTATTATCTCAGCCCTATATGGCGGTATTTTGTGAACTGAAATTACATCTTCTATTGGAGATCTCAGGGGTCAGTGGTGGCTAGCCCACCGCAAACAAACACGATGTGGCCCCGGCTGAACAATGGCAAACAACAGGGACCTACAAAAGGGCTATTGGGAGTGGGGATATGCGGGTCATGTGGCAACCAATCTGGCATAGAATTGCATATAGATTTACGGGGTCCATGGTGCCTAACTCTTTGGTCTTGAATTCCGCCGCGCCTCCCCCAGCCCCCACAAGTCTAACTGCCCTCTGTCAGATGGAAGAAGTTGTCAGGACTGGACATGACAGGTTAATCTCTGCGGCATATAAGGGATTACAGAACAGGTTACATGATGTTCTCCTAAATGGCAGCTCCTCCCTGGATTTTTCATTCCTATAAATTCCAAGGGAGCAGAACTTCTTCTTCTTCCTGTCTTGTAACTGGCCTTATCTGTCCTTTTTTAGACCTCGCTTCTTGTCACAACTTTCATGGTTTATAAATACTCGTATTTCAGCAGCACTTCAGATCTTGTGGAAAAGTCAAACCATCTGCCAGGCTGCATGTGCAATTAAACATCATCTCTGGAGTTTACCCGTTGTCAGCCAGAGAGAACCACAAAGCGCGCCGGGGTTATGTTAGGATACGCCGCTGCTTTACATTAACTCTTCCCTCCCTGGATACCTTTACATATAGAATATTGATATCCTCAGGGCCCACTAGAATCATTTCTTGAGAAATTGCTGCC
The DNA here is from genome assembly GCA_947044405.1 of Leptodactylus fallax. Classification (NCBI taxonomy): domain Eukaryota; kingdom Metazoa; phylum Chordata; class Amphibia; order Anura; family Leptodactylidae; genus Leptodactylus; species Leptodactylus fallax. The sequence goes on along the minus strand of CAMRHE010000121.1, from coordinate 3,669,006 downwards.
ACGGGGCCAGGGAACTTGACCCCGGGTTTGGTCTCAAATCTTCGTACGGATACCATGGCCATTTACAAATTGTTACAACAAGCTAGATAACAAGCAAAAAATAACATATACGCTTGGGACTTGAACCCCCAGTGTTCCTGTGGTGCTGGTCCACCCTTTCGGGTCTCTGGACAGGATGACATCCAGTTTTGGAGCCATGGTCCTGTCCATACCGACATCACTGTGGAGATAACAGGCCCAGGATAGGATGTCATAGCGCTGACCAGTGACAGCCAATGGAGGACTGGCAAAAAAACAGTAGACACATGGGTATCCGTAACAGGGTAGGAGGCATGGCAGCCGCCATGGGGTCCAACAACTAAGTGAACCATCTCTATTCAGACATAAGGTGTTGTTACTGATCACTATGGGAAATGGAAAGGGGCATTACTTTTTATTTTTATTATCCCTGTACTGTGACATCATGTGTTATTGAACCTGCACGGTGACATCATATTGTTCTTACTAGTGCTATGATGTCACGTTTCATGTGCATATTATATGTGCTATAATATCATGAGGTGTATGAACCCTGTACTGTGACATAACTGCGCGTATTATCCCTGTACTGTGACATCACTGTATTATCCCTGTACTGTGACATCACTGTGTGTATTATCCCTGTACTGTGACATCACTGTGTGTATTATCCCTGTACTGTGACATCACTGTGTGTATTATCCCTGTACTGTGACATCACTGTGTGTATTATCCCTGTACTATGACATCACTGTGTGTATTATCTCTGTACTGTGACATCACTGTGTGTATTATCCCTGTACTGTGACATCACTGTGTGTATTATCCCTGTACTGTGACATAACTGCGTGTATTATCCCTGTACTGTGACATCACTGTGTGTATTATCTCTGTACTGTGACATAACTGCGTGTATTATCCCTGTACTGTGACATCACTGTGTGTATTATCTCTGTACTGTGACATAACTGCGTGTATTATCCCTGTACTGTGACATCACTGTGTGTATTATCCCTGTACTGTGACATCACTGCGTGTATTATCCCTGTACTGTAGCATCACTGTGTGTATTATCCCTGTACTGTGATATCACTGTGTGTATTATCCCTGTACTGTGACATCACTGTGTGTATTATCCCTGTACTGTAACATCACTGTGTGTATTATCCCTGTACTGTGACATCACTGTGTGTATTATCCCTGTACTGTGACATCACTGTGTGTATTATCCCTGTACTGTGACATCACTGTGTGTATTATCCCTGTACTGTGACATAACTGCGTGTATTATCCCTGTACTATGACATCACTGTGTCTATTATCCTATTATAATTCTAAACTTTCTGCTTAATGTTGCCATTGTGGAAGTAGGGCCTAATTCCACATTTTGCTATGGGCCCCATGCTTACTTGTTCCACCATTGGGCAGGCAGTTATCATTATATGCTCTTTGGTGTCTTTAAGCATATCTAGCTATTAGACCATTACTGTATAAACTTGGAAAACACCTTTAAATATTTAATATTTCTATGTAATTCTATTTTTACTGCCACTTTATGGTTGAAACATTCATAAGGAGTTGAGTAAATCTACAATGACTTTGTGTTACTGATTTTATACAGATTTTGCAATTTTATGTACTTTCTTCCATTATACATATTTTTATTGTAAGTACGGCTTGGTTGCCTTTAGAAACGGAGAGAAATTTGTTGCAACCCAATGTCAGACCTAGCAAATCATGTTGATAAATTGGCCTTGTTGCCCATAGCAACCAATCAGGGCTCAACTTTCTTTCCCTAACTTCTGAAAAAATGGAAGCTGTGATGTGATTGATTGCTATGGGCAACAAGCAGTTTTTCTATTGGACAGATTTGATAAATGAGGCCTAGTATAACAGTAATCTGAACTCCCATAATGCACTGCTCTCTAGTAATGGGGAAGTGGCCAAATTCTGAAATTACTTTACGTGTGAATGGAGGAGAATAAAAAAAAAAAATAATAAAATAACCCAAAATCAGAAACATAGGCACCAAATCCAACACTGCGTGATTCAACATGTCCACTCCTTTTCGCCCTCAACATAGGCTTAGGTGGTTGACCAGTACTTCCGAAATTAGGGTGTTCAGCCAACACTAGTCTAATGACCCCCTAGGAAGCCAGGACTGCTCTGGCTGCTTCAAGGGGCACATGAACATGAAAACCCCTTTAAGATCATAGAGAACTTAAAGGGGTTGTCCAGAAAAACATGGTTGATTTCCTTCTAAGGCCAGCTGTACATTGGCTTTTTGAGTCCAGAAACTATAGTCTGTATGTCGGCCATATTTCCCAGACTGCCACTCTGTCTGGAGACCCGGACTCAGTCTCATAACTACTGTCTGGACTACCGTCTGGTATTGTAACCATGATGGGAGAGTAGTCCCATGGTGGGGGCGACGCACAGCATCATAGCTAACTATGGAGCCTGGGAAATAAGACCAATGTATGGACCATATTTTATCATAAATGTAGTCCTCATAATACCACCATATATTGCCAAGAGAATACTTCTATATGAAGCCTACATAATACCACCATATAGTGCCCAAATAATGCACAGCATCCAATTAACATGCCCTTAAACAACACACATAATACTACAACATAGTTCCACCGACTGTCAAAGAATTCACATAATACCGTCATATAGTGCCAAGAGAATACTTTTGTATGAAGCCTACATAACAGCGCCCAAATAATATGCAGCATCCACACTCTTATAGAACCTACATAATACTGACACATAGTTCCTACATACCTCCACATAGAATTTACATACTTCCGCCATATGGAGTCCACATAATCCAGTTCTCTCTGTGTTGGAGGAAGGATCACATTTTTGCAAGGTAGCATTAGGACCATTGGCCTAAAACCATGCCACACCTGTCCTTGGAAGTCATGGGAGTCGAGCTGCAGTACCGGACACTAGAGTCAAATGGAGGTACTGGGGCCACCAGAAAAATGAGTCTGGTCTGCCCTCCAAAACCCCCAGGAAATAGATGATAGCACCCTTCATATTTGGGTGTCCAGTGCTGGACCATTATTGTGTTAGACCCTGGGCCTACTGGAAGATCCTCTGGCACTCTGGTGGTTCAGTCCGACACTGCCAGACACACCTATGACTATTTTTGGGGCAAAAAAAAAAAAAGTAGCAACGATCTTAATTTTTTTTTTTTTAAATCCTGGACAGACCCTTTAAGATCAAGGTATCCGGGTAAAGTTCACTACACAATACTAGCAGGACAACCACAGTTTGCCTATTGATGCAGCAGAGCCGAACATGCCTAGTGAATTGATCAATAGGCAATACTGCAGCCTCAGCACTGCTACATGGGTAACCTGGCTAGATACTTTGCTAAGCTACATAATGAGGATAGGAACAAAGCTGTAGCATGTAAACAGTGAGCAGCAGCGGATGTGGCCGCTCTCGGCCCATAATTAGAGGACTTTGATGCCTGTCTAGACACACAGAGCCGTTGCTGGTGCTGAATGTTGTTGTGTAAAGGCCGGGCCAACTCCCGAGTAAATAGAAGCAGTAGCGGGAGGAAAGCTTAGTGCTTATTGTATAGCAGGGACACAGAGATTAAATCCTGCTACCGCAACGTATCACAGCAAACACGGGAGTATTACAGGGAAATCAGCACAATCCCTACCCGTCCTATGTACAAACAGACGCTGCTTAGTGCTAGGAACAGCAAACATGGCTCAACCGCTCCAAGGACGGGGATAGATCTGCAATAACCTGATGGCCAAACGGCACAGTCTTGGTAAAGCTGACTATAGACGCCAGAAGAAAATCTGGTCACTCATGCTCAACTCTAAGAATTCATCGGCCTTTGGTGACACCCTGAATGAAGGAGGCAAAAAAATCCAAAACAAAACACAATTTTAGTCCTCATAATACCGCCATATAATGGCAATAGAATACTTCTATATGCAGCCCACATATTACCACCATATAGTGCCCAAATAATATGCAGAATTCAAATTGCACACCCTTAAGGAGCCCACGTAATACAACGTAATTCCACCGACTGCTTTAAAGAATTCACATAACACTGCCATATAGAACCAAGAGAATACTTCTATATGCAGCCCACATAATAAAACCATATACTGCCCAAATAATATGCAGGATCCAAATTACACACCCTTAAAGTGTCCAAATAAAACTACAACATAGTTCCACTGACTGCCATAAGGAGTTCACATAATACCGCCATATAGTGCAAACAGAATACTACCATAAAGAAACCACATAATAGTGACATTTAGTTCAGACTTCGTGCCATATAGAATCCACATAATAGCGCTATATGGATCTCACATAATCCTGTTTTCTCTCTGTACTGGAGGAAGGATCACATTTTTTCAAAAGCAAGACAAAATTTAAGGGGTTCCGCATGGTAAACACTGGCTGAGAAGCGATTCATAGCAGGCTGTACATTTCGCTTTCAGCAGCAAGCCTACATGCTTATGGTTTCCAAGTACTAGTAGGACGTTGTAGATGTTACGGTTACTGACTGCATATTGAATTTCAACAGGCTTTCCACCCAGACACTTTTTAGGACATGTGGATCAAAGTCGGCCGCCCTCTAAGACACATTAGGAGTGCCATATTCTAAAAGGGATTTCCTGTTTTTAATTAAGTCATTTTATAATAAAAAACAATTTTCCTACATATTTTGTGCACAAATTCCTCAATACTTTTGGAGAGATCTGCTTGAACATTTTCAAGCTTAAAATCTATATGGAGCCAATACTTCTTACAGCTGATGGTTTGCTACAATTGTATCCAAACTAGGCAATACAGAGGCTGGTCAGACCTATTCATGACAAGTCTAACTCAAAGACTTAACAGGAAATACCGTGCTGGGGTATATTCACACAGACCAGATAGGATACAGATTTTCTGTCCAAATTTAAAATCTGCAGCCTATCAAATATTTTTGCATATTTTACCGTGGATTTCATCCCTTTAAATGTAGTGGGGTGAAATCCGCATATTGTATCAAATGGCACAAAGTGGGTATAGAAATTAGGGTTAAAGTCTCTTTAAAAGTAAAAGTCATCAGGATGTCTCAACAGTTTCCTCGGCCACCTGTGATCTTGGGTCTCCAGGATCAGGACCGTATCTCGGTAACATCCACCTCATACGATGACTTGTGAGAACATCTGCTTAATGCAAGTTATAAAATTGCATTATCATAGGAAGGAAGGAAATGGAAGTCTTACTAATCCCACAGCACAGCCTAATCGGCAGGCAGCGTACCGGAGGGCTGGGCGAGGGCACAACACCCGGTATTAACCCCTTAAAACCACAAGTACATCCGTGCCCTGTGTACAGAAGACCTCAAGGCGTAGGAAATGACTGATCTTATCTTAGAAGATGGGCTCCTGCTCTTGTACTTGTCTGCACATATATCAGGACATCCTCCACGCTCCTCCCTGGTTTGATATTCTACTGCATAAACTTGCATAAAATTGTCCCTGTCCGATATCTTCTCCTGCCTAGACCAAGGAGACCAGAAGAATAGGACGATCCACTGACAATTCTCTGAAGGATCCTGTCTGACCACCAAGGAGATCATAAGATCTCACCTGAACACGTCTCCGTTGACAAGGTCATTCCAGATGCCTCCACCAACTAATTCCTTTCAGCCACGATCCATTGTCTCTGCCTATGATTGGTGGTCCTACAAATCATAACCTTACATTTTAAGACTGGATGTGCCCAATGGTTTGGAAATTTTTGGGACTATAAGAAAATTTAGAAGTATCTAATTTCAATGGTTGTAATGGGGAAATGGAGCGGCTGTCCTAGAGAAGTGGAGTGATTGTCATTGGGAAATGAAGTGCCTGTCCTGGTTAAATGGAGTGGTTGTCATGGGGAAATGGAGTGGTTGTCATAGGGAAATGGAGTGGCTGTCCTAGGGAAATGGTGCGGTTGTCATTGGGAAATGGAGCGGTTGTCATGGGGAAATGGAGCGGTTGTCGTAGGGAAATGGAGTGGCTGCCATAGGGAAATGGAGTGGCTGCCATAGGGAAATGGAACGGTTGTCATAGGGAAATGAAGTGGTTGTCCTAGGGAAATGGAGCGGTTATCATGGGGAAATGGAGCGATTGTCGTAGGGAAATGGAGTGGCTGTCATAGGGAAATGGAGCGGTTGTCCTAGGGAAATGGAGCCGTTGTCGTGGGGAAATTGAGTAAATCTCATGGGGAAATGGAGCGGCTGTCATGGGGAAATGGAGCGGCTGTCATGGGGAAATGGAGCGGCTGTCATGGGGAAATGGAGCGGCTGTCATGGGGAAATGGAGCGGCTGTCATAGGGAAATAGAAAGGCTGTCATTGGGTTGGTAACTGACAAGAGAGACTTGGAAACAATTATTTCCTTTTCTAACTGGGACACGATACCAGAGTAATAAAAAAATATATAATAATTCATCTGGACGTCTATATCAAGTTTACAAAAAAATCTGCCGCCATGTACCAGGCAATTGTATACATATGATATATACTCAGAATCGGACCATGCCTGATGAATATGGCGGCAGCATTTCACACCTTGTGGTTTATATGTTATATTTTATCACTCCTATAAAGAGCCAATATAATCATCCACCGCGTCCGATACAGAGAACACGTTGCGGATGTGTCTGCCGCAGTCTTCACTTGGTACACCGCTCTCTGCACTCCTCTTCTTCTTCTACATATTGGCTGGGACCTTTCAGGTCTTATAGAGTTCACCATCAGATAGGACAATGGGCTATGAGAGTTATAGCGCATCTTTATGACCAGTCATCACTACGGACTGGTCGGTTTTAATAAATACCTATAACTCCCCCTAAAAGTAGCCTGTCACTAGAACCCAGCACATGACCCCTGCCCCACAGATATACAGGTTAGGGTCACCTGAATCAAACTATGTGTTTCCCTTGTGAATCGCTGCCTACATTAATGCCTCTATCATATAGAGTCCTACTCTCACTAACAAGTCACTGCCTGCCACAAAATCACCACACTCCTCTCCTGTATACCCTGCAGTTCTGTAAGACTATGCTCCCTCTACTACATGGGGAACCTCACACACCCCTCCCCAATGTGTCCTATAGCATCCAGTGTTTCCTGACTATAATACGAATGGATTGGTCACTGCCTGCTACAAGGTCACAACACTCATCCTCTTCTGTTAACATCATGGCCAAAGTCTGATGCAAAAATCCCATACGTTTAGACTTCAGGACACATGTTTTCTTGATATTTTGGTAAAGTCTACCCACGTGGTCCCATTATTTTACATATTTCTCAAGTTGTGGGGAGGTGAGATATATGGAGTCAAACCCATTTGTTGTCTTTAAGTCCAGTTGATGCCACTGGACCCTAGACTGAGTTTCAGGGGTCACTGGTTATCCAACCACTTCACTGTCCCGGAATTCAACAATTCCAATGGAACCTATAGGTGGTTGCCCACCATACCAAACACATATTGGCGGTAAATGACCACATTACAATGGGTAACTCTCGACTGCTCCATCTTTAAATACATACATAGACTAAGTGGCCAAAAATAACCAAAACTTAGAAATCTCAAGTACCTGAGTAGCCACCAGTAGATTTAATGTACATATGTCCGTAATGTTCCTCCACCATGGTGTCATAGGCCTCGTCGTCCTCTTCATCTTCTTCATTGTGGTAGGACGTGGGGCTGTCGGTGGTGGGAATACTGCTTGCCCCCGGGCTTGTGCGCTCCCCTTGAGAGTATTGTACTTGTTGTACATTGGGAAAGAGTGCCGCTAAGCTAGACATGCCATAGTATGATACACGGGGAACTTTTGTCGGAACAACCGCTGTAACACCCCCACCAGAACTGTCTCTATTTTGGGACTCTGACGTCTTTTTGCCCGGCAAATTGGGCATGGCAATGGGTTGGACCTCCAGACTTTCATTTTTCACTCTGGTTAAAAGAGGGATGGGCATGGAAGGGGACATGACGTAGGGCACCGTCGCGGCCTGCGTCTGGTTACAGGGGCTTTGCGGTTCCGAACTTGTATCTTCGATCATAGTAGTCTGAGAGTCACAATGGGGTGAGCTGACCTTGAACATCAAGTCCGTACCTCGTTCGACAATGTGCTGGATCTGAAGAAACCCTGCTGTGTACATGACCACGAGCTGCTCGCTGGCAGCCATAGTTAGCTTTCCAGTGTAGCAAAAAGAGAGGATCTGCTGAAAACATGCCGGCGGCACGGTGGCTGGCAACTCGAAAGCACTTTTGCTGTTCCCGCTAAATAAATCTCTAAAGTACAGACTGCTTGCTGCCAGCACGGCGCGGTGTGCCTTGAACGCTTGACCTTTCACGAGTATGGAGACATCGCAGTATAGTCCCATGAGCCTCTGCTCATTCAGGCAACCCAAGACAGTGTTCCCGAAATTGGGTATTTCAATGTGTAACATCTGTGACATGGCTGGGATTTTGCTTACAGAGACATTCAACAGAATCGTGGCTGAAACCGTTCACATCTGTAAAGACACAAAAACAACAAAAAATATATGAGTAAAAAATGCAAAAATCAAGTAACTCCATGCAAAACTAACAGTCAAATCCAGCATCAAATCTGCGAGGCTCAGGCCCACCATGGACAATAATCCTTGGATCCATCATCTAGGCTTGATCCATTTGGTGGCCGTCTCATCATTATATCTGAACCAGGCCCACTGGTAGGTCCTACCTCCTTATGTCACACTTACACGGGTACAGGAAGATTAGATACGGGGTGCTCTTTGACAGGCCCCTCTCACTAGAGAGAACTGGTGGTCACCACTTGACTCTTGTTGGACCAAATGTGTTGTATTGTGGCTATGCCTCATTATTATATTAGAGCCTGCCACACTGGAGGGTCCTAATTCCTTATGTCACACCTCCATGGGTACAGGAAGCTGAGATATGGGTTGCTCTTTGACAGGGACCTCTCGCTACAGACAACTGGTGGTCACCACTTGACCGAGATTGGAGACACTGCCATAAAATAACACGTGTGGTCCAACAGGAGTCAAGTGGTGACCACCTCCTACTTCCTAAAGTCACAATTACATAGGTACAGAAAGCTGAGATATGGAGTGCTGTTTGACAGGGTCCTCTCAACAGAGGGAACTGGTGGTCACCACTTGACTGTTGGATCACGTGTGTCTTTCTGTGGCTGTACCTGGCACACTAGATGGTCCTGCTTCCTTATCTCACACTTACAAGGGTACAGGAAGCTGAGCTGTAGGTCACTGTTTGACAAGGTTAGCTCACTAGAGAGGTCATCAATAATTTTCTCTCGCCAAGCCCTCATTTTAGTAAGAAAAAAGAACCCGAGACCACAATGCCAAGCAAACCTCCCCAACTAAGGGGGTAGGGGATTATGGGATGCCCTGCCTGGCTACATTTTGAGGTTTTTAGTGGAGCCGAGCATATAAACAAGTAGCTCGGAAGTAAACAACGCTAAAGCTACTTCCACTGCCGCATTACCACATGTGAATACATTCCTGAGCAGGAGCCGCACGCTCGCAGACGTAGAGTTATCGGAGGTGACAGTTCCGCAGTACACACATATAAATAAATAAATGCTACAAAAATCCCTCAATTTAAAGGAGCATGGGAAAGAAAAAAAGAAACGGAACAAAGCAGATTTGCCCTTCTGGACTCTAGAAAAGCTGGGTGGCGTTTAGATGACTTGTCACCCAGCTTTCCCAAGATCAGATATAAACACAAAAACAGTAGACGAGCAGTGACTGGTCATGGCATGGTTTAACAAGCATTGCCGTCTGGAACAAACATAATTTAAAAAAACTATAAAAATGTATAACACACATAGCGCAAGAGTGAATAGTAAAATAGAAATATATATATATATGTATATATATATATATATATATATATATATATAGTTGGGCCCCCCTTTTAATCTTAATCTTTTTAGTTCTAAATTTTGGGTGTTTGCACAGCCATTTCTATTATATAATATCTAATAACTGATGGACACAGTAATATTTCAGGATTGAAATGAGGTTTATTGTACTAACAGAAAATGTGCAATATGCATTAAACCAAAATTTGACCGCTGCAAAATTTGGGTACCCTTATCATTTTATTGATTTCAATACTCCTAACTACTTTTTACTGACTTACTGAAGCACAAAATTGGTTTTGTAACCTCACTGAGCTTTGAACTTCATAGCCAGGTGTATCCAATCATGAGAAAAGGTATTTAAGGTGGCCAATTGCAAGTTGTTCTCCTATTTGAATCTCCTCTGAAGAGTGGCATCATGGGCTCCTCAAAACAACTCTCAAATGATCTGAAAACAAAGATTGTTCAACATAGTTGTTCAGGGGAAGGATACAAAAAGTTGTCTCAGAGATTTAACCTGTCAGTTTCCACTGTGAGGAACATAGTAAGGAAATGGAAGACCACAGGGACAGTTCTTGTTAAGCCCAGAAGTGGCAGGCCAAGAAAAATATCAGAAAGGCAGAGAAGAAGAATGGTGAGAACAGTCAAGGACAATCCACAGACCACCTCCAAAGAGCTGCAGCATCATCTTGCTGCAGATGGTGTCACTGTGCATCGGTCAACAATACAGCACACTTTGCACAAGGAGAAGCTGTATGGGAGAGTGATGCGAAAGAAGCCGTTTCTGAAAGCACGCCACAAACAGAGTCGCCTGAGGTATGCAAAAGCACATTTGGACAAGCCAGCTTCATTTTGGAAGAAGGTCCTGTGGACTGATGAAACAAAGATTGAGTTGTTTGGTCATACAAAAAGGAATTATGCATGGCGTCAAAAAAACACAGCATTCCAAGAAAAACACTTGCTACCCACTGTAAAATTTGGTGGAGGTTCCATCATGCTTTGGGGCTGTGTGGCCAATGCCGGCACCAGGAATCTTGTTAAAGTTCAGGGTCGCATGAATTCAACTCAGTATCAGCAGATTCTTGAGAATAATGTACAAGAATCAGTGACGAATTTGAAGTTACGCCGGGGATGGATATTTCAGCAAGACAATGATCCAAAACACAGCTCCAAATCTACTCAGGCATTCATGCAGAGGAACAATTACAATGTTCTGGAATGGCCATCCCAGTCCCCAGACCTGAATATCATTGAACATCTGTGGGATAATTTGAAGCGGGCTGTCCATGCTCGGCGACCATCAAACTTAACTGAACTGGAATTGTTTTGTAAAGAGGAATGGTCAAAAATACCTTCATCCAGGATCCAGGAACTGATTAAAAGCTACAGGAAGCCACTAGAGGCTGTTATTTTTGCAAAAGGAGGATCTACTAAATATTAATGTCACTTTTCTGTTGAGGTGCCCATACTTTTGCACCGGTCAAATTTTGGTTTAATGCATAGTGCACATTTTCTGTTAGTACAATAAAACTCATTTCAATCCTGAAATATTACTGTGTCCATCAGTTATTAGATATATCAAATTGAAATGGCTGTTGCAAACACCCAAATATTTAGAACTAAAAATAATTAAGATTAATAGGGGTGCCCAAACTTTTTCATATGACTGTATATATATATATATTTATATTATATAAAATAAACAGTAAACTTAAAGAGAAAGCAATCTCCACGTAATTTTATTTACCGCATCCCGACCTCGGAGTGATTACCGTCTAATTATACAATTAATTTGCTTTAGTAACGGAGTGTTCTGAAGTCAGACGACGCTACACATCAAATGGGGGCTCTTAACATGAGTGTCAACAGATGCCAAGTCACTGAAGATCCAAGTACGTACAGTACATGCGAGCAGGCGCAGCGTACACATATAGCAGAGATGGGTTTGTTACCTGCCATGTAATAGAATTTAGAAGGCTTTCCGGACCTCAAGGAACTAAAAGTCACAGCATATCCTGCCAGTATTACACAAACATTGCATATCAGGACTTCAAGTGCTCATTTTGCTAAGGAACTACAAGTCCCAGCATGTACAATAAAACATCTCAAACTGCACAGTGCAAATACCAGGAGTGAAGCTATAGAGGGTGCGAAGATAACAACTGATACTCAGCCCTGGACAGTGAAGGGGCCCCATGACATATACCACTAGGTAGGAGCCCCATGACATATACCACTAGGTAGGGGCCCCATGACATATACCACTAGGTAGTGGCCCCATGACATATACCACTAGGTAGGGGCCCCATGACATATACCACTAGGTAGGGGCCCCATGACATATACCACTAGGTAGGAGCCCCATGACATATACCACTAGGTAGGGGCCCCATGACATATACCACTAGGTAGTGGCCCCATGACATATACCACTAGGTAGGGGCCCCATGACATATACCACTAGGTAGGGGCCCCATGACATATACCACTAGGTAGGGGCCCCATGACATATACCACTAGGTAGGAGCCCCATGACATATACCACTAGGTAGGGGCCCCATGACATATACCACTAGGTAGGGGCCCCATGACATATACCACTAGGTAGTGGCCCCATGACATATACCACTAGGTAGGGGCCCCATGACATATACCACTAGGTAGGGGCCCCATGACATATACCACTAGGTAGGGGCCCCATGACATATACCACTAGGTAGGAGCCCCATGACATATACCACTAGGTAGGGGCCCCATGACATATACCACTAGGTAGGAGCCCCATGACACATACCACTAGGTAGGGGCCCCATGACATATACCACTAGGTAGTGGCCCCATGACATATACCACTAGGTAGGGGCCCCATGACATATACCACTAGGTAGGGGCCCCATGACATATACCACTAGGTAGGGGCCCCATGACAGATTTTGCAATGGGGCCCAGGAGCCTCCGGTTACAATATATTTTTAGTAAGTCTGGATGATGAATAATGGCTTATGGCTCTTGAATGAATCATGGATATGCTGGGATTTGTGGTTCTACGGCAACTGATGATCGACAACTCTGAGCATTGCCCACCAACTAAGACAAGCTCTGACTTGCAGGATAGCCTTAGTCTTGCAAAAATAAGACTGACTTTTTGTTCTACAGAACATGAAGAGCCCTAAATACCAGCAAGCCCTAAATGACAGATGCTGTGACTTGTAGTTCCACAACTGAATAGAATTTTTTCCTGAGATGTTGAAAAAAAAATAAAGTGATATGAAAGACAACAAAAAGTGGAGGTCTAGAGGAGAAGGTCGTGACCATTCCCTAACTCTTCAATCCAAATGGCTCCTCAAGGGTCAAGGACAGGGCCACCCCCTCGCCCAAGTGTACGACAACCATTTAAGCACCTCCCCAATACGGGTATGCTCAGTGTCAGACTGAGGCTCCATCAAATAAAATGATTCTGGGTGCCCGCCCTCCAACAACCCCTAGAAATTAGACAATGGTAACCTTCAAATTTGGGTGTCTTCTGCTGGACCATTATTGTGTTAGAGCCTGGGCCCACCAGAGGAACCTCTGGTACTCTGGGCCAGTCCGCCACTAGGTACACTCCATCTTAGGTTTAAGAAACCCGACTACTACATTCCGGTACCCATTAGATAAATATTAGTCAAACTTGTGGACTCTCTAACGTGACCACCAAGAGGAACATCTGCACCCTAAAAATTCCTTATCCCAAACACACATGAAGTGCGTCCCGGCCGTTAGAGGTTCCTCAATATTCTGCCAAAGCGTCTGGAACGCCGTAGTCTGACAAATTTGTGTCTTGACGGAACCCTGAGAAAAAAAGATCAACTTCTCCCAATGTCCCCAAGTAGAGTCTTGAAGCTCCAAACTTACGGAGAGCAGATGGAGAATTATTATGTGTGCTGGCATGGAACTCGGTGGAAAGCCCAAGTTCACACAAAAAGCCTGTAAATCGTTCCGTCTCCTTATTACGCCTCACACATGCAATATGTTGTGGATTTGCAACTTATGTTAACACTCATCGACTCAGCACTGACTCATTTC